>CM042316.1:27992170-28354670 GCA_023566125.1 Zingel zingel
ACGGATCTCATCAATCCCTGGGGCTTTGCCACTGTGGAGTTGTTTAACTACCTCAGCAACTTCCACCAGGGAAATTGACGACAATCCCCCATCATCCTCCAGCTCTGCCTCTACCATAGAGGCCGCCCTATTACCTCCTCAGTTGAGGTCAACAGCGTCCCATCCTTACTGTACACAGCTTGGATGGTTCCCCGCTTCCCCCTCCTGAGGTGGCGAATGGTTTTCCAGAAGCACCTTGGTGCCGACCGAAAGTCCTTCTCCATGTCTTCTCAGAACTTTTCCCACACCCGCTGCTTTGCCTCTTTCACGGCAGAGGCTGCAGCCCTTCGGGCCCTTCGGGCCCTTCGGTACCTTGCAACTGCCTCCGGAGTCCTCCGGGATAACATATCCCGGAAAGACTCCTTCTTCAGTCGGACGGCTTCCCTGACCACCGGTGTCCACCACGGTGTTTGTGGGTTACCGCCCCTTGAGGCACCTAAGACCCTAAGACCACAGCTCTTCGCCGCAGCTTCAGCAATGGAAACTTTGAACATTGTCCACTCGGGTTCAATGCCCCCAGCCTCCACAGGGATGCACGAAAAGCTCCGCCGGAGGTGTGAGTTGAAAGTCTGTCGGACAGGGGCCTCCTCCAGACGTTCCCAGTTTACCCGCACTACCCGTTTGGGCTTACCAGGTCTGTCCAGAGTCTTCCCCCACCCCCTGACCCAACTCACCACCAGATGGTGATCGGTTGACAGCTCCACCCCTCTCTTCACCCGAGTGTCCAAAACATACGGCCTCAGATCAGATGAAACAATTATAAAATCGATCATTGACCTTTGGCCTAGGGTGCTCTGGTACCAGGTACACTTATGAGCATCCCTATGTTCGAACATGGTGTTCGTTATAGACAATCCATGACTAGCACAGAAGTCCAACAACAAACAACCACTCTGGTTTAGATCAGGGAGGCCGTTCCTCCCAATCACGCCTCTCCATGTGTCTCCATCATTGCCCACGTGCGCGTTGAAGTCCCCCAGCAGAACGATGGAGTCTCCCACTGGAGCCCCATACAGGACTCCACTCAAGGTCTCCAAGAAGGCCGAATACTCCGAACTCTTGTTTGGTGCATATGCACAAACAAGAGTCAGAGTTTTCCCCCCCACTAGCCGCAGGCGTAGGGAGGCGACCCTCTCGTCCACCGGGGTAAACTCACCCACACCCGCCCGGCGCCTCACACCCTGGGCAACTCCGGAGAAGAAAAGAGTCCAACCCCTATCCAGGAGTACGGTTCCAGAACCGAGACTGTGCGTAGAGGTAAGCCCCACCAGATCTAACCGGTAGCACTCCACCTCCCGCACCAGTTCCGGCTCCTTCCCCCACAGAGAGGTGACATTCCACGTCCCCAGAGACAGCGTCTGCTGCCCGGGTCTGGTCCGTCGAAGCCCCTGACCTTCACTGCCACCCGTGTGGCAGCGCACCCGACCCCAGCGGTTCCTCCCACAGGTGGTGGGCCCATGGGCTGGAGAGATGGATGCCACGTAGCTTTTTCGGGCTGTGCCCGACCGGGCTCCGTGGCAAACCCGGCCAGACGCTCGCCAACAAGCCCTCCGTCTGGGCCTGGCTCCAGACGGGGGCCCCGGGCTTCCTCCGGGCAGGGTCACTCCATCTCTACCTGAATGAATGTGCCTTTTATAATAAACAAACAATAAAGGACGAAAGTTCCTATCCCGTCGACACAATTATTCTATTATGGTACAGTACATATCATCATTTCAAATGACTTTAAGCCACCATTGAACATGCTGTTTCCTATATGGGATTATTTTTGTGTCTTTAATTCCAAGCAAAACTTCTCAAGTATCAAACAAAAAAACACTAACTCAAGCAAAAAAAAGCAAAATTCACCTCAAAGGTAAAATTTAAAACTTGCAAACAAAACATTTGTGTAGTCGTAAACTATTGGTCTTTTATTCATTTGATAAGATGACCTTTTGTTTACAGTTCCCTCTGTTTCTTTCTCAATGATCAGTCTTTTGCTCTCTCCAACACGTTTGCAGTTTTGCTCCCAGCTGTCTCGTTTGCGCTTCCCAAGTCTTTGCTTGCGATTCTGACACAAACATCTCGCGTGGGCGGGTCTTACAGGGGTGCATCCACATTGGCTAATGAGTTTTTGAGTGACAGTTCAGTGCCTGACGTTTCAGTGCAGCTAGCTAACGTTAGACACACAAACCACTCCACAGCGGATTCCTAAAAGATTAAGTGTAAGTATTGATCATATATATTGTCTGTGATCTACGTTTAAAAACATGGTTACTAGACGTTTGCTGTGTTAAGTTACTAGCTAGCTAGTAAAGCTGTTTAAGTTAGCATTTAACATTAGCTGCTAACATTATCTAAAACTTGTAGCTGCATTATTGAGCTAGCTAATTTGCCATGGAAGTCATAGACTGTATATAAGATATAGCTAGGCTTAGTGAGGCCTTACTCAATGGAGCTGTATTAATTGGCGTCTTCTCTGTAGAACAATGAAACATTGTGGGACCTGCAGGTACAGTAACGTAGCTAGCTATATGGTCTATTATGACAAATTATTATCCAGCTAACTACAAATTGTTGTGGTTGGTCTGATAATACACAATGCTAGGGTATTGGTTAAGTTGTACAATGTAGAAGCTGCAGATTTAATGTATTCTACCTAGAGGTTGACCCATACATTAGATAATGTTCCATCTGTACACACTGTTTCTTCTTGTATTGCACTGCTGCAAGATGGCAGATAACTGACATATTTTTTGTTATTTTTATTTTAACGCTGTAAATTTCAACAATATTTAGAATGAATGCATATTGTTACTACTGTCCAAACTATGGTATGTACTTTAACTAACAGGCCCTTGCCAAATACTTTGCTTAGTGATCATTATTGTTTTTTAGCGATGTGCATGGCTGATGGAGCTCGGGTCCTGGTGGATGCCATGGACCGCCTTGCCAGATTACCCAAGGGAAAAGCAGATGGATCATTTGAGTAAATTCAACATGAAGCCATATTTTACTTTACACATGTAGTCAACATGGAGGTAGGAATCTAGAAAGTGTGATCAATAACATTCCAGAAATAAGTGTTCCAGTAGTGATTATGAAAGCTAGAAAAGTGTTCCTAGAGTGCAAAGGCTTTATTAAAATTATTTATTATTGAGGTAAATTCAAACACTTTATCATCTAATAAGGTACTTCAAGCTTTACAATAAGTCAAGGAAGTAAAGGACTACAGCCACATCCCAGCCCTGTAAAGAGCTGTCCTGCAGAAAAGGCTGTCGTCCAGACTGGAGTGGTGTGCCATCAGTGAGCTCAGGAGACCAGATGATCCCAGGCGTCCAGGAGTTGTGTGTGATATTCCTGCACCACCTTCAGAAGTGTTGTTGTAGACACAAGTCAGCTGAGAAATACAGCTTGCCTTAGGTGAAACTGAATATGTGAAATATATACATAACCCAATTACTCAGTATGTTTGTGTATTGTTGGTGATGAAAAACTGATCCTGACCTGTGATGTACTGCAAATAATGAGTTCCAGCTTCTTCTACCACCGGGGCCCCAGCAAAATATTTTCAAATATCCCTTATGTATGTAAAGTTTTATATTGGACTAAAACTAAAGCATTATAATAGTCTCAACCTTATGTCCTGTATTACATGGTGAACCAAACAGACAAGGGTGAATGTAAAAAAGTGTTTTAATATATTATGTGCATTTTTAAATATAATTACAGTAAAACAAATTAGATTACAGGACAGTATACTGTAGTATGATATGTTGACATGCAATGGGGCTTAGAAACTACAAGTACACAAATGAAATTAAACTTAAGAAAAAGGTGTTAATTGAGTATCTCAGTAAAATATGATCAGTACATACTCTATGGGTCTACCCTGGCTGTTTGAAGCCTTAGCAAACCAAGTGTTTCCTCCACAGAGAGACTGAAGGCTCCTCTCCCTCTGCTGTTCCCACGTCCTCCTGGTTGGACTGCCTGCTGCCTGATGTGGGTTGTGATAGAAAATTATAACAAAGTTCCTTACACAAATCAAATGGTAACAAAGTTCTTATTGATAACTGCGACTTCCAAGGTTGGGTCATTTACAATTAAAATAACTTTCTTTTAAGTAGCCATTACCATTAAAGTGTAGACTTTAAAAAACCCTAAAACACTGTCCTTATGCTGACCTGCTTGCACATGCAGAACACATGTAATTAGAGTTAGGATAGCCAGTCTTTGTCATAACTAGGAAAGTACAGGTGAACATTCTCTCATTGTTCTCTTCACTTGTCTTGTAATGTCATCCCTTTGGCTGTAAATGTACATTACGGAGTTTGTTTTTATGCTATAATAATGCACACTATAAAGATGAACCAGTTAAGCAGTGCTAACACTGCATATGTACTGTATGTGTTAACCTCTAGATATAATACATTATATCCACAGCTTCTATCCTGTACAACTCAACCAATACCCTAGCATTATGTATTATCAGACCAACCACAACAATTTGTAGTTAGCTGGATAATAATTTGTGATAATAGACCATATAGCTAGCTACGTTACTGACCTAGCTAACGTTACCTGGGACAGCATCGTAGCTCTGCTCGGGTCCTGCAGGTCCCACAATGTTTCATTGTTCTACAGAGAGAAGGCGATCATTAATACAGCTCCATTGAGTAAGGCCTCACTAAGCCTAGCTATATCTTATATACACTCTATGATTCCCATGGCAAATTAGCTAGCTCAATAACCTAGCTACAAGTTTTAGCTAGCTAGATAACGTTAGCAGTTAGCTAATATTAAATGCTAAGTTCAACAGCTTTACTAGCTAACTAGTAACTTGCAAAAAACTTATTTTAATGTAGATCACAGACAATATATATGATCAATACTTACACTTTATTAATCTTGTAGGAATCCGCTGTGGAGTGGTTTGTGTGTCTAACGTTAGCTAGCTGCACTGAAACGTCAGGCACTGAGCTGTCACTCAAAAACTCATTAGCCAATGTGGATGCACCCCTGTAAGACCCGCCCATGCGAGATGTTTGTGTCAGAATCACAAGCAAAGACTTGGGAAGCGCAAACGAGACCGCTGGGAGCAAAACTGCAAACGTGTTGGAGAGAGCAAAAGACTGATCATTGAGAAAGAAGCAGAGGGAACTGTAAACAAAAGGTCATCTTATCAACCGAATAAAAGACCAATAGTTTACGACTACACAAATGTTTTGTTTGCAAGTTTTAAATTTTACCTTTGAGGTGACAGTTTTTTTGCTTGAGTTAGTGTTTTTTGTTTGATACTTGAGAAGTTTTGCTTGGAATTAAAGACACAAAAATAATTCCATATTTCCTACTGATTCACACTAGTTTATTGTTGCTGGAATGCTGATAGGTAGGGCAGGTGCCATCAGGAATATTGAAAGATACAGAAATGTCACTTTTGATCTTAAATAATTGCCTCTAAACTGACTTTGCTGCCTAATAAAAAACGATGAGAAACTAAAAAGGACAGGACAGATAAATGTAGTGTTTTAGTGAATCCAGTTTGGCTGCAGTGATCCTCTGCGCACTTCATCTAATATTGAAGAATGTTCCAGATTATAAAGCTGACAGCGGCTAACTGACCAGCTGCACTAACCCCTCCCTTCTGCCGTCACAGCCAATGGAGCAGTGTAGATTAATGACCTCTCAGACCCCCGACCAATCACCGAACTCTGCTCTCATCTCCAGCAAGGAATGCCCTTGAGCAAACCCGTACACACTCATTTAACCAGGGATGCGCGCACACACACACACACACACACACACACACACACACACACACACACACACACACACACACACACACACACACACACACACACACACACAGCTATACACTCACCACTTAATTCAGCCTCCTCTGAGGGCAGCGGTCCGCTCAGTGCTGATGTTTATGGTTTCTCCGAACCTGCAAATCACTGTGGTTATGGCTGGGCGGATTTATGACCATGGTCCTGTCTACTAACCCTTAGACAAACCATGGATCACCCACACACACTCACACACTCACACATAAGGATATTAGGATGATGCACATGCTCAGACATGCATGTTCTTTGTTGTGTGTTGTCGCTCACTGTCTTATGTAAAGTGTGTGTGTGTGTGTGTGTGTGTGTGTGTGTGTGTGTGTGTGTGTGTGTGTGTGTGTGTGTGTGTGTGTCAGAGCAGACGTGTGTCCTTGCACAGTTCAGTCACAGTTTAGTATCCCATCTAACCTCAGCTCACCAAAGCCTCTGATGAAAAACAGTACATCATTCACACTGTCAGATTTAAAGCTATTTTGCAGTTTTTTAAGGCTCCAATCTCTGCAGAATTGCCTTTTTACAAGGAGGGGGACTGTGTAGCCTTGGATGACAGCGGGGTTTCTCATCTCTAAGATTGTGTAATAACTGGCATCTGAAGCACCAGAGGCTTTACATCGTAAAATAAATGAAGGTGAAGATCCTTCTAGGATTCTGCAGTTTATTTTGTCGTTCCTGCAACCAAAGAAGGTCTATTTTCAATGGGTTTTGTGAAAAATGGGCAACTCAATCATTTTGATGACTTGTGATAAAGTGCAAGGCTTTGTAAGAAATTGGGAGTTTTTAAGGGGATCTGTGTTTTTGACAGTACAAGCCGCATGATGTGGGGGAGGGGGGTTGCACCACAAAAACGGCATTTTCATCAGTTTTTTTTTTCTCTCACCTGTATCCATTTTGTTTTTTGATGACTCCTCATGACCTTGACTGCTTTTATGTGGGAGGAGAGGCACCGTTGGAGATGTGTCAGTAATAGAGATGCACCGATTGACCGGCTGGTGACCGGAATTGGCCGATTTTATGCCGGTCAAATTATACACGGCCGTCTGCTCTACTGTTCTAAGCTGCTGTCTCTCCCCTCTGAGGCTGAATAACTGGAACATGAAAACCGCGGGTCCCGTGAAATATGACAGCTACAGTTTATTGGAAAATAGCGTTGGGCACACTGACTTTGATGCATTTCCTGTTTATCAGACCCCAGATGAGACAATAAGCTAACGTTAGAACGCTGCGGTGACGGTCCCTCTGCCTCTGACGTCCGGCTGCAAGAGACGCTGTATTTAAAAAAAAAAAAAAAAAAAAGACACGCTGTATTCCTCCGACACGCTGTATTAACGTTACTGTTTAAAACGCTTTACAGGTTAGTGGGGGTGCGTACAACATTAAAAACGTAGTAATCTTCCCCCAGCGTTTAGTTTGTTGCTAACTGTGTGTAAAATGAGTGGTGACGTTTATGTTTTCAGGTAACGTTACTGTTGACGTTCAAACAGGCCTGCGTGTGTTTTGAGAAATATCTTTATACTGCAAGGCTATATTTATTATATTAAGTTGGATATTGGATGTGAAAAGAAGGAAATGGTTCTAACGTACTTCAGATGTGCGTGAATTTCCCACACCAGGAGTAATTTATATAGATCTATTTTATAGTGATCAATTATCTGTTCAAAAAATGTTCTGTGTAAAATGTTCCTTTAAAGAAAAGATAGAAAATAATTATTTGTGTGTGCTGTAAAGTGGTTATAAAAAATTAAATCGGAATCGGCTAAAATCGCTATCGGCTGGCCTAACTCAAAGAAAATCGGAATCGGCCTAGAAAGTTGTAATCGGTGCATCTCTAGTCAGTAACAATCACGCAGTGAACGCCTGCCGATTCAGACCATGCGTGGCCTTAAACGGGCCAATATGACACATACATTCTTAAGAAGAAAAGAAAAAGGAAAACTCACAATTTCACTCCATTTAATTGCAGTGTGTATTGCTGTTCTACATTAAAGCGTCAGTATGCAGCTTGTGACGCAGAGGATGCTTTCTTTATAAATATCAGGCAGTGGTTGATGGATGCCCCCCTCCTGTGGCCAAAAATATCCTTATGAGGTTTCTAATATTGTTGAACAGTTTCTTACTATACATCAGGCAGCCATTCTTATAGGACCAGAGTGCCACCAAATGTGTTATTTCCTTAAGAACTCTTTCAACATAAGCTGCAGAAGAGTTGATCTGTGGTGAGAGTCTTGTTGTTTGTCAGTGTGTTCACAAGAAGAGGTTTTCAGTATCTGCATTCACATTATTTCTGAGGACATTCGGTTTGTTTCAAAAATGAAGAAGCGGCTTGCTGCACACCTTTTTCAGCAAACCCGTCTTCACTTGTAGTTCTTTTTGCATTATCTGTGCTTGACCAGCTCCTGACTGAATATATTGCTGTGCGAAGGACTTTTTGACTAACTGATTTTTGTATCTGGGTTTGTGAGAATACACATATCTGCTTTGCTGTGTGTATGCTCCAATGTGTTTTGTGTATGAGTGAGACTGTTATCTTTGGCTTTCGTCTATATCATCAGCATTGCATCAGAGCAGTGGAGTGTTATTGAGGCCTGTCTTAGAGTAGCTTTTCTCAATCCTCTTATCTTGAAGAACACAAAACTGTTACTACCCCTCATGCCACAAATTCTTTGAATTTTTGTAAATACTTTATGATGAAAATGCGTTTTAGTCTTGAAAAGATGGACAGCTGATGAAATGCACTTCTATTAACTTCAATTAATTATTTTTTTCCTTGGAGGGGAACACACACACACACACACACACACACACACACACACTCCGAATTCAGACCAGCTCTCATGTGACTCCAGGTGTCCAGGCAACACAGTGTCTACAGTATTTTTGTATGCCTATCACCCTGTTGTATAGTCTGTCTGCTCATTTGTGTGTGTAATTCTACTAATAGTGTAGCCAGGGCAGGATTAGTGCAGCGTTTCTGTCACTAACATGCTTCATTAGTAAAGATGAAGTCAGCCAAGCAGTCAGATGGATGCCGTCTAACAAAGCAGCTGATCAAATGGAGAGTGTGGAGAGATGTGAGTGGAGACAGGTATGGTATCTTCAGCACCTACATTCAACAATTTAAAATAAGCATTTTGATACTCTACTTGCTGTATGTGTTCAGTCAATGTATTATAATCTTAGTCAGTTTATCTATGGGATGAAAGAAAATAGCTAAGCCGGCAGAATTGCAGCTGGGGTTTGGACCTTCAAGACAGGACACAGAGAGAGAAATGAAGGGAAAAGTAAAAATTAGACAGAAAAAGAGGCTTAGGTAGAGATGGAGAAAAAGGAGAGAGGAAAATATGGGACACCAAGAGTGTGAAAAGAGAGGAAGACAAGAAGCAGGAGGGTTTCTTTTGGCAGAATTTAACAAAACAGGATCTACAGTGAGAAAAAGGAAAGACTATTGGCGTTTTTCCATTACATGGTACCTACTCGACTCGGCCGCGGTGCCCCGCAGATTTAGTACCGCCTGATGCCTGAGGCGAGCGTGGCTGGTCGTCATAGCGACGCCGCAGGAAACTGCTGTGACCTAACGCAACACACACAGAACGTCAAAGGTGTGTTGTTTTTTACTCTTGGCATGTGGCTGCAACAACCAGAAGACAAATTTTGTTTCAAAAGAAGCTGGAGGAAGCAAAAAAACACACAGCTGGCTAAACTATTTTAAAATGGCGGTTTTGTTCAGGACACCCCCGTCTGTTGCTAGCAATGATGACGCAGTGATTAGTGACGATTCTCTCTGACCAATCAGTAGTCTGCAGGTTTTCACGTCACCTTTTGATGTCTGCTCAGCTCGCTTGGAACCTGGACTGAGGTGATACTAAAAAAAGTACCTGTTAGCACGTACCAGGGACTTTTTTTCGTAATGGAAAACCAAAAAAAAGTGTAGAGGCGAGTCGAGCAGGTACCATGTAATGGAAAAACGCCATAATGGAGAGGGGGAAAGGGAAAAGAGTACTATTCATATAAAAAAGCAAGAGGAAAAGAGATCATAGGTGGAGAGAAATAAAATATGAAGCAAATGAATGATCCAGATAGAAAGATGAACAAGAGTAATGGAGCAAAAGATGAAAAGTAAAAATCTAAATAAAGGTTGTATGATAGAGTATAAAAAACAATAAATTAATGTAAGACATAAATCTGAGTGTGCTCCTCTAATGGATGGGAGAACATGGGGAGCATGTTAACATCTGCTTTAGATGGAGAGGAAGAGGTGGAGGTATACACCTCTGAGTCTCTCTCTCTCTTTACTAGAGGAGGAAAGAGAGATATAAGAGGAAAATGACAACTTATTCAAGGGAGGAGTACGAGGTTGACTCATCTTCATCCAACCTGATTTAAATCTTTCTGTTAGACAGATGCACAGTGGAAGCACACAGTGCTGAAACGGACAGTGTCAGACTGCATTGCTTTTAAAAGACTGTGAAGGGAGAGAAAATTGTGTTAATGGCTTCAAAATGCTCCTACCCACACAAGTCAGACTCCTACCTTCTCCATCTTGCTTTCACTGGTCCAATTACAGCATGAGGCCACTGTTTGAAATTTAAGATGACGAAAAATGTGCACCGCAAAATAGAGCCGTGCCATAAAACGGGAGGGAAAATGAGGATAAAACACAAATTGTTGTGTACTGTACACATGCACGTGCATACTGCACCAGGGCCAAGGTTGATGCTAACCATCTGCACTTCACACAGCAGGTGGGAAGCAAGACACAGGAATTTTACTTGTGTCTTGAGGAGCTGCAGTATTTATTAATGGACAAACTTAATTCTACACTGTACATTTACTACCACTTGACAACTTTACTGTTAATATCCGATCGCCAACACCTGTCTGCTCTGAGCGCATCCATCCCATCGTCTCTCTGTCACACACTGAGCTACGCTACTCTTATAACAAATGGATCAAACTGTGTCAATACCCTACAAATATAGGATTGAAACACCATGTCTGGAACTCGTATATAGGAAAATAAAAATGTATACAAAAAAAAAACAAGTGACAACAAAAATTGCAATATTTTAGAGCTCCCACTAAATTTCTCGAATGAGGCTTTCTTAGGAGCTTATGTCGAGCCGAGTTCCCAGTAACTCCCCGTATTTCGAACCCTGATTAAAGAAATTGACATACTACTCCGGCAACACGCAGCGTGGCTGTGCCTCAGATGTCAGGCTGCTTCCCCTGTTTAGATAAAGTATTCAATTGCTAACAGTGGTGGCTGGTGATACTTTTTTTTTGGTGAAGGGGGGGGGGGGGGGGGGGGGTGCAAATAAATACAAAGCAGTACTTTGAAACTGGTGCAAAACAACCAGCACTACTTGATTTAAACAACTATGTATTTTGTATTTAAGCAGAGCAAGACAATATGATACAAGATTCAAGTTACAAACCTAAGAAGATAGTGACTCTGACTGAGTTTTTTTTTTTTTTTTAACTATATCATCCCACCCACTACCAAAAGGCATGTTAACTACTTGAACATACATTTTGCTCTCCTTTCCTTCAGACATTATAATTGACAGTATTGGGGTCAAAGTCACCTGAGTCTTGTATGCTCTCAAAACGGCAAATGAGATCCTCTCTGTCCTCAAAAACAGTATTGATCAGTCCTTCCAGGATTTCGCGGCCTTTTTTGCGGGTGCTTTTGTAAAAAATTGCGATAAAAGTTGCGATGTTTTTTGTGTTTGTTGCAATGAAGTTGTGGGAGACAGTGAAAGTTGCTGTTTTAAAAAAAAAATAAAAAGGAAACTTGTTTCGGGGAGAATAAAACTACTCCGGGCTGAGTTTTCCTAGTAATCTTACCAAAAAGGCTCAGGATGCTGCAAATGTTGGTATAATATGAAAATGGCTGGTGGATTTAAGACAAAAAATAATAATTTATTGAATTAATCAAATATGAACATATGTGTCAGTGGCTTGTTGATCTTTACATTGTTAGTTAATTTCCTATCCTGGCCTGGCCTGGGACACACATTCGGTTTGATAAAGTCCTTATTGGACTTTAACTTATCATTGCACTACAATAACGAGCATAGCTGTCCTCAATTTAGGTCATTGTGTCATCTCATCTCCGTGTTTTCTGCATCCACCGTGTGTGTTTGCGCGTCAGTAGCGGGGGGAACTGTATGAGCAGCAGCCCCGCCCGCTGCAGAGAGCCGACAGGATTGAAACAGCAGCCGCTTAGAGTGAAAAATCGTTACAGCGTACATTGATGTTAACATCTATACAGTTTGGCAGGACGGTCTGAAATGTCTTTCACTGTACGTTTTGTTGGTAAACGTGAGATGTTCAAGTCTCATCTTCATATCGGAAACAAGCTCTCTCTCACTCCCGCTTGGTCAGTGGCACTCAGAGTCACATTATACTGACATAAAGTCTGGCACGTGGGACTGCTGGGATTGGTTGAAGTCGCGGGAAACTCCGGTTATTGGTCAAATTTGCGGAAAAGTTGCGGTGATTGGTCAAAATTGCGAGTCGCACCAAAGTCACGGTGATTGGTTGAATTTGCGTTAATTGGCGCGATTGCGACATCGCAAAATCCTGGAGGGACTGATTGATGGCACGGCTATGAAAGTTCCATCTGACGTTGCTGGATCTTGGCAGTCTATGGGCAACCACTTTATCCAGAAAACATGTCCGCTTGGGTGACTTGGAAAAAAAGCTGGCAAATACACCAATGTTAGAAAAAAAAATTCTCACCTTGGATATGTGAGGCCAGACGAGTGTGCAGGAGAGCTGAGCGCAGGTGGAAAAAGGACAAGCTCCATGTATCATATGAAGTCCTTAAGGAAAGCTTGAGAAAATATCAGAAAACTGTCAAAGCTGAAAAAACAAGATATTTTTCTGACATTATCTCCCAAAATTTGAATAAACCTCGGGTCCTTTTTAAAACTATTGATTCTTTATTAAACTCTCCACAATCCTCCTGCCTGGAAGCTTCATTTGAAGTCTGTGAACATTTTCTTAACTTCTTTTTAGGCAAGGTTGCCACTATCAGAGCCCATATCGCATCCCCCGCTTTTGACCCTCCCGTAGTTGGCACTTGCTCAACTGTCCTCAAGTATGGAGGATATATTTATTCATAATCCAAATTGAAAGTCCAAAGAGAAAATGAAGCAAGATCATATTAAAAATATTATTTGACTACACTACTAGGAAAAATCATGCCATAATTGAATTTAAAACCAAAATAGGAAATTTAAAAAGCAAAGTTGAAATATAAAATGATTTATCTTTTGAATTTTCAACATTTGGCTTTTCGATTTAACATTTGGCTTTTCAATTTAACATTTGGCTTTTCCCATTTTGATTTAACATTTGGCTTTTCAATTTAACATTTGGCTTTTCCCATTTTGATTTAACATTTGGCTTTTCCACTGACAGATGTCAAAAGTGGAGGCGTGGCCCAAAGGCTGATGGGAGGGTCTGAAACAAAAGGGGTGCAGAGGCACCTTATGGACAGCAGGGGGAGCTGACTGCTGGGAAGCACTGTTGAGGAGAATCTGGCTGCAGCTTCACTACCAGGCTGGCTTGGCCTCTTGTTTTACATTAGATGATAGAAACTGATGCTGTAGGCTAAACTCAAACAACATTTCATGCAACAGTTAAGTTTTCATGTAGTTACTGTAATTGGGCCCATGTAGCCTACTTTTTCATTCATTTGATTTCCAATTTTAAACCTTATTAATATTGATGACAATGTGTTCAAACGGAAAACGAGCCATATTTCAGGAAATAAACGTGTCCATGATTGGATTGACCATTACTGACCGGCCGGCGAGCAAACAATCCCGGCCGCCACCAGCTGGCTGTCACGTCAGACTGGAGCTTCTTGAGTCAACATCATTGGCCATACATTTTTGTAAAACTGCTCATATTCAAACTCTACACAGTTAATTTTTCGCATAAAAAAGTCTCAGAAGTGAATTTAGTGGTGAAATAGCAGACGAAAATTGTAAAAAGTTTCCAGTTGTTTGCTGCTGCTGCTACGGCAAACTCCCGATCTAGATTATATAATCAATTGCTTTTTTTTTTTACAATTTTCGTTTGCTATTTCACCACTAAATTCACTTCTGAGACTTTTTTATGCGAGAAATTAACTATGTAGAGTTTGAATATGGGCAGTTTTACAAAAATTGATGGCCAATTGCACATTTTCTCCGATGTTGTCAGAAGCTCCAGTCTGACGGGACAGCCAGCTGGTGGTGGCCCGGGATCACCTCCCTGCCGGCCGGCCAGTGATGCTCACACTATATGAAAACTTAACTGTTGCATGAAATGTTGTTTGAGTTTAGCCTACAGCATCAGTTTCTATCATCTAATGTAAAACAAGAGGCCAAGCCAGCCTGGCAGTGAAGCTGCAGCCAGATGCTCCTCAACAGTGCTTCCCAGCAGTCAGCTCCCCCTGCTGTCCATAAGGTGCCTCTGCACCCCTTTCGTTTCAGACCCTCCCATCAGCCTTTGGGCCACGCCTCCACTTTTGACGTCTGTCAGTGGAAAAGCCAAATGCTAAATCAAAATGGGAAAAGCCAAATGTTAAATCGAAATTGAAAATTCAAAAGATAAATCATTTTACATTTCAACTTTGCTTTTTTAGTTTCCTATTTCTTTTTTAAATTCAATTATGGCATGATTTTTCCTAGTAGCGTAGTCAAATAATAATATTTTAAATTTGATCTTGCTTCATTTTCTCTTTGGACTTTCAATTTGGATTATGAATAAATATATCCTCCATACTCAAGCCTGTGTCACTTTTAAATCTTACTGAAATTGTCACGAAACTAAAACCCTCATATTGTCCTACTGACACTGTGCCCCCTCGCCTCTTTAAGGAAGCCTGGGAGACTATTGGCCCGATTGTTCAAAAAAATCATAAATAGTAGTTTGGCAGCAGGTGTTGTTCCAACATATGTCAAAGAAGCAGTTGTGGAACCCCTGATTAAAAAAAGAAATATGGATTCCTCGGTTTTATCCAATTACAGACCTATCTCGAAGCTTCTTTTTATTTAAATTTTTTTAGAGAAGACTGTACTTCTACTACTGTAATGCACTTTACATTGGCGTTAACCAAACCTCTCTCTCACGCTTACAGTTGGTACAAACCTCGGCTCGTCTTTTAACCGGAACTCGCGAGCATGAACACATAACACCAGTCGTGGCCTTGCTACATTGGCTCCTGGTCCATTTTAGAATATTTTTTAAGATTTTATTGTTTTTAAATCACTGAATGGGTTGGCACCTAGCTACATCTCAGACCTCTTACAAGTTTACACCCCCTCACGGTCACTTAGGTCTACTGATCAACTTCGGCTGGTCGCTCCAAAAATCAGATTAAAAACCAGGGGCAACCACGCTTTTTCAGCTGCAGCGCCTAAACTGTGGAACGAGCTACCTCCACAGGTCAAATTGGCCCCGACCCTCGAATCTTTTAAATCCCGTCGTAAAACTCTTGTATTCCCTGGCTTTTAACCCAGCATGAGAACTGTGTGGTTTTATGTTGTTTTATAAGTGTTTTTTTATGTTTTATTTCTTGTCCAGCACTTTGTAAACCTTTGTTTTTTAAATGTGCTATATGAATAAAATTGATTGGATTGGATGTGAGAGGTGGCCTGTTGCATTATCAGGTTGAGCTGATGTGCATAGCAGTGGATGTAGTGGGCATTTGGGTACACATCTTGTTTTTTCCTCTGAACACCTGAAGTGGCACCCCTCATCACGCTGGCCCCATCATATGCCTGGCAGATGAGCTTACTTTTCTGATCCTCAGGAAGGATAGTAGCAAGACGCTCTTTTAGGGCAGTAGCAATGGACTCAGCTGTAGCTGACTGCAGAGGGATGAACTCAAAAAAATCTTTCCTGCACGTTGTTTTTGTCAGCTCCACAACATGTCACACATTATCTATCTATGTCTATTATCCTGGACAGTACGTGTCGATTTTTTGTCACCTCTTCGTTTTGCCTTCTAATGCCAATCCTGTAGCCTTCATCTAGTTGTTCAGCAATGCTAACTCTGCCAAAAAACGTTAGCTTCATGCTATTATCAAGATGTCTGCGACTACTTTAATGACATTTGCATTTTTCAGAGAGATGTTTCTTCTGACTCTTACCTCCGTTGTTGTCCACAAAACCTCAGTGCTGACACTTTGAAATAAAAGACAGGGAAAGCAAAAAAAGGCAGTGCTAACATCACATCCTGCCAGCCAGCCAAATCCGATTGTAGCTCCGGTGTAGCTTCGCCCTCAGTCACTGGCCTCAGCCTGCTGCTGGATTTGTAAATCGGGTTGGTCCGCTCGGAAATCCTTTTGTCCTCTTTTTTCTTTCAGCGAATGTCTTGTGAAAGGTTTTTTTTTGTAAATCAATGACAGAATTTGGTTAACTGCTGCAATTTTCTTTACGAAAGTGATCTGGGTCACTGTGTGATTTCTCAGCTTGCAAGGTTTTGGCGGAGTGACTGTATCGCCTGCATGAAACTGCAGGAAACACATTAAAACATAGAAAATAGTTAACTGATTAAAGCCATTTTTGTATTAAATGCTGAGGCTCTTACTACCAACCAGCACATCGTATGAGTAAACAATTTTATTTTAATTTTAATTTTAATTTCATTTTTATATCATTTTTGTATACATTTATATTTCTGGAATTTTGATGGGGGCGGCTCCCCAGCGCCCTCTATTGACAAGCCGCCACTGATTGCTAAGATTCTTCTTTGTTAAATGGTAACAGAAAAAAAAATAACTGACCCTTGGTTTAGCAAGAAGATGAGCGCCCTGCACATCCAAAAATATGTGGGTGGTTCATTGATTTTAAGCAAGTCTAACATAATATAGAGCAAGCCCACTCAGTGCATTATAGACAAGCAAAAGAAACTTGAAGCCGAATCCAGTTTGCAATGAAAGCCAATGGAGTCATTTGCGGACAGGTGTAATGGACATATTGAACTGTGTTAAGAGAAAGTTATCCTAACATTGGTAAATGTTGGATACATGTTGTCAGTTCTATTAATGTATCTATGCTATCTATCAATATCCTGACCACGTAATTCATTAAAAGTCAAATGTATCTACTATGATGTACTGTCGGTAGGAATGTCTTAAAGCACAGCGAAGGATATATTTAGTGCCTATGCGACAGAGAATCAACACCTACAGCTCTGTTTTTCAGTCTATATGATTGACTCTCAGCACATTTGTCATACATTGTGTGTACTTTACGTAGCTGGATGTGGCTGTTTATTATCTTGGAAAAACCAAATAAAGATTAGAACAGAGACGGTTTAGAACCGAGACGCCCCAACTCAAGCTAGTTTCCTGTATCTGTGTCACGTGGGCTCCGCCACGGCCACATCTCTTTAGGAGACTAGCGGCAGGTCCGAGTGTATTGATTCCAATGGGAGAAGTGAACGTGAACACAGATTATGAGTGATCCTTTCACCCCATAGTCACGAAAGTAGATATTGGACCCATATCTCACCAGCCATACATCTCCAGAACATTCTGACACTAAAATGGTGTAAATACCTAACGTCAGCAAAAGAACATATTAATAAATTATTTAAATATAACTTTTCATTCATCCACATGACGTTCACTACACGTTCAAACGAGGCCACGCCTTTTTTAGGAGACAGGAAGTGTGTACCGTTTGATACCATTGGCGATGCTTGAAATGCGCTGTCTTTAGTATGAAGGATCTTTGATTAGAAGCAACAAATAAGCAACCAAAAGTCAAAGCTCCCCCTTCCTCTAGCACATTGTATTGCACTTACATGAAACAAAAAAGCGTGTCCCTGAGTCAGGGTTTTGCACAGACATGAATAATGGTCTGGAAGTTTCCACCAACATCATCAAAAACAGGTCAGATGCTCAAAGACACTCACTGTAAATCATGTAGCTGAGGGGCATCCAGGGCAGCCAGTCTGGACTTTATTTAGTGACATTGTGTGTGTCTGCCTGTGTGTGTGTGTGTGTGTGTGTGTGTGTGTGTGTGTGTGTGTGTGTGTGTGTGTGTTTGCAATTGTGTGTTCATTTAGATGTGTCCATTGTGTGGGTATGTAACTGTGTGTTTTGTGGTTATTGTAAGTTATGAGTTATGGCAGTCTGACTGAGGTGTCAGAGAACAGACTTCCTTTCATCCTGCAGATAGCATGCCTGTGGGTGTCTACACTGCACGCACGCACGCACGCACACAGATAAACAGAATGACGTTCTGCTACTGTGTGATTACACTCATAAAAATACACACATTCAGGTAAATGCAATAAAAACGTAGGAACACAAAAATATCACACTCATGCTGAAGTGTAGAGCTTCTTCTAACATTACTGACATGTTTTCCACATCACCAATCCAGGAAACTGTCCTCAAGTGATATATAACATAACGTAAGGCAGAGATGTTCACAAGTCATTTTTTGGAAGTCCAAGTCAAGTCTCAAGTCTTTGAGCTCGAGTCCAAGTCAAGTCTCACGTCTTTGAGGGGAAGTCCAAGTCAAGTCTCAAGTCTTTTGCCATGAGTCCAAGTCAAGTCCAAGTCAAGTCTCAAGTCTTTTGCCATGAGGTCAAGTCAAGTCTCAAGTCTGATCTGTCCCTAACACTGTATTGTTAAATCTTATGAATTCAAAGCATGTCCTGTAGCTACCATCCATACAGTACAGTATCAAAATCAGTTGTAGGATAACTTTATGGGGTCTACTGCAATGCAATCTGAAGAAACACAAATTAAGGACTCTGTTTCAATTTCATAACTGTATTTTTCAAAATGTTGGTATCTGCACCAAAGAATACATGTTTGTCTGTGTTACCAACTGGCTGTAAAGCCCAACCTCATCATGCATTACATTTTTCAGTGTTCTTCAACTTAGGACATCGTATAGTCTAATCTTCTGCTACTGGTGAAATATTAACCTAAGTCTGTCACATCATATGGATACAACTATAACAATACAATTTGCCTGTCCCCAGCATTAGCACAACACTTTGCGATGGTTAGCTTGTTACCTGTGGCGATATATGCTAAATGTAACGTCTCTTTCACATTAGCGTGAGTGACTGACCTATCTGGGTGCTTTTTGAGATGTCTGATGAAGTTCGATGTTGTTGATCCAGTGTCATGTATCTTGGTGCCACACTCCTTGCATGTAGCTGTTCGCTTACTGCCACTGTTTATGAAGTTATTGTAAGCAAAACTAATGACAAAAGGCACAACTGCAGGAGGATTTGGTGTCGCCATCGTTGCTGCATTTTTTTATGTGTGCGCGTGCCGCATAGCGCATGCGTACATTGCACATTACGGCAAAGGCCAAGGGACACGCAGCTCGTCATGCGTTTCCCCAAGGTATATGCGGCAATAAAAGAAAATAGAAATACATAAATCAATTTAGATTTAAAAAGCAATAATTGCATGAAAATAGGTTGTTGACGAAGCTCGAGTCCGAGTCAAGTCTGAAGTCTTTTGGGTCGAGTCGCAAGTCAAGTCTGAAGTCTTTTGGGTCGAGTCCGAGTCAAGTCTGAAGTCAGCTGTTTGTGTGACTTAAGTGCGACTCGAGTCCGAGTCTCAGACTCGAGTCCCCATCTCTGACGTAAGGTAATCAAGTTTTTTCAGACTCTATCTTAGATGTTGGCTTTTCTGTGAAGTGCATTTTTCAACCAGCTAGAGCCAGAGGAAATGTAAAACTTGATTTGTCTCCTTGTCATTTTACTTCTGACCTTGTCTTCCAAGAGCATTTTCCCCAAAATGCGTCAGTCTTTCGAATATGACTTTTTCCAGTACAAACAGGAGCTAATTTTTTACCAGGCCTTTTTACCAGACAAGCACCGGAAACGTCTTTGTCACTATGACGGAATAGAGCACTAATTCACAAAGCACATTCTGTGATTTCTCTATGTTCCCTGTTTTGCCCACAACAGAATGAAGTAATTACATTTTAGAGCCTTTATCAGAATGCCTGATACTGATGGTGAATAATAATCTTTGTGAGCAGTTTGTTTTGCAGAAGTTAGAAATTGTTTACTCGGTTTATGTCGGTAAAGAAATGTCTAATTTGTTTTCCCTTGAAGATGCTTCGGATTTTCTGGAGGGATGTTATTACTATATGTCATTTAGCTGACGCCTTTTTTTTATCCAAAGCGACTTACAATTGCTATGTGTCTCAGAGGTCACATGCCTCTGGAGCAACTATGGGTTAAGTGTCTTGGTGAGGGGACACATTGGTTGATGTATTGCAGTGGGAGTCGAACCCAAGTCTCCCGCACCAAAGGCATGTGTCATATCCACTGCGCCATCACCACCCACATGTTTGGGTAAGTAGTTTTGTAGACTTTACTTGCTATATAAACTATTTTTGGGGCTATAAATTGGGATTGGATATAAAAACGTATTATATTGCAACTAGGGCTGTCAAACGATTAAACATTTTTAATCGCGATTATTTATTTACTGTAAACAAATGTATGAATCTGTCATTATTGCACAATTCCTCCAAGTTCCTAACTAAAACACCACAGCAATTGACTGAGATGTAACACTAACACTTTGCTTATACAGTACAAACAAAATGGTCCAAAAACCAGATGCCACAGCAGGACATTTAACATTTGCATTTTTCTAATAACAAAGAATGTAACAATTCTCCTGGACAGAACAGGCAATGCCCCATGCCTCTGCAACTTCGCTGAAGTGCTCGGCGCATGTTTCAGCATAGTGTCGTTCTTCTGTATGTCGAACCGTTAAGCAGTCCTTCCAGAAAAATCCAGTTTTTTTGTGATTGTTCCGGGCAAAAATCCTTGATTATGTGGCACGTTTTCTTAAAAAATGCGATGGAATATGCGGGATATTTATGCAATTTTATGCGATGAAATTGCGGGAACTTGCAGAAATTGCGGGAACTTGCAAAAACTGTGGTTTCATCATGGTTTCATCATGGCTTCATCACGGGTCTGCAGCTTCGAAGATGTTCACGTCGCGTAATTACGTCACTTCATAACGTTCCCATGGCAACGGGAAAATGGCTGCTTCTGTGTAAAGTAAACGCAACATTTCTCAACTTTCTGCTAAGATATATGTGACTTTTTTGCAACGAAAATGTTATGGGATTATGAAATCATGCAAGCCCCGCATATTTTGCGCAGAAATCGGCAATTTATGCGGCGCATAATCGCGTTTTTCTGGAGGGACTGGTTAAGGCAAACGAGTGCAAAGTCCAGCCAGAGTCAATATAGTGTGCAGTAACTCCTAAATAATTTTGATTACTCACTAACGTCCAGTGATTAATATAGTATAAGACGGGTCAGAACATGCCAACCGTAGCACTTCTTTAAGACCCGAGTCTTCTACGATGCTGACAGGTCTGCAGTTAGTTGCCACCCATTTTACAAGAGCTGTAGTAATTTTTTGGGATTTGGTTTCATCCACAGGACGGCAAGTAGCACTCCCCAAAATACTGCTTTGCCTGAGCCTGCTAGCATCAAACTGTGTCACGTTAATATGCTTATCTCGTAGGTGGTAGCTCAAACTTGACGTTTCGTGATATTTTAATTCGGCTTTATACAATGTGCATATGGCTTTCGACTTGTCTACTGAGCTGTCCAGGAGTTTTTTTAAAAGAAAAGGGCCATTCAGAAGTGTGTTGCTGCTGTCTTTCTCCATGCCGGCAGCCTGACTGCATTCTGCAGCAGAAGATGTGTTATGAAGAAGTATGGCAGCGCCAAAGGGTCAAAATAGTAGCCGAGTGAAGT
The DNA here is from genome assembly GCA_023566125.1 of Zingel zingel. Taxonomy (NCBI): domain Eukaryota; kingdom Metazoa; phylum Chordata; class Actinopteri; order Perciformes; family Percidae; genus Zingel; species Zingel zingel. The sequence goes on from CM042316.1 coordinate 28,013,810, forward strand.
GTAAAATAAATTAATCGCATGCCGGCATGCGAGTCCTGTAGCTGATAATAGATAGAGCTAATGGTTGTAATTCACCATGTGTTCTATTAATACGTCCATAGTATTATCTTATGATACACCCGAGGGATGTATGTATGCTGTAAAGCCTGTAACGTTGATGTAACTTCATGTATGAAGCATTTCCCAAACTGGCGGGGCTATCGGCTAATAGCGATTAGCGGTAGCTAGCATGGATGTATTAAGAGAATGGCAATACCATAATTAGCTATATGCCTACATAACGTTACTACAGACATAGCTAGTGATTACATTGCCTTGGTTTCTCTTATGATACATCCGAGGGCTGTATGCTGTAAAGCTTGTAACGTGGATGAGAGATGAAGCCATTGATAGGCTCTGTTCATGAAACTGCAGCCTAACCTTAATAGCTAGCGCTAGCTAGTAGCTAGTACCACGACATAATGATTAAATCTCCTTGGTTGTCTAAATACATCCATTGTTTATTTAGATAAGCATGTAAACGATCAGGAACAACGAAAACACAATGTTTAACGTTAGTGAATATTTTAGACAATGAAAACGGTGAGTTCATGAGTTCGCCACTTGTAAGAGACACGAGAGAGAAGCTCATGAACGAGCATGTTGCTACCAGTTGCTACGACAACTCAAACAAACTGTTGCTGGTGCACATGTCCATCGTGATGTCGTGGGCCAGTTAACGCGGAAGAGCACTCTCATTGGAATGTACGCGGCTTCCCGCCAAACGCTGTATCCAGTTCTCTTAATACATTCATGGCATAAACAGCTACTGTATCAAGATGAATGGTGGTGTCCTCGACTGACCAACTAATGCAACTTGCATGACCACACATTGTCCCAAACATTGTCCCAAACATTGTCCCAAACATTGTCCCAAACATTGTCCCAAACATTGTCCCAAACATTACATTTACAATAGTGGGGATTCAGACTGATAAACAGGCCAGCACAAAGTTGTCACAGTAGCAACTATCTTATCTTTTGTCACGACTATTGCGAGGTAAACAGTAGTAGTAAAATGTGGCATTCACGTTTCAAAGTAATCCACCAGGAATGTACACTTGCATGGTTGCGATTGGCCAACGCAGCGTCTTGCTGGATGACATCACATTGCATTGCAGCAAAAGTTAAAAAGGGGTTCAACTTTTTTTGCTGGACAACCCTGTGATGGCACCCCAGTGTTTTTACACACATACACACACACACACACACACACACACACACACACACACACACACACACACACACACACACACACACACACAAACACACACACACACACACACACACACACACACACACACACACACACACACACATAAGATGGTTATTTACCTGAACATCAATAAGAGATACAATACTAAATAAAGGAACAGAGAACTATACTACACACACTCTACTGCAGATACATTTTTAATCCCATCTCCTTTGCAGTACTTTCATATAATAGTTTGTCACTTAAAATAACATCCCTGTCTGCAAATGTCTTTAAAAGTGAGCCTCAATGTATTTTTTCCGTCATGTAGCAGCTGTTATACCAACAGTGGGAACTTGGAAGTTAAACATGGTGTTTAGTGCAGTTCACATTCCTGTAACATAAGTGACTGTTTATAAAGAAGCCAAAGATTCTATGTCTCTCTCTCTCTCTCTCTCTCTCTCTCTCTCTCTCTCTCTCTCTCTCTCTCTCTCTCTCTCTCTCTCTCTCTTTCTCTCTACCATGTGTTTCCTGTCTTTTGCACCTTTTTTGGTTGACTAACCCCAGATCTCCCAGACGGGTTTCTCTCACATGCACAAGACACAAAATACCGAAACTTATTTATACTTCACAGACAAACCACCTTTACACTTTCCTGCTTGGGGCGGTCACTGGCTGAAATGTATGAGGGGATTCTGGGACATTATTCACAGTTACCTCACACACATACAAGTGCTTTCATACACACTAGTGAAACATTACTGAATCGCTCACATATACACAAATGAAACAGGAATTCACTTTTATAATGTATATGAGAACGTTTGAGTATAGCACGTGAGTGTGTTTCAGTAGTGTTTATGAAAACGTTTCAGTGGTGTTTATGAGAGCATTTCACTTGTGTGTATGAGCCCTTTTCAGTATTGCGTGTGAGAGGATTTCAGTTGAACAGGAAGGTGATTTGGTGAAACACTAAGGTGGCTGGAAAAAACACACCAGGATTCAAACTTGGGACTCTTGCATGAAAGTCAATGATATTACCCCTTGAGCCATTCAAATGTTGAATGTTGTTGGTGATCTTGCAATTTATGTATCTGAATTAATGAAGCATTGGCTTATTAGTTCCGAAAATAGGGAGCTCTGTTTTTCTGAATTATGGATGAATTCAGAACAAAGCAAAACATTTTAAGTGGCTGTATTACCTCAAAAACATGAAATAATTAGAAAACATTTTGGAATACTTGTTTGCACTTTTGCAGTCGTTCGTTACAAACAGTACATCATGAATTGGTCACAGCAAATTGAACAGTTTACTGGAGCGTGGCTGTGTAAAGGAAAGCGTGCAGCGCATGTTTAATACATCCAGACGTTTGTGACACTAATGTCTTCAGTCGGCAGGATGGCTGCCTAACACAAGCAAGCATTACTTTAGCATCAGCGGAGAACATCACAACCCAGTCAACAGATGCAGGTTGTGATGTTCTCCGCTCCAGTTCTTCTTCTTCTTCTTTAGGGTTTTATGACAGTTATGTTGCATTACTGCCTCCTACTGGATACCCCCTCAGCTATTATTTTCTCCTCTTCACACTGACTGCAGTCCCCAGTATTATAAGTGAACTGTTCAATTTGCTGTGACCAATTCTTGATTTACTGTTTCTAACGAACAACTTCAAAAGTGCAGCCAAGTATTCCACAATGTTTTCTAACGATTTCATGTTTTTGAGGTAATACAGCCACTTAAGAAACTGTTCTGAATTCGGATTTAGACGGAAACGATCTGAAGAGAAAACTCTCCTCTCCCTAGTAGCGCGAAGCTGGACAGACGAGGAAGTGGTTATTGCTCCAAACAATACACACACACACACACACACACACACACACACACACACACACACACACACACACGCACACACACACACACAACTTGCATCGAGCCATACAAACATGCACACGCACATCAGGCGGACACAGCAATGAATCACTTCCATCAAATTAAAGTGACTCCAGCGCCTCAGGGCTATCAGTGTTATTTGTTTGTCCTGTACCCCTCTCCCTCTTCCTTTCTCTCTCTGATCCCTTTGCCCTGTTCTCTTCCAATATGACACTGCTATAAATGTAATTTCCAAAACCTGACTTTTCAGGAACTAAGAAATGAAAATCATATATTTGTTTGTGCTATCTCCATCCCTTTAGAAGTCACGTGTAAAACTTCAAAAACCTTGGATGGTGCTTTTTATGCATCCAAGGGCCATATAATGTAGCAAGCACAATAAAACATCCCATTCAAGAAAAACATTATTGTCTTTATACTTCAAAAGTAGTAGTAGCAGTTGTAACATATTTGTTAACCAACAACAAACTGTAGCCCATCTGCTGTATTTCACAAAGACTCCTAGAATCATTGGAGAAGCTTGCAGTTTCCCAACACCCATATAGACACACACCTCACTTCTTGACTTGCACTTTAAGTTAATTATTTATTTAATGGAACAGTTTGGATCTGTGAATGTCATTTTTATTGGACTATTTTAAATGTGCAAGTGAAGACCTACAAGTATGACTGTCCTTTTTCTCCTTATGTCTGCAAATTCCTCACATACGGTCTTTCTCCATTATTCAAAAGAAATATCTAATATTCATACCTAAATGAAAGCTGTTCTATAATGTAGTGTGAAAGAGGAGGGGAAGATGGGAGCAAGGGACAAGGAGTAAAGATGTGTGTGTGTGTGTGTGTGTGTGTGTGTGTGTGTGTGTTTTCAGCCAAAGGAAAGAAAAAGTAAGAGAAGCTAGGTTACAGTGGTGAAGTCAAATCTTCACCCACACATTTGGATCCTGTCATGGTGGAGCATGTTTTTTTTCTGGTGTTCGACATAATCCAGAGAAAAAAATAAAGGACAGATTGACAGTGCTCCTCCCATTCATTTCTGCTAGATGTCAGATCTGTGTGTGTGTGTGTGTGTGTGTGTGTGTGTGTGTGTGTGTGTGTGTGTGTGTGTGTGTGTGTGTGTGTGTGTGCGTGTGTGTGTGTGAGATGTAGGGCAGCGCTGTCTCGCTACATCGCATCTCAGTTATGGGTCATATTCTCACCATTCTTTCCAACACGCCTCAATGACTTCATCAGCTCTCCTCCACCTCCTCATCATCTGTCTGTGTGTCGCTTTTTCTACGTCTGTCTCTCTAAATCTGACTTTCTGTCTTTTTTTCTGTTTGTGTCTAGTCAATTCTCCATCAGTTCTCTTCCCTACTCTTCCTGTTCAGTCCTTTCTTTCTCTGTCAAGTATAACGTCTTTCTAATTGTGACTATTTGTATTTTAGTCAATTTATCCAACCCTTTCCATCCCAAACATTGTCCTGGCTGATTCACTGTGATGAACCTCCACCCTAAATTAGATCATGCTTTATGCTTAACTTTTTTCTCTTACCCGTTTTTGACTACAAAAATAACCCAGCTTTCTTTTTCCATGGATAGCAACATGCTGAGTGTGGCCAAATTCAACCACAGCTTATATTGGTACAACATTTTAACACTTCGATAATATTGCATGCCAATTCATATTACAGCAGCTGCAGGGACTGTGGACGGCCTGAAAAACAGGAAAATTGAAGTAGATTTCTCTTGATGGTTTCTTTTTTTAACTCTACGCAAATTGAACTACTGGTAGCTGTGTTTAAAGGGTCAGGTCACCCAACCCCCTTAAAGGGTTCCTTCACTCATTTTTACAGTTAAATGTCTGTCTACTCCTCATGAGAAGTGCTAGCCAGTCTGTAAAAAAAAAAAAAAAAAAAGTATGTTGTATAACGTCTAACTTTGAAGGGACGTTGCCAAAGTTTGAAAAAGCTTGACCCATTCGAGGGACTAAAATCAGCATATCTCAGTCTCTGCTTCTGTGATTTTGTCCATCCTTCTTACAATCCATCTTTTGACAGTCACCCAACTTTATAGATGTGTCAGTATTATTCAAACTTGCATTAATTGATTTTTTTTTTGGCCGCTTGGGGGCAGCTCAATGATTTCACGAGCTAGACTAGTTGTTCACTTTGTCCGTGTGCTGTTTGATGCAGAGGGAGTACAGTTAATCAGAGCTTTTCTGCTGAAAACAGCTCCTAGATGTGTCTGGAAACGACACTGATGAGAGCTGTGAGAGTAAACCAAAACAACAAAGTTTCAGCCCGAAAACCAAAATGACAAGCTGTAAGACGCTATTAAGCTCTGTAGAGCTGAGGGGGGACTGCAGAGTCTGTTAATAATTATCTGTGGGTCCATCACACGAGCGACAGCTTTCTCATTACATGTAGTAATTTGAACGATTTTTTATAATAAAATATTGATTAGTGAAGCTTTAAACTTTGAAGATATCAAAAATAACCTCCACTGTAGCACAAGCTCCTCTAATGTGCAGAGTAAATTGCCAAGCCCTGCTCTTAACCACCGACCAAATAAAGAGCTATGAAAATGGTCTGAAAAGCACAGTGAGTGCTGAAAGGTATTATGTATGTTTGAGGCCACCCCCATGACTAATATATGACAGTAAGATTGAAAAGCTATGTCCCTTTTAACACTGCTTCCAGTTATGCACTTATGTGACACCGTCCGAGAAAGGGAAAAATGGGAAATGACAAATGGGATATAAAGAATATAAGAAGATAGAAGGAAACATGAGAGAAATATTGTGACAGAGGTTTGAATAAAGATCTTCAGATGTTTCCCTCCATCTTTTATAGTTTCATTTCCTGGTTTCCTTGGTAACAGTAGGGTGGTGATTTGTCCTGATAAGTAAGACGAAGAAAGCATCATGGGACAGAAAGAATGAGGGAAAGAAGAAGAGAAATGTATGTGAAACATGACTGGATCAAAAGGAATGTGGGATATTAGCATGAGGACGCACAGTAGAGACTGAGTGGGCAGTTAAACTGTAGTTGTTAAAGAATGAGAAGGCCTCATTGATGGCACTATACTTGTGTCAATTGTGTGTGTGTGTGTGTGTGTGTGTGTGTGTGTGTGTGTGTGTGTCCGCAAGGAAACAATAAGAAGCTGCTGACAGACACAAAAACAGTCTTGTAGGAATGATGGGTTCAAACCAGCATGTCCCTTCTCTCTCTCTCTCTCTCTCTCTCTCTCTCTCTCCTTATATTCTCTCCCTTTCTTTATATTTACTTCACTTTTTTTAATCTTAAGTCCTGCTCACTCTTTTTTTATCTTGCTGTATGTTTCTCATTTAATCTCAACTCAGTGGGGACTGAGAGAAGGCTACGTTGTTTTGATTAATCTCTTTTTTTTATTTTTTAGAATAACTCAAAAACTAGTCACTGATGGATGAAGGGATGTACTGAGAGATGGATGGTTGGTGGCCTGTGGGATGTGACTGGCTGGCTGTACATGGAGACTGCTGTGTAATAATAACAGCACAGGAAGGGTTGCCACAGCAACCATGGAGACAGGAAGCAGCCTTGAGAGATTTGAAACTTGAATGAATAGACATAGGTAATTAGAGATGAACCGATTACAACTTTCTAGGCCGATTCCGATTTTCTTTGAGTTAGGCCAGCCGATAGCGATTTTAGCCGATTCCGATTTCATTTTTTCTAACCACTTTACAGCACACACAAATAATTATTTTCTATCTTTTCTTTAAAAGAACATTTTACACAGAACATTTTTTGAATAGATAATCGATCACTATAAAATAGATCTATATAAATTACTCCTGGTGTGGGAAATGCACGCACATCTGAAGTACGTTAGAACCATTTCCTTCTTTTCACATCCAATATCCAACTTAATATAATAAATATAGCCTTGCAGTATAAAGATATTTCTGAAAACACACGCAGGCCTGTTTGAACGTCAACAGTAACGTTACCTGAAAACATAAACGTCACCACTCATTTTACACACAGTTAGCAACAAACTAAACGCTGGGGGAAGATTACTACGTTTTTAATGTTGTACGCACCCCCACTAACCTGTAAAGCGTTTTAAACAGTAACGTTAATACAGCGTGTCGGAGGAATACAGCGTGTCTTTTTTTTTTTTAATACAGCGTCTCTTGCAGCCGGACGTCAGAGGCAGAGGGACCGTCACCGCAGCGTTCTAACGTTAGCTTATTGTCTCATCTGGGGTCTGATAAACAGGAAATGCATCAAAGTTAGTGTGCCCAACGCTATTTTCCAATAAACTGTAGCTGTCATATTTCACGGGACCCGCGGTTTTCATGTTCCAGTTATTCAGCCTCAGAGGGGAGAGACAGCTAGAACAGTAGAGCAGACGGCCGTGTATAATTACGACTTTATAACATTTCATAAACAGCTGATTGAGCGGCGCTGCGCTGATCTTGCGTTAATCATGCGGCGCCCGACTGAATTTGACCGGCATAAAATCGGCATATGTCAGACTGACCGGCAGGTCGCCGGTCATGGCCGAGCACGTGAAAATCGGCCAATTCCGGTCACCGGCCGGTCAATCGGTGCATCTCTATGGGTAATACTGTATTCATTTGAAAACAGTGATCCCTTTTTGAAGTAAATTTTGATTATTATCATCATTTCTTTTCTCCTCATCTTTTTAACCATGTGGCTGATGCTGCGTCCATTTCATATGGGAGTTAGGGTAATAACCCATTTCTGACTTGAAAATGGAGTTTACATCAACATCCATGTTGTTGTTGTTATTATTATAATGCAAAAACTCAAAATTGTTCGAAGTCTTGATATTCAACTTGGCGATTAATAATACAGAAACAAATACTGATGATCCATGTCGGCCAAAATGTGTTGTTTAATGTAAACCCAAATTAAATGGATGGTGTCCTATATTATCAATGCACATGTTTTCAGCCATGCGTGTGGCATGGCTCTAGGGATGTCGGTCCACCACTATGGTCCAGACTGTGATATTTTAACAACTGTTGAATTGAATGCCAGAAGATTGCCTGACTTTTCCTCTAACATCTGGTTGATATTTGAGTTTCTTCAGTGAAATGTCAGGAGAACTGCTGGGTGGATTGCCATGCAATTTGCTACAGATATTAATGGTGTAATAACTATTATAATATCTTTGACTTTCTTAAATTTTCATGTAGAACCATCATCAGGTCAAAATTTCCATTTGTCCAATACTTTGGTTTTTGACCAATTCCTGCAAATTCCCATCAGCCTCAGCTGTACTTCAGTGCTAGGTTTAGTGCTATTTAACAATTATTAAGATCCCTAACATTGTAAATATTATATGCACTTAACACCTGCATGTTAACAATGTCATTGTGAGTGTGTTAGCATGCTGACGTTAGCATTTAGCTTAAAGCACCACTCTGGAAAAGTACAGCCTCCCAGAGCTGCTAGCATGACTAAACAGTAGACTTAGTAACAATTATATGACCTCTCCTTAACTCACCTGTGATACATGGCTCTTAAAAACACATCTGTGGTTTCCATGGTGACCTGTCTGCTCCATGTGTTTTGTGTAACGATGTATCTGACCGCAACAACCTCATTGTTCTTCATCCAAATGCTTTCTTCTTCTTGCTGTCTGTGCTTGTGTTTATTCTTAGTCACTTCTGTCCCAGTCTCCCTACATCTCTCTTTCCAGTGAGGTATTCACCGAAACATTTCCTATTTCACTCTACAGGTGATCAAACAAGCATTTGTCCCGTGTCACATAAAGACACTGTACAGTCAAATATCTGATAAAATAATTTTTTGGTGAGGAAAAACCAGAAAAATCTAAACACTGGAGGCAGTAATGCTTGAAACAATTTATTTATCAAGACAAACCAGCTGATATTTTTTAATAAAACAATAGAGAAAGACACAATAAATTATTTAATTAAAGCATCGTGAATATTTTTCTGAATAAAGCAAAGCAGGTTTTTGCTAAAACGAACAACTTTTGTCTGAGTTGAAAATATGACCGTACAATCCCCACAATGCAAGCTGAAACTCTGGACCAAATCTTATACAAAGCACGATAATCTGAAATATGTCCAGTGTGTGGTTATGACTCTTAGCTGACGTTAATAAACAAAACAAAAAGTCCAAACAATTACACAAGCAGGTTTATATGTCTGAATTTGAAATACATGTGGTTCTATTGTAAAGAACTGTAGGAGAAAACAAACCCGTTATGAGAAAAAAGAGGAATGTCACTTTGGAGCATGCAACAATGGAATGTGCTGATAACGCCAGAAAACTGGCAGACACAGGATACACACACACACACACACACACACACACACACACACACACACACACACACACACACACACACACACACACACACACACACACAAACACACACACACACACACATACACACAAGCATGCACACACCCCTCACACATGCATGAATATATAGCAGATTTCATAAAAGCTCTTGCTCGAGTAACTATACATTTAGCAACAAAGCATCTTGGAAAATGACACGTTACCTAATCACCATCTGGCTGGTTAGCTACTGAAAATATAACTATTTTACCTGCCAACCTTCCTCTGTGAAAGTTTAATAAATCACCCACTCTGTACGAGCATTGTTTATCTTTGTGTTTTTTAAATGCAACACACAGAAATGAAAGCAAACTTTGAATGAGAACAGAAGACAGAAACTTTACAGATAGGTGAGGCTACAGCCAAAAACTGTGTGGGTGGAGGTTGTCTGGGGCAAATTACTTGGAATGTGACTACCACACAACCTGACACACTTTTTTGGCACACCTGCCAAATAACACCCGTGACACATGTACATAAAAGCACCACCGGCACACAGCTGATCAGGTTTCACCGTGACCACGGGATCGTCTCAGTGTCCAGTTATTCTTTTTTTGTCTGCCTTTAAAACAAAAGTAGTGTGTAAAATTCCTTTGTCTCTGCGTAAGCGGGCCTAAACGTGTGACACATGGGATGGGATGATGGAGGGATGATTGATGATGGTGTCTTTTATTTCTCACATCTGGTTCATGTGTTTGGAAATGATAAGTAGTTACTTTGAATTATTGTTCTATTGCTATGATACTCTAGCTACCTATATACACACACACACACACACACACACACACACACACACACACACACACACACACACACACACACACACACACACACACACACACTGTTATATCACTCTATACCCCGTTTACACGTTCATGGTTATTTTGAAAAACTGAGACATTACTAGGGATGTCCAGATCCGATCACGTGATCGGAAATCGGGCCCGATCACGTGGTTTCAGACTCGATCGGAATCGGACGTTATCTCCCGATCAGGACTCGGATATATATGTATATATATTCTCATTATTTTTTAACACATATATTGTTAAGCGGTGGCACAGAGTTAGACCCTTTGGACTCCACACAGAAACAGCAACGCGTGCAGCATGACATCACTTTGTTGCAGAGATGCTATTGGTTAAATGCCGGCAAAGTAGAACACGGAAGCAGCTTGAAGCGGAAAGCGCGAGTCTGCGGATAGTAAGAGTTAGGAGTGCAGTTCCTAAAAGCACATTACTGGCTTTGTATTTTAAGTTGAGGTGCTATTTGTTTTTATATTAGACTTTTTTTTATATTTACTGTTGCACTAAAGTCCAAAAGTGAAGAATTTATGTTATGACTTGATTGTTCAAGCTACCTCACAGAAGTGCTCTGTTTGTTAACAGAGTTGTTGAATGTTAAAATAAGGTGAATTAAATACAAAATAAAGAACATCCTGGATCTGTTTTTTCGCTCTTCTTTATTCTTTTTTTATATATTATAGTAGTATCGGATCGGGACTCGGTATCGGTAGATACTCAAAATCAAATGACTCGGACTCAATGGGCAAAAAAACCTGATCGGGACATCCCTAGACATTACCCTTCGTTTGTGCCCTTCGTTTACACGCAAACGGAGAATTGCCTCTGAAAACGATTTTTTTTCTAAAAACTCTGGCCAGAGTGGAGATTTTGGAAAACTTTGTTTGCACATTTGCATGTAAACTGAGACAAACGAAGGTTTAGGCAGCCGAGGAAGAGAAGAGAGAGGAAGTAATTTGTTGCTATTTTTGGGATTCTGATTGGCTAACGTGGGCTTGAGCTTCTTGTTACACTGCCACCTACAGGTTTGGGATGCTCTTGACGGCATTGACGGCATATATACACGGGTACGTGTAAATGAACACTTTTCTGAAAACTGACAGCTGTGCACAATGTTATTTTTGAAAACGGAGAGGTTGAAATTTTATGAAAATAGCCGCCCACGTGTAAACGTAGCCCTAGTCACTTTAGAGATGTGGGCGTGGTTAGCTGATTGACAGGGTCAGACTCACATGAGGGCTGTGGTGTTGTTGATCTGATTGAGCCCAGCTATTGCAGGTGTATGAGATGAGATTCATTCAAGAGACTGGCTGCGGTTGAAAAGTCAAAACGTTACCTCCTAAGTCCTTTTCCTAACCACTTTTCCTTATGGCAAACGTCATGAGGTCAAGGAAAGGTGTGAAGGAGAATTCAAAAGGAATAAGGATAAGACAACTGCGGTGCAAGGAGAATCCGACTGCCCTTACACTCGGCTGTAATCGTGCGACAGCGGGTGTTATTGACGGTGAGTCTGTCGGTGAAACAAGCGCATATGAATACTTGGCCCGTGCTTTCTAAACGTGATGTTTCATGCAGGCTTAAAAAACAAAAAAAGTACTTCATCACCATTTTATTTCCCTTCTTATTCTGCAATAATGATGTCGTTTCATGTGAAGAACTCACTGCATGTCATTAGTTATTATAAAACACTGAGCTGTTTCTTGTATGAAAGGTGTTCAGCAAATAAAGTTTAATCCCGTTTAGGATGATTGTAGGAAAATAATTGTTAAATGTATGCAAGATAAGCAGAATGCGTCAGATCTACGAATCTACTGTAGGCTACATATTCTATGTTATAAGGTTTAGATGGTTGTGGGTGGGTGAAAGAAATACATTATTAATGAGAACAATATTCTCTAAACTGTAAACACAGTGGAGCCATCCACTATACTATGCACATTTATGCACAAGGACAGCAGTCAACAGCGTCACTCCATTGATTATTTCGTAAGCTAAAAGTCGAGTTACGTTTTCTCTGTCAACTACAGATTTTAGTATTGCTGTTTAAATATCCCACAATATCAGCTACAGTAACATTACTGCGCGCTTGGAAACATTTACAGTTACTAAAAAACAGCATTCTCATCATTACAGTAAATCTTTAAAAAAAATATTTATACATCACAATGCATCATTTAAAAGCCATATCCAACAGAGACTGTAGAAAGGGTGCAAATAACTTATTTGGGAGGGTGTGTGTGGGGTATTTCAGGTAATTGATTTGAATGCCGTTAGAGCCGATCTGCGCAATTGTCACATAATAAACCTACTTTTACACATGGTCATAATAATGTAGTCATATCTGTAGTGATTTTGTTTTTAACAAAACATATATATTGAAATAAGCCATTAGGGGCGAACAGGTAACTTGTTTCAGACACTGCACTGGGCTATAAATACACCGCGGTCCAGTGTGCTCTGTAACTTTGGATTCAGCGGTTCATTCATTCACAGTTCTGTTAACACATGCTCACTGTCATTTTAAGCGTTGGAGAGGAAAGTTCTCGCATAACCAGTTTATTAAAACACTCAAACGGTGCCAAAAAGTACATTATCATTATTAGGTCTATTGGATGTGTTGCAATGTCTCATAGAAAATGAAACGTACGCGTGGTGCGTACAGGATTACGGCGCTAGTGCGCACCTTATATTGATTATGAACGGCGAAATGGTGATGTGCCGCTTTAAATTTTGCTGCCGCAAGGACTTTTCTTTCGTAAAAGATGGTCCAGTGTATCCTATGCTAATGGGGGTAACAAAGGAAGCATTGAAGCACCTTTCCTTATCACTTAGACAATTCGAACGGCTCTCATCATGGCAGCCACATAACTACTTCCGGGTCATTTCACGCCGTTAGGAACCTTCCTAAGCAAAATTAACTAGTCGACCGCAGTCTATTTTTCAGGAAGGAGCGGCAGGCTGACTGCTGCAAACAACAATTGGAAAGAGACTGTTGGATTAAATTAATTGGACTTTTTCTTGTTTCCCACAACACAAACTTTGTAAATTCACCTTTTCAAAACTTGAACTACAACACGGAGAGCAGGCTCAACGATGGACGCTGGAAAGCAGACCTGGAGCGGAGGTCGCTCCCGACGCGGTGGTCACCGAAGCAAGCAGGCCCAGGTCCGCAGCACGAATTAAAACAACGGCTGGGTGAGTCAGTTTAACACCGCACAACCCCTCTTGGTATACGCTCATCCAGGCAATTATAGGTCTCATTCTCACGCTAAATGCATCATGCAGGGAGAGGAGACCTATACCATTAATGTTACAAGCTAGGTTCTGTGTTCCTTTGTTCTATGAGCCTAGGTTTTGCTTAGCTGTGTAACACACATACACCGGTATCAGTTGTATTTTCAGCAGAGACCAAGAACATTACACTAATTCCCACATATCTGTTTTTCACTGTGGTGCTGCAGCACACTTGCAAAATGGGGTCAGATTGTGATACTCATGAGCATCTCCCTGAGGTTATAAAGCAGCCTGACAAAAAATCAGTCAAGCTGAATATGTGAACATGCTGATTGAAACCGCTGAAGTAGCTGCAATCTTTTATGTTGTATCTTGAAAGTGGCTCCTCTCTCATCCAGAAGTGCTGGTAATCTACGAACAGGCAGCTTGATTGTCCCTTTTCTGTTAGACGCCTCTCCTAAAAAAAACTCTCTTTCCTCTTATGTGTTCAGGGTCTGAGGATCACGGTTTTATTCGTGTTAGCAGAATTCCAGTTAGCATTTGGAATGCCAGGAACGCTCAGAAAACTGAACAGAGCACAGCAGTCTGATCTTACTTTTCTTTTCATGTGTTAGAGAGTGATGAAGGGAGAGAGGGAGTGTGTGCTTTAGAAAGAGGGAGAGATGGAGTCAGTGAGAAAGAAAGAAAAGGGGCGGGAAGCATATGGATGGATAGACAAAGGGAAGTGTGAATATATGCAGACAGGAATGTGTGAAAAACAAGAAGGCTTCACTAATAAATAGAGCAGTGAATATTTTAGTATGAATAATAACTACTCTTTTTGTCTTTAAGGATGGAGCAGAAGCCTAGAGCGAATGTCTGTTTGAGTGTGTTAGTATGCAATTCAGATCTAGAGGGTTGTGGTTAGCCTAATTTCACATCAAGATAAAGTGTTATTTTGGTTTACACTTCCTCCAACCCCTCTCCCTCCCTCATTCTGTCTCACGCTCACACATCTCAGCATGCTTCTGGCTGAAGAAGGGCTTAAAGTTCCTACAAAAACTCTTTTTATAACACGAAGATACAAATATATACACATGAAATATGAATAAACTGTTTACACATTGGTTGGAGTCAAATTGGAATTCAATCAAGTTGACATCCATTAAACTCCTTAAATCAAAATGTAAATGTGAGTTTATTATAATGTGTTTTCATAGTGTGGTATGGTAATGTTTTTGTATTCCAAAGAATCTTATGAATTTGGTTTTTAGAGGAAAGAAATTCCAATTGAAAAAGGGAAAATTTATACTCCCAAGTTGCTGGAACGTTAAATATAACAAGTTTGGCCTATGTACAGAGAAAGGTAGGTGGTTTACTTGCAAGGACAAATGTCACAGTGTATGATGCGAGCTGTGTTTTTTGTCAGTCAAAATGCTGCCTCCTTCTTGCTGCATGTGTGTCTGCGTTGCTGTAATTATATGAAGTCCGTTGCAAAATAGATAAAAGAGGAACTTGTCCAACAGTTCCAGATGCATGTGCCAGTCTGGGTGTGTCAGCGAGGGGGCTGGGAGGGACACGCACACTCACACTT
The DNA here is from genome assembly GCA_023566125.1 of Zingel zingel. NCBI lineage: Eukaryota > Metazoa > Chordata > Actinopteri > Perciformes > Percidae > Zingel > Zingel zingel. The sequence continues at coordinate 28,028,913 of CM042316.1, forward strand.
TTCATGGTGTGTGAGGAAGATCTCATCTATGACCCAGCGCAACTTCAGCCTCTTAGGGCGCTGATACAGAGTGAATTCTGGGATGTACTTCAGCACCTAAAAGGGTCAAAGAATAAGACAGCAGGGGTGAGAAAACAGATTCACTTTTGCCTGGATTGTTGGTAGGTGTTGGAAATACTTTGTCTACTCTAGGGCTGGGTAACTTCAATACTTTTAGGCACCAGCCAAATTGCCTCCACAGTATCAAGTATTGAAAAATGCCTTGTCATTCAATACCAAATTTCAATAACGAAGAATCAAATTCATGGTATCTGTATCGGAATTTTATGAACTACACCCAGCCATGGTCAACTCATTGTAGCTGATGCCAATAAATCCATTTTGAAAGACAGAGACATGAGAAACGTAGAGAAAATACTGAGAAGCTGATGTAAAGTATGTTTTAAAGAACAAAAAACTTGGCATTGAAGCAAGTGAGACACCAAAATATAGATTAGATAGCAAGCAAGGTTTCTAAGAGTGCAATGGTTTACTGTGAAACTCTGGGGGCACTTCCACCCTCTTGTTAATCATAAATGACCACACTGAAATGCCTGTATTATTTTAACATACAGTATATTCATTCATATTTGTTTTCAGGGTAACTTGGAGCTGGAACACTTCCCAAAAGGGAAACATCCAGGACATATTGCCAAGGGACTCACTGCTGACTGCAAAGACAAAACCGTATCTTAGAAAACATACCAAACATCAGTACAGTGTACACACACATTACAGATACATAGACTGATATATGTTACCATTTATACTATGTCAAAAAGTTTGCATATTGCGGTTTTCAACAAAAGTAAGACCATTATTTACAAATATGGAAGAAAGGTTACAAGACCCTGTTTAGACTGAGAGTCTGGAAGTACAATGAAAATTATTTGATAGTCAGAATTACTCAGTTTCACTATAACTGACTTTGTTGCAGATGGCCACATTGTTTGCAGGTGCCACTACTAATGTGAAAATGGAATGGAAGTACAAATTGTTCCACAACAGATGCAGTCAATTTGTTCTCCAAAGCACAGTGAAAGCAAAGCTGCCCATGATTAATGTCAGGACTTCCCAGCACTGAAACAATAGTGTGAGTAATAATGTTTCTGTAGAAGTTAAGTCAGTGAAGGAAGCAGTTACAGGTCTTAGACTACAAGGAGAAGAGGACGAAAATCTCTCACACACACGCTCACAAAAACACAATGCTACGCAACAACACACTCATGCAAGCATTTTTCTGCATGCACACACTTAGGCCTAGACATAGCACAGTTAGAACCCAAATCCTACTTTTGTCTACATTTCCATTGTATAATTTTTCAACAGCGAGAGAGATTCACACAGAGAGAACCCTGTGGACCATGTTTCAATAATGAAGCAATACGAGAACAAAGACACAAAGAGATGGAAGGAAGAGAGAGAAAAGAATGAATGACAGGCTTAAAGAGCAAGAATGGTGCATTGCAAAGGGATAAATTGAAAATGGGAATTGGGAAGAATGAAAGGATGATGAAACCCTAGAGAGAGACAGAGAGTGATAGAATGCTAACAATGCATTGAGAGAGATGTGGAGAGATTCGAGAGAGAAAGATGGAGGCCGACAGATGAATAGAGGAGAGGAGCAGGGAGAAAGTGTGAGGCTGATGGTGCATTGCTGCTTTATTGTTGATGCGGCGCTTGCCTCTGCATGCCCAATATCTCTCTCCTTCTCACTCACTCACGCACTCTCGTTTTAGCCCCTTTCAGGCACACACCAAAAATGTGCTGTACATTTTAGAGAGACGTTAAATGAACATCTTTTATTACAGCTGTACTAAATGTTTGTCATTGTTATTATAAAAAAGGTACATTTTCCCCTCTCATGGTGCAGGATGAAAGAGGGAAAAACGGTAATCCTCAGGTCATCAGGCACCCTACATTTCCATGCCAATGCATACAGTATGAATATCCAACAAATGCTATACAGCATTTGAGCAAATGGGAATTACTTAGCCAAGGTGCCACCGTAATGTCTTGTCATTTTTACAGATGCTATGGCACATGTTTTTTTTATTAAGGCATCGCCTACAAAATCGCTGATAAGTCTTTAGTTCTTATCAATATCAATAGTTTCTGACTTACTGCTGCTTCCTTATGCATAGCAGGTACCAAATATTGCACCATGACAGAAAATTCCCACATTTTTAAGATGCACTCAACAGTATGTGTGTGTTTGTGTGTCTACCTCGTGTAGTTTGAGTGTCGTTTTGGAGGGCTGACAGGTGCAGCCATTGTTCCAGTTCTCAGTTCCGCAGCCACAGTTGCCTCCACAGCGTTTGACCAGCAGACATCGAGGGAAGAAAACAGCGTTGGTGGCCCTCAGCTCCTCGCGTAGGTTTACAGAGTAGTTGCGAGGCGTACAGCTGTACCGCTTGACGTCGTCAAAGAGACGGTTTAGATCAACTGGACAGTGAGTGAGATACAGAAAAAAGATGACTGGTTACGTTTTTTTGTTGTATTTAAGTTTCCTTTTTGCTGTGGTGGTTTTGAACTGCACTGAAGAGAGACAAAAAGACGTTTTGATTTATTATTGCTTCGCATTATCATTAATAGAAATGTGGGGCATGTTGGAGACAGACTGAAAAATTAAACTGGGGAGGGAGGCTAAGTAGCTGTAATTCACACTAAAAGTATGCTCAATATTGATCTAGTGAAAATGGTTGGAAGGTGGAGAGAGACTATTAGATATGAGTACAATTGCAACAACAATTGACTGTAGAAGAACAGATGGAGAGATCAGAGATGCAAAGATGCAGAAGGAGAGAACAGAAGAGGAACCAGGAGCCATTAGATTGAATGCATATTGACCGCAATCTTTCTTCATGTCATCACTTTAAAGGAAATTACCTTGTTTGTGCACATAGGACCTTTGTTCATGGCCTTTTGCAATGGTTCAAAACCAATTTCAAGAGAAACAAAGGGATTATGGTAGAAATTACTGGTCCAGGGGAGGAAACAAGGACCTCCAGAACCAGAGGCTTGATTAAAATGTCTTTTATTTCTATGTTTCACTAGGATTGGCATTAGAGACCACTGACTGAATGACATAAGTGCACATTGTTGCTCAAAGAGAGCCTGATGCCAAACTGTAACAGGTGATAATTTATTTGGAGGTGGTTCAATGTTTGTAAGATATATATATATATATATATATATATATATATATATATATATATATATATATATATATATATAAAAAGAGAGTTAGTGGATTACGTCTGCATTTGTGTGAGTATTAACAGGTTAAATGAGGACAACTGATTCAAAAAGCATGTCTGTGGCACATTTAAACAAAATCAGGAAATGTATTGGTGTATTTTGGATGAGTGGATACATAACATTTGGGTTTACACCAATCTGCACTGCAATTGTGAAAAAATGTGAGAAACCCCAAATAATTACTATTTCCTACTCAATTTAATTTTAATAAGATAGACCACCTGGTTTAAACCCGATCATTTTAGATACAGGTAGAATATAGTGTGTTATTCTGCACCTCCTTTACACTTTTTTTGTTTCTCATCTGTAGACTTAAATATACACATCAAAGGCAGAAATCACTATTTTTAAAAAGCATTTTAACAACAACAATAAAACCTCATAGGCTTTGTAGAATATTAATAAAAATGCATGTTTTTCTTTAGGACATAAACTTCAGGACACTTTATTTTAAAGATACTTTTGTAAAAATCTAAATAACTTTAGAGATCTTCATTGTAAAGGGTTTAAACAATGTTTACCATGCTTGTTCAATGAACCGTAAATAATTAATGAACATGCACCTGTTGAACGGTCGAAAAGACAGTAACAGCTTGCAGGTGGTTTATTAAGGTATTTAAGGCAATTAAGGTCACAGTTAAAAGAAAATTAGGAAAGTAAAGAGACCCTTCTACTGACTCTGAAAAACAAGAAATACGCCCAGGGTCCCTGCTAATCTGAGTGAACGAGCCTTAGGCATGGTGCAAGGAGGCATGAGGACAGCAGATGTGGCCAGGGCAATACACTGCAATGTACCTACTGTGAGACGCCTAAGACAGCGCTACAGGGAGACAGGAAGCACAGCTGATCATCCTCGTAGTGGAAGACCACGTGTAACAACACCTGCATAGGATCGGTATATCCGAATATCACACCTGCTGGACAGGTACAGGATGGCAACAACAACCGCAAAAACTGGCCAGTCTGGTGCAGTACATGAGGAGGAGATGCACTGCAGTACTTAATGCAGCTGGTGGCCGTACCAGATACTGAGGTCTTTTGATTTTGACTCCCATCCCCCTTTTGTTTAGGGACACATTATTCCATTTCTGTTAGTCACAGAAAATTGTTCATTTTATGTTTTAATTATTGAATATGTTCATGTTCATGCAAATATTTTCATATGTTAAGTTTGCTTAAAATATAAAAGCAGTTGAAAGTGACAGGATGTTTCTTTTTTTGCTGAGTATAGTTTATGTTAAACTGTCAGAATGATGCATATCATGCTGCTGTATATGCAGCATTTTCTTAATGGTTTCTTATTTACATGCATTTTTTTGACAAAGAATTATGCTTGCAATGATAAAAGGACAACTTTTAATGTTTTATTTGATCACAGGCTCAGTAACAAGCATTAATAATTAAAGGGATATTTCACCGCTGGAAAGCTGAATATATCTTTAAATTGGGTCACTTGTGTAGTATAAATGTGAAAAAAAAAAATGAAATTGGTGCCTTCTAGGCCAAGAAAAAAGCCAGAAAATGTGTTTTTGGCTCATGTGGATGAAAGACACCAACTCCCAGAATGCACTTGCTTCGCTGCTCTGAGTACACTCCCAAGCCACGCCTACCGTTTACAGACAGACAGATAGTGATACGGTCAACTCAATTCAACTGTGTTTTATTGTCATTTCAACCATATAGCTACACGAAACAACGTTTCACCGTGGCTCAAGTGGTTACACAATTCAAATATATAAAAACGACATTATATAAAAACGACATACGAAACACATTATATGCTCCGTATAGTTCAGCTAACACATACCAGCATTAGCGCTTGGTAGGCTGTAAAACACGAGACAGCAGGTCTCATCTTTCAGACACTGCAAAGTTATACATTGTTTGTTGGGCTATTTCTTTATTAAATTCACTTCTGAGACTTTTTTAAGCGAGAAATCAACTATATAAAGCTCAAATATGGGCCGATTTACGAAAATTGATGGCTAATTGCAAATTTGGTAAGACGTGTCGGACTTTAGGAGCTCCACACAGTCTAACGAGAAAGCGGCAACCTACATACCCAGTGAAAGTCACCGTTTCTCGGGGACCGGGGGTCGGGGCTCTGCGGAGCTCCGGAGCTGCAAGCTAGGCTACACTTTCGGCATAACTCGTAAATCGTATATTTACAGTTTGAATTTCGTCACGCCACTTACATAACATATACCAAAATGTCTTATAAAGCTAACAATGGTGTTTGATTTCAATTTAATGACTTTTTGTGAACATTAGGGGTTTTGTTAGCTGCGACTGTCCCTCCAATCCTATGTGTACAGATAGCAGCTAGTTAGCTAGCTTCATTTTCGGCATAACTTTCGTATATTTACAGTTTGAATTTCGTCACGCCACTTACATGACATATACCCCAAGGTCTTATAAAGCTAACAATGGTGTTCGATTTCAATTTAATGACTTTTTGTGAACAGTTGGGGTTTCGTTAGCTGCGACTGTCCCTCCAATGAACACACATGATATGCTCCGTAAAGTTCAGCTAACACATAGCTAGCTACTAGCATTAGCGCTTGGTAGACTGTATCCCCGAGTATACAAATTTGCGTGTAATGTAGAACGTATATACCGACCAAAACTCCACAACAACAAAAACACAACAGTCTCTGAACTCGCGTTGGGAGTTTCACTGAAGTTGGATGTAGTCCAGTTTGTTGTCTAATGAGTGGACACTTGCAAGCAGGATGGATGGAACAGGTGGCCGACTAGCGTTCAACATTCCCCGCTGATGATGTCCCTTCACCGGCCAGAGGCTTCGAGTAGCACTGCTGGTCTCCATAGCAGGCGGGCGAAGCTGTGTCGAGTATTCCATCTGTAATAAAGTGTCCTGCATATTCTCCAATCTGTACCAATTTATCCTGGTATTAGTTTGAATGCACATAATTGTTGTTCTAAAATTTCCTTCGGGATGAATAAATCTATCTATCTATCTAAAGTTTTGATGCTGAGAAACCACTAAGCTACGCGAGGATTCAAGATGGCTGACAGTTGTTTTGGTTCGTGAAATTTCGGAGAATGCCGGAGTCCAACCCCCTATGGGCTATGCGGAAGTAGCTCCTAGTACTGGCTGTAGTCCTTTGCCTCTGGGCAAAAATCTTCCGATGACGCAAAAATCGTCGCTTTACGTCATTGGAAGATTTTTTTGCAGAGCCACAATACAGAGATCTCCCCTCCCAGGGGGACATGAGGGAGGGAAGCGCAGTCATTCAAAAATACTACTGTGTTTCTACTGATACAAAGCTTAATGCTAAATCGGTGAAGTATCCCTTTAATTTCATCAAATATACTTTGGCTCACAGGCAAATCATAGTCAAGTCTTATTTTCCTGCATCTTATTTTGTTGTGAAAAGTATAGGTGACAGAGAAAATATCATTTCTGTTTTTGTGATATTACTAAATAGCAGATTTTCAACAAGTGACAGTTTTAGAGTTGATGACAGAATTGTGAGGATGTCAAAGGTCATGACAGGTGTAACATTCTGGACAGGGATTTGTTTTATTATGCTTTTAGTTTAACCTATTTTATGTGTGAGTTACTTAGACTTAAAAGTGTCCCAATTAATATTTTGTTATAGGGCTTACCATCCTTCACGGTAACAAAGGTGGGTGTGAGCTACGAAGTGGGTGTGTCTTAATGAAAACAAAGCCAAGCTGCTGACTGTGGCAGATTTCTGCTCTGCTGCACAGGTTGAATTTCCAATTAGAGAGAGCTATACACCTGTACAGTGTATCAAAGACCTGCAGTACCTATGCACCCTTTAGTGCTGCAAGACGCACAAGCTATTCATGTATGGAGCCTGCTATTGCCAGCCGAGCACACAGATGCACTGATAAATAGAGATAGATTTGCTGTCAAGCACAAATGTTTACTAAGGAACAGGAGAGCCCTCGGGTAGAAAGGCCAAAAGAGTGCAGGAGAGAGATAGGGAGGCACAGGTGAGAGAGACTGCATTGAAAGCACTCTGTTTCGTTGCAAGCTTGAATGCTTCTATACTGTAGACACACACACACACACTCCCATGATTGTGTGACGTGTGTGTGTTTAATAAGTGCATTTGTGCCAAGAAATCCGCTGTCTCGTGCATTTTAAGAACAAAATCTATTGCCTCAGTGACTCCAGGTCATTGGCGCTGACTTCACAGGAAAAACTTGCCTTGAACCGCTGGTCCTGTGTCACCTTACATCTGTCACTGACTCATTTTTAGACCCACTGGAGGGAAAACTGCTCATTTGATGATGTGACAACTACTTTAGGCTACAGTATGTTGTTGGATCATAATATGAGCTGGTTTCTCATTTTTTTCCTTTTATTAATGATCTTTTATATTTGTGCATTATATTGTATATTATGTATGCGTCTTTCAAGTTCAAAATGTACTTTCACACCCAAATTCATCGGAATGTTATTTTAATACTATTTCTTTTCCTTTTCTATGTTCAGCTTAGGGGAGTAAAGAACACAGATGTTTCTTCTACCTTTATATATTCCTTCCTACATACCAAAATGTTGAGATACAGTCAACCACTGAATATGCAACACTTCATTCACATGTTTTGATTGGCTGTCACCCGTGCTACATTTCATCATAAGGAAGTTAACAGATGTGTGTGTGTGCAGCAGCAGCAGCAGTACTCTGTAGGTTAACAGGTGTGTGTGGGTGTGGGTGTGTGTCTGCTTTCTGCCTCTCAACCAGCAGCCCACTTAAAAGAACATCTTCTTTGGGAAATTAGCTTAGGTTATTTGTAGTCAGCGGTGTAGGTTGGTGGTCTATACATTTTGACTTAATAAAGGACATCCTTATATTTTGAGAAAATAATCTGAAACATGCTGCATACCTTTGCAAATCCCTTTCTGATTCAAAGCCTACTAGCCCACTGCTACAGAAATCTGATAGTCAGCTCAGGTTGCAGTTATAGGTTACAATTAAACTGTTTCTGGTTTGATATCTCGTTATGTTGTGTTTGTGTGAATGTAGTCTAATGTAAGGCTCTATATTTCATTTTGAGGTATACAGTATTGTGGATTTAGTATTATGTAACATTTCATATTGCACTTTCTATATACAGTTTGGATACTGTATGTAAGATTACATTTTGCTTGGACAACTGTTGCATTTTTGGGATATATTTGTGTGAATGTAGTCTAAGGCTCCATATTTCATTTTGAGGTGTACAGTATTGTGGATTTAGTATTATGTTAAAATGTAAAATATACTGTTTTTAAAATAAAGATGACATACTGTATATTGTTAGCAAATCTTTTTCCATATGCCCTTTTTTGAATTTGAGCCCCTGCCCCTCAAAAGGTTTCTGCACGGCCCTGCTGAGTTTTATAAATGGCGCAATACGTGAGAATGGTCAGCATGCTCTACCTTCCCCTCTATTACACCAGCTACCAACAACTGGCACCAGTATGCAGCGAAATACTGTGAACGCAGCAGAGTTGTTGAGGATCACCACCACCAGCAGCACAATAAAATGGGATGAGAACATCACCGCTCTTATCTTCCTGCATCAACCTTACAAACTTAACATGTCACTACCAGTCCACTGGCCTCATTTAAAAGTCTTCTCGTATGTATACTTCAATATTATTCTGAGACCTATTCAAATATCCACAGAGCATAACACTGTACAGAAACTTACAGTATCTGCTTGATCCATATGACTTTACATTAAGTGGAATATTAAAACCAAAATGATATTTTTATGGCTACACAAATTTCTCCCTGTAGTTAAGGCTGATATAAAATATTTTGTATTTCTAGAAACATCTTCACTAGAATTTTAAATCCCCATAAACAATTCACGAAGGGTTGCAAGTACTGTCAAACTTCTGATTGATCAACTAACTCTGCAGCTCTACACAACTTTTTGACACTTGTAGGTCATTGTTTTATCACACACACACACACACACACACAGACACACAGACAGACAGACAGACAGACAGACAGACAGACAGACGGGCTACTTAGCTGCAAAACTGGCACTTTCTTTAATGTTTTACTCTCTGTTTATAGTTCGATAGAATCCAATGAATAGCAAATACCGTCTCTTCATCATATCTACTCATAGTCTTAGTTTTAAATTTTGTATTGTAATGTTCACCACTTGCCACTTGCAGCAGTTAAATAAGGACCAAATGAAAGTGATTATTGTTATACTCAAATCCCAGGGATATATGTTTGGGTTTAGTGTTCTGCAATCTATGTACATGTTTGTTGGACAGACATGAATGGGTTTAAACACAAATATATAAAGTATAGCTTACCTTTATTATGTCTGCTTGCCAGATGATAGGCCCTGGATCTATAATGTATATGTGTTTGAGTGTAGATGCTGTCCAGGTCCTGTCTCCAGGTGTCTGGGCTCAGGGATCTGAATAGCTGTTCCACAGTGTCAAAGGCAGCTATGGTCCGGTCCAAATCCTCCAATGAGAAAGGAACCTCAGTGACTGCCTTTGGCATGTGCTCTGCACCAATGTCCTGCAAAGAGCCAAAGGTAAAGACAAAATTAAGAATTCTATTATTCATTTGAGCCTATTTTAACTTCAGCAATTGTTAATTTATAACATGATCACCTACAGCACATTAGGAGATCCCAGGTAGCTATGTGCCAAAACCTTCAACATTTATGGGTCCCTTTATTATTTCTTCCACCAATTATTATTAGTGCTGTCAAACGATTAAAATATTTAATCGTGATTAATCGCATTAATGTCATAGTTAACTCGCAATTAATTGCACATTTTATCTATTCTAAATGTCCCTTGATTTCTTTTTGTCCAATTATTTTTTCTCATTTTAATGCTCTTATCAACATGGAAAAGTGGATCGGCTTGCTTTGTGCAAATGTGTATCCATGTGCTTCTGTCTGAAGTCATCCATTGTCGCCTGGCTTTGACGAGGGGGCGGAGAATTCGCATCAGCTGTGTGCTTGGCCATCAAGTGGTATTTCATACTGGATGTGCTGCGATGATATCTCGGTTCACAACAACAAAACACACAGATCACTTTGATCTTGTCAATGGAACCATTTGGCAACTTTTTAAAAGTAAACTTCCCATTCAGAATCTTATTGGCATCCATTTTTCCGCGTCTCGCGCTCACTATCCACTCAAAACGTAACGTTAGCCTACTACTCTTTGGCCAGCTCGCAAGCCCAAACAAGTGTGTGCGGCTTGCCTGATGTTTTGTTTCCGGTCTAGCTAGATCCGGTGTGGTGTTGTAGTTTTTCTAATGTTACTAGTTGTTGCAACAGCATGTGAAAAAAACTACAGAGTTTACTATGCCAAAAAGAACGTTAATCTCGCGATAAAAAAGCACAAATTATTATGCAACACAGAACTATAATAAAATCCCATTTAAAGGGATTATTGGAGAGCCAGGAAACACGTCACAAGGATTTTTGCAGTGTTTTATTTTTATTTCTTTTGTTTTTTATTTTTTTTACAAAAGTGCTTTATGCACATAGATAGAAGGGGTACTTCTGCAGCTGAGGAAACATTGTTTTTTTTTGCAAGCATTGAACATTTCAGACATAGCTTTTTACATGACAAAAGCTCCATTTGATTACTTTGCAAATAACTACATATAGTCATCTTTACTTTCACTATACATTGTTTAAAATGTATTTTGCTTTCATTTAGAGTTAGTTTTAAAACTAGAGATGCACCGATAGACCGGCCGGTGACCGGAATTGGCCAGTTTTCACGTGCTCGGCCATGACCGGCGACCGGCAGGTCAGTCTGACATATGCCGATTTCATGCCGGTCAGTGCTACAATTAACTGACAACATAAGTTATACAAGTTACAGTTCTCAAGGACGCACGCTAGCACAGACACGATAGCACAGTCTCTTTTTCCTTTCTCTCAACTTTTCCGCTGTGTGTCGCACGTACCTGCTCGCGGTGTGAAGCGCATGTCCGCGCTATTCTCGCACATGTAGGGAACCTCGTGAATTAACCTGCAACATGTCAGCTGTTTGGAAATTCTTCAGCGTTTCAATTATATTTATTCAATGTCAATTTATATATTTCTATTTTATAGTGATCCATTATCAGTTCAAACATTTTTCTATGTTCTGTGCAAAATGTTATATTAAAGAAAAGATAGAAAATAAATATTTGTGTGTGCTGTCAAGTGGTTAGAAAAAATGAAATCGGAATCGGCTAAAATCGATATCGGCTGGCCTAACTCAAAGAAAATCGGAAATCGGAATCGGCACAGAAAGTTGTAATCGGTGCATCTCTATTTAAAACCAATAAGAGGTTGAGAGCTAAAAATAAATATAATTTATGTATAACACTTTGTATTTTGTCATTAATGTGCCAACATGATCTTAATGTAAAATGACTACAAATGACTGGGAAAACCCACAGAGTAGATGTTTTTCAGAGCCCCATTTGAATATAAAGTGGAGGAGGCCAACAAGATGCACATGTACATGCCATCTGCACTGGCAGTGACATATCCATAGATATACACAGAAAAAAGCATACATCCACACACATAACCATTATCAATCCATGCAGAACAACTGCCACGCTGCCCAGTGCACACTAATAATTATGGGCACATATGTTACTGAACCCCAACGCTCGTACGCACAAATTACACCAATGTACTTATAAAAACAACTTTGGAAAGAAAGAAATGGACCATATGTCATATTACAGTAATTGGTGTAGCCATTGTTCCCCATTGTGTTTAAGAAAACATATATTTGGTGTCTTGTGACAGGGTTGGAAGGCAGGTAGGCTGTGTTGGAATATCATATTTTCTGTGCAATAAACAGTATCTGCAAAAAAAGTTATTAACAGTTTGAAACAAGATAATTAAAGTATTAGTTTGAAAATATTGTATAAAACTGATGATGGTGATGACATTTCCCTAGCTGTACATTTTTGTTTTTACAAAACTATTAAATACACATCTATTCACTCTTCCATTCAATGGTTAATGTGTGAGCTCTAATTATAACTGAGGTCAAGCGTGCCTATTACATTTTAATTCTTGGATTTGAACTATTCTTAAAGTGTGCATGTGTGTGAATGACTCACCAACATTGGAATACTGACAGCCTCCCAGTTGGTGATGGATGCAGGCAGAGGAGAGTCAAACTGCAGGAATGGACAGCAGAAATAACCAATTACCAGTTGATCAAATGAGCAGACAATGGACGAGAATCCGTACAGAAGAAAAGAAAAAGAATGATGATTATTGATTTGTAGGAATTGTGATCTTGTGTCAGGGAGTGGTGATACCTGTTTGGTGGGTCTGTGGGTATGCAAGGGTTCTATTTTGTATAGGCTTCGCCCTCTAAGAGCTGTTGCTATTGGGTTTACCCCTCGCACATGCACAGTCGTGAAGATTTCTTTTGCGCCCTTGCACGGGCCTCTCTTACGTCCGCAGTCTGCTGCGAGACCAGAGATCTGCTCCCTATTTTTCTTCACTGACAAGCAGTTTGAGGACTTCGAAGAACAGTGGTGTCCGCTTGTGTACCGGTTGACAGACCGGCTACATCCTGCTGCCAGATCTCTGCCCAAGCTGCGAGGCGTGCCTCGGCCCATTTCTCCTCCGCATCAGGCAGGATCCCTGCCAACCACTATCATGCTTCCGAAGACCTTTTTTCAGCCGACTGAAGGCCACACCGCCATTTCCCCGGGACCAGGTCCATGCTCGCTTCACTGACCGTGCACACCTGTGTGCTGCCTAGGTGACCGCGATGCAGAACAACATCGCTCTGCTGTCTCAGCCATGACCGCTAAGCCTTTGGCTGTCCAGTTATATCGACATCTGGCTGCACATGTCACAGCGGAACATCTGCCTGCACAGGTCACAACTCCCAGCCAACTCCAACTCCACCGTGGCAGTATCCCCCTTGTCAAACATCAAACCGATGTGGCCGTAAGGCCCTGCGGGCAGCACCCACCTGGTCCAATCTACTCCTGAGCCGACTCGCAAACATCGGCGTCAGTGGCAGTGACAGTGACGGGACGCCAGGAACGCATGTCTCACTCCTGAGTTGAAAACAATCTAAAGAGCAGTTTCCTCTGTCAGTCCGCTTTTGTCCCTTCTGAGCATCTTGCGGCCACTGAGACACACGTTCCCCTCACACACACAGACAGGCTCGCCGCCACGCTCACATGCAGTAACGCAGGCGATGTCCAGCCACACTGTGTGCCTACCACGGCTTGTGAGAAACTAACACATTGCTTCACACAGCAGCGGGGAGGGCACGATACTCACTGCTATATAAACAGATAACACACAGACATGCGCGTGCCCGCTCTCAAAATGCTGTGCTATGTGGAAAAGCATGTTACCCATGATGAACACATGGATGTTGAAGCTAATCACAAACAGCTATAGGCTTCAATTCGCCAGCCCTCCCGCGGTTCTTACCGGCGTGGTAAAAACTATCATGCTGTCTCAAGTTCAGTTAACGGCTTTGATGTCAGAGCTGGCGGAGCTGCTGGAAAAAGATGCTATAGATGAATCTCCCGCGTCCCTCCAGAGGAGGAGAACAATTGGTTTTACTCCCGTTATTTCCTCAAACAGGACCAAATGCGAGGGATGAGACCGATGCTAGACCTGTCTTTGTTCAACCCGTGCATCCTGATTCCACATTTTGACTGCCGTACATGTGTCGCAGTGTGCCCGGCCATTGGTTCACTTCCATCGACCTGAGGGCACGTTCACATTTCGGTCATCCCCCAAACTGTGCTTCTCCTTTCTGGGAGTTCAATAGACAACCAGCTGCCATTCTGCTAATCTCTGGCCCATCGTACGCCCTCCAAATTTATCAAGGTGGTTTTTCAGCCATTACGCAGAGGGGATCATGGTTCTGTTAGACGACCTAATCCTTATGCCACCCCCACAGAGAGAGCTGCACTCCACGCAGTAGAGGCTGTGTAGTATCTACAAACACTGAATTCACCATAAACTGGCAGGGTTTGCCGATCCCCTCACAGGCGGTAGTTTATCTGGTGTGGACATAAACTCGGCCACTATGAAAACCAGGCTGGATGGATTAAACTCTCCGCTGTCACACATTGCGCCACACAGGGTGGTGTCAGCGCTGTAAGTGATGTCACGTAGTGGCTCCTCTAGGACACGAGTAAACACACACACATTGCACTTGAGGAAAAATTCAGAGACGGTTCGGCCGCTTGCACCGTGAGGCACATGCTGACCATTTCTTCCTCTCTACAGTCGAGCCTGGTCTAGTTGAAACCCCCCCTGTTCTATCGTCGGGAGTTTCCCCTTGGGAGGGTGACATCACACGTAACAGACACAGACGCATCTCTCGTTGGATGGCAGGGCAAGTCCGAGTTCCAGGTTGTGGGAGGGAGATGAGGAAATCCTCCATCTCTCCTCATTGCCTGGAGCCTGCCACGGTGCTAAAAGTCCTGAAACACTTTGCTCTGAGTCTGTCAGGTAGACGTGTCAATAAGAACAGACATGACAGCGGCGGGTACACCTGTATTTAATCAGAGCAGCGTACACTCCGGGGTTACTAAACCGCGCAGCAGACCTAATGTTGTGTGGGGTCCCTCTCACAACGAGCAGAAATTAAATCCCACTCTTGTTCAGATGCTGTTGAACAGGCTGGGAGGGCGAAAGTGGATCTGTTCGCCCCATGAGGGAATGCACAGTGCGCACTGTGGTTCTCTATGAAGGCACGAGATTGGGTTAATGACGATAGGAGAGGCCCATGCAGGGCACAAGGGCGCGAAAGAAATCTTCACAACTAGGCATGCGCGAGGGATAAACCCAATAGCACAGCTCTTTTTTTTGGGGGGGGATTTTTAGGCCTCTATTGACAGGACAGCTGAAGAAATGAAAGGGGGGAGAGAGAGAGAGGGGGGGAATGACTTGCAGCAAAGGTCCGCAGGTTGTAGCCGAACCCGGGCCCGCTGCGTCGAGGAGCAAACCTCTATACATGGGCGCCCGCCCCACCAACTGAGCCACCCGAGTGCCCAACAACAGCTCTTAGAGGACAATGCCTATACTCATAGAGTCTAAAGTTACAATACGTAACTATAGTTCCTGCTGTTGCAGAAACTGTATTGAAAGTGTATCTGCGTTGAATAGCCGACTGACTCTAAAACATTGTTGCACTTTAGTGGTTATGCCACCTGGTTTATTTCTTTTTTTTTATCAGACATGATATTCATGTTGTGTATATTTCTTCATTTGCTCACAGTTACTGTAAGTGATGGTTGAGGGGAGGCAACTGCAGGAAAACCACATGTAAAGGGTGCAGCTAAAGGCACATGTATTACATCTACAGTATCACTCCAATGCTCTTACTAATTTACTATTTGAATAGTTGCCTTTAAACACAGCTTGTCGGAGATGGGGTGTAGTTTCACGTGTTATGTAAGATTATGCAAGATGTGTCTACCTGTCTAGCTGATGGTCTGTCAGTATGTCAGGAAAGTCCTAAAAGAATTCCAGGTGAAGCTGGTCACAGCATGCCTCTCTGTGTGTTTGTGGAAGCAATCCGACTCTGGTCAAAGCACGTTTAGATGATAAGCACTCATCATGACATATTTGGAACACATACACACATTCTTTATCGTTTTCTTTCTGTCTGAGACACGCACACAAACACACACAAACACACACACACACACACACACACACACACACACACACACACACACACACACACACACACACAAGCTGTCTCTGGCATCACCCTTTTTACACACACATACAATTTCACTGGCAATCAAATCCCTCTCCTTGAAGAGTATTAAATACTATCTTCAGTCAATATGGAACAGTAAATCTGTCTCAACCACACATCAAATACACTGTACCCTCACTTTGTGTGTGTGTGTGTGTGTGTGTGTGTTTGTGTAAGTGTGTGTCTGCAAAGTTGACATCAAAGCCTGTCGGTGTGCAAAGTTTTAGTTTAACATATTCTCGCATATAGAGTTTGGATAAATGTACTCATACACATAAACGCAAACCCAAACCAGCTGTGATTGAGGTCAGAAGTGTGTGTGTGTGTGTGTGTGTGTGTGTGTGTGTGTGTGTGTGTGTGTGTGTGTGTGTGTGTGTGTGTGTAAATGCGTGTTTACAGAGTTCTACTCTCATTTCCTTTTAAGGTTAAATGCCTCATCAAACACATCTGGGCCACTTAATAGGGTCAGAAAAATGATTGAGCCACGGATGTAGAGGGATGACCGAAAATCTCTGAGCATCCAGGCTGTAGTCACCTGCCAGCTACAGCACCAAACTTTAACCCTCTCATATACTTATCTCTTGCTTATTTTTGAATTTTTTGTATTAGTGCTTTCTTTTTGCAAATTTATATTTGTTAAAACTCATTAGAAAGTAGACTGTTGATGTTTTAAACTGATGAAAAACCTTTCCAACTGTAGTTTGGTTTACTTATTTTGGCCTTTTGGTTCTCATGCATGTAATGTTCACACTGCTTTATAATAATAATCGAATCAAGAGGACTTACTCATATGGACTTACTGGTAACTAAGGTTGGGTATCGTTCAGGTTTTTTCCGATACCAGTGCTAAAGCGATACTTTTAAAACGGTGCCGGTGTCTGAACGGTGCCTGAACCGATACTTTTTAATAAAGTTAAAAAAAAGAAGGGTACTAAACAGTCGGCGACATTAAAGAATGGCTTGTTTATTGCTAAGGCCATATGGTCAAAATTAAAGATTTAATAATAATGTAATAACTATAACTTATAACAATAACTTATTTCACCAGTAAATTGCTGTTGGACAAACACAACCACCAGATGGGAAAAGGGTAATTTACAATAACTTTGAATGCTGCATTGCAGAGCAGACTGTTACGTCCCTACTGGTAACTTATTCATTCATCAGTTTTCATCAGTCATCCTGCATATTATTTATCTTCTCTGGTGTCAAAAACAGATGAACATGTCGAAAAAAGGCGTCTTGTACTGTAATATTGCAGGGGATACCACATATAATCATGTACATAGTGTATATACTTTCTTGACAGATCACAGTCAGCAGATGGATTCAATAGTAGTTTATCTTTTGAACGCATGCTAAAATCACGTATTCTATCACACAAGCCTGTGGTTGGTCTGCTTTGCTTTCATACCACAAGAACCCGAGTTTGTTTGATTCACACAAAAAAACAGGCTAGGTTTGAGGGCATCCTAAAAATCTACAGATTACTGTAACTGATGTACGTTTTGCTATACAAAGCAGTATAAATCACATGAAAATATAGCATTTCTACATTTTGGATTATATGATGTCTCATAATATCCTCTGTTAAGTTCATGTAATGTTAAGAAATGGCATGCAAAATGTGGTGGCTACATCTGGAACTCTTGCTTCAAAAATAAAAAAGTAGTCCACAGGACAAACAAAGACTTTTTTTTGGTTTTGTCAAGTTGCTAAAATAAGCTAATTTTGTGGCTGAATTGTTTCTGAACATAATTTTGAGTACACTTTCTGAAGTAATATTTCCAGCAATGACGCCATATTCACCTGTGGTGAGGGAACAGATTCTTATTTACAGTTGCAGTCTACTGGAGGGGACACCAGGGAGCTACCCTTTTCAACCTCCATTTTGTACAGTTTGGACACTAGAGCGTCTGAGGATTAAGTGTGTGAAGGAGATGGGGAGGAAGGCAAGAGCATTTCCCTGTTGACTTTTACTCCACATGACCGGTTATCTCGCTTACAGCCAGAGGACATTCAAGTTAGTAGATAAATCACACCGGCCACATTTATGCTGTCTCATCTGTGTCTGAGTCTTGGCTCATTTTCAAGTTGAAGCCTGGAAAATGCTTTTTCATGTGGTTTACTGTGACACTTCTGGTCTTAATCTGCAGTACATTTATGTTAATATATCAGGGTCATTAAATTATTGGAAATGTACATCTTCACTGTAATTCCAGCAGAAGCAACAAAGGCTGGCTTGGTGTTCGCAAACCCACAACTCGGTACTTTGGAGGACTTAGGGACTGCTAAACAGAAATAAAGTAGTGCCACCAAGAACATCTAAAATAGACAACAACACTCAAATCAAAAACACACTAATGATGATATAACATGATACGTGAACGTGTTTGATTTGTTCTGTTTATCATTAAGCATTATCACACACACACACACACACACACACACACACACACACACACACACACACACACACACACACACACACACACACACACACACACACACACACACACAAAGGTGTTGTTGGTTTCATTTCCATGTCTCCAGTCTGTATGAGAAGCACATGTGTCGGATGACTCAGAATGGGATTCTGGCAACTAACTTGGATAATATGACCTAAACTTTTCCACTGTACCTAAGCAGTACTTATTCTCAGGACTACCAACCCAAAATGTATTACTGTTACTTGTATAATTTCAGACAGAAAAATCAATATTTAAAAAAAAAAAAAAAAAAATCTATAAGGTTCTGAAGTCTTATAAAAATAAACTCAGAGCTGCTTCTGTTCATTATAAATATGATTTGTGTACTTATAGAGTTATTTTTTCTCTCTAACCAAATAGCTCCTAAAATGTTAATCTTTAGCACTCATTACTTCATGTAGCCTGCACTGCAGATGACGAATCACACCCGCTGAAAACAGGAATGTAAAAGGATCAAAGAATAATGATTTGGGGGGAAAACAGTGACATGAATAATGAGTAAGGCCTCTCTTTGACTGGAGTGTTGCCTGCAGATGGTAGGCTTTTGTTTCTTCAGAGGGGGTATCAGTCTTACATTAGACATAAAAGTAATTTTAGGTCCCAATCTGTAAAAACCTACCCAAACTTATTGTTAATCCAAAATAGACCCAAGGATAATAGGACCTGATCTGAAATGTTGTCAACCTAGTTCGACCCCATTTACACTTGTATTATTAAAATCCATACGAGTTTTATACAATCTCTCCGTTCACCAGAAAATCTGATCGCAATCTGTCTTGGTTTTCCCAGGCTATATGCAAATCTGCATACGTCTCACTCCAACACAGCGAGTAGTGTAAATGCTCCTGAAGCCATTTTTGTAATCACCTAAAGATGAGGAAAGGAAAATGGAGAGTAAATTGGCACTTCAGCAGTTAAGTTACAACAATAACAGTTCAGCAGCTACCTGTGACAATTGTGCAGAAAACAAACATGTATAATTCATACTGATGGGACTACAAGCGAGACAAATGATCATCTTCATGGCTTTTACTGACAGATCAGTGTTCTCCTATCCTCAGATCATTCAGTGGTTGAACTGATCAGGCATCATATTGTTATGCCTTAAGCATTGCTATGTGTTGAAATAGTTTGAGACGCTTTTCCTGAAGTTTAATGAGACAGACCGATCAAATAGCTATTCAAGACGCATGAAGTGGCTGAGTCTAAAGAGAGAACACCAACACTGCAGTGGCACAATGCTGCTCTAATTGACAAGCAGCCACAAAAGGTCCATTAGAGCAGCAATAAATGTCATTTTTCCTGCATGTCACAGTTCACACTCTCCCTTTGACCTCAAAGAATACATTTTTCTCTGGTGAAAATTGTGGCACGTGATCAGAGATGATAGTGTGCCTGCTCGGGTATTAAACAAGACCCACACATATTTGAAACATGGCAGGGGTTTAGTAATAAAAGTGTGTTTTGTTTTGGTCTTAATTCAGTCTCTTTTCCCTTTATGCTTCCATCTCATTTGACTATACCTTTTCTTTCTCTCTCTCCCTCTCTCTCGCTCTCTCTCTCTGACCCTATTTTGCTTTCCCTCATGGTTTTTCCTTTTCTAGTCAACCTCAAAACTCACTACCTCACAAATGCCTCTCTCTCAGTCTGCCTGTCAGTTCAGGTTGTTTTAGTCATTAGCTGACATGCTGATACCATCTCACACACCTGTTCTCTCCTTCCAATGCTGCCTCTCCTCATTCTCTCTCTGCCTCTCTCTTCCTTCTCTCCTCATGCTGCCTCCTCTCCTCCTCCCTCTTATCTGTTCGACAGGTCTGGAGAGAACAAATTAGACCTGCTAAATTAAGCCACACACACTGTTTCAGTCTAGCTGAAGGGAAGCTGTGTGAGTGAGTGAAAGATGGAAAGATACAAATACACACACAAACACAGGAGCTCTTTGGAAAATGGGTAAAACGGATCAAATAAAATAAACCTCAGGAGCTAGCTTCTGTTTTAAATGTACAGAGGTGTAATTAATTGACCAGAGGAGGATTATAACAAGTAGTGAGGAGGGAGGGAAGACAGAGAGAAGCAGTAAGAGTCTAAGAGAGAGAGATAAGGCAATTATATTTTGAGGTACATTTACTTTGTTGTCATTATGTTGGATTGAACGCGGTAAAGTGGCTCACTGGTATTTTATAGTTGAGGTCGTTAAAGGCTCATCTGGCTCAAACATACAGTTTATGTTATGGCTGTGTTGCCCTTACACTGTGTGCCATGTATGCTGGTTACCATAGCAACCTGGCACATATGGATTTGTTGTAGTGTAGGGCCTTTAGGTCATCTGCATTTCTGTTATAGAGACACCACTTTACTGGTGATTTTTTAGCTGGTATTTGAAATTGTGTGTGACTTCAAATGCTTTGCACAGTACATCACATGTACACCTATATACATACAAATGTTTTTGATTTTAAATCAAAGTCTAGTTTCCTGTACCTTTTTAAAATTACCTCCAACTCAACCAGCTATAGCTTACACATTAATATGTATATATAGCACTCTGATAGCGGTCATTCTGCATTAAAAGTGCTGCTGATAATACTTTGAGAACCTTAAGTTTAACTTAAGCTTTTACTTGTAATTGAATATGTTTACATTAATACTGTTACTTAAAGGCGTGGCAAGTATTGTATGTGTAGCTAAGCCTGATATACAATATCTTACAGTATTCCTCTGTGATATTGTTGCTCAAAAACAAATACAAACACATCAATGAGCCACACAACTGTATTGGGTGATGTTATTATATTGCGATGAACATGGGCACTGTTTTTTTGAGTCAATCCTTCATACATCCCTGCTGCCACTTATACTAGCTAACATACAAAATATGTATTGATCCACCGCTAAAAATAGTCCCCAACAAATGCACAGTTTACTCCAGTTTGAATGACATTTGCTATAAACTACAATGCCCAGCTGTTAATTACCAAACCCTAAAAAAATCTTTATTTTAACATCTTCAGTAGAAACCAATGAGCTTTGTATTGAGCGCCACATACAGGGAAGGGACGTTAAGTAATGCCTAACAAAGGTTAAATTGGTTTTCATGGGATTTGTTGACAATAAGAAACACATAGAATAATGACAGCCTTATCCTTCAAGTAAAAAATCTCAGTGCTTCTTAGATTTTTGCTGGGAATGTGTAGAGGTTTTAGTACAAATTGTGATGAGAGCCAGGGTAACTGTTATCACAGGAGCTGTAATGTTAAAAATGTATGAAAGTAAAGGATCTTCTGCAAATACAGTATCTCTCTCTCTCTCTCTCTCTCTCTCTCTTTCTCTCTCTCTCTCTCTCTCTCTCTCTCTCTCTGTCTTGCCCTGCCCTTTACTCCATCTGTGTGCATACCACTCTTTTCTCAGATAATAAACAATGCCACCAGTTCAACCCTGCCTTTGATGCTGTGTCTCTTCCCCTCTCTCTCCTCTGTACTCATAAATGAGGATGCCAGGGGACATTCCAACAGCTGCTCTCTCTCTTCCCCTTTTCCTTCTGCTCATAGGCGAAGTAACATTTTCAAATCAGTCTCTCTCTTTCTTGTTCCTCTCCCTGACAGAATGACAAAGCTTATCTCCTTATCCTTTTGTTTGACAGCCTTTAAGAGAACACTTTCTTATCCTCACCCTCCCTCCTGCCCTTCTGCTCTCTTTCCCCTATCCCTCCATCTCTCTTCTACTGTTGAGTGAACGTGTGAGAAAAGAACAGTTGGCCAATACATTTTGGCATTTTACTGACAGTGTTGCTAGATGCTCCCTCTCTCCCTTCCGCCTTCCTCTCACATCTACACATCTCCTCATATCATCCCATCTCTCAGTTTTATTGTGGTGGTAAAACAAGCATTTTACCTGGAGGTAAGTGTGAGTGTGAGTGAGTGAGTGTGAGTGAGTGTGTGAGTGTGTTTGAGAGTGTGTGAGAAAGTGTATTCCTCACCAGCAGTGAGTAGTAGACTTTGAATCCCGGCTTTGCAACAAAGTAATCGTCAGACTTGAAGGTGACTCTGAGCGTGTTGGTTTTGGAGTTAAGACTAGGTGGTGCCTTCTGCCCACACCAGCGACCCCAAATTATAGTGCTGGTCTCTGATTGGTCCTCCACTTCAACAAAGTCATACCTGGAGTGAGAGCGAGAGATATGGAGAAGGAGAGGTAGATGAATGTGAAAGATGGAGGATAAAACTTGCACATAAGAAAATAGAAAAGCTGAGACATTGAAACTTGAAAAAACCATACTATATAGAGTTTCTTGTGCAATGAAAGATTATTACCCTCATTTTAGGTGTGCTTTCTTTCAGCTTTATGTATAAATTTAGGCAGTAGTTGGACATTTTGGTAAATATGTTAATACACTTTCTTGTTTAGAGGTAAATGAGATGATCCATACCACTCTCATGTCCGTATGCTAAATATATGAAGCTGGAGCCAGTAGATGGTTAGCTTAGCTTAGCATAAAGACTAGAATCAGAGGGAAACAGCTGGCTGTCACTACAGTTTTGTTTTGGTACTGATTAATCAAACAAGATAGAAAATGTTAATCAGTGAGCTTTTTAGAGGTGCTGGTCGGGGGATTTTTCCAGTGTTTCCAGTTTAATGCTAAGCTAAGCGGCTGCTGGTTCTAGCTTCATTTTGTACGAGAGTGAATTGGATCTTCTCACCGAACTCTCGGCAAGAAAGCTAATAAGCCTATTTATAAAAGTTTTTTTTCCAGATCCCAGCAACTACTTTGGTATGTACAGTGTTATTATAAACAATAAAACTGATATGATGATATGACCCAATTTGAAATAAACAAATTTTCCTTAAAAGTTATGTGTACATTTAGCTCCTTCTGACACTCATAAGCCAAGTTTAGGTTGATCTTAGGGTCTTAAGATTCTTTAACTTTAGTGACCGAACCTGTGATGAGACAAATTTACGATGTATTCTCAAATCACTGGGCCACCCTTCCAAACTAAAAGATAACAAGCATTTTGCTTGTTTTTGGATAACTTTACAGCAATCAATTCCCCAGTCAATTAGTGAGTCAATTTATCAACCACGCACACACACACACACACACACACACACACACACACACACATACACACACACACACACACACACACACACACACACACACACACACAAACACACACACACACACACACACACACACACACACACACACACAAACACAAACACACACACACACACACACAGATACAGATTTGAAAAACTGGGCAAAGCTCCTTCCTCCCTCTTCATACCTTTCTAAATCATTCCTTCCCCCTCTCCTCCCCTGCTGCTCCCCATTGTCTTTGTCAGCAAAGTGCTTACATAGATGGTTGAGTTGCATATGGGGATTAAAAAGTCTATTTTATCCCCTCAACCCTCAAGGACAAACTCTTATATCTTATACTTCTTGGCAATAAAACAAACTTCAACTATACATCTCTCTCAAAGTGATGCCACCCCCACACCTTCCTATATTTCTCTCACATCCTTTCAATCACAGCTTATTGTTGGTGTACTAATATGCATACATTAACAAATCATTTTCACATATTTTACTGTTGATGTTGTACGTCCTTTCAACTTGAGACTTACGATCCATAAACTTTTCCTTTCTTCTCTGTTACTCCAAATGGTCCTCTCCATCTTTTCCTCACTCACACTGGTTCTTTAATCACTGTTACTTTCATCTGGCTTCCGTCCTTTATAGCCGCTTGTAATTCATCAATACTTCCTCTTCTTTGTGCTCTGTACCTTTATCCTTCTTTTTGCCATTCAGGTATAAGTCCTCTCTCCCTTTGTCTGTTTTTTTTACTCTGCTCTAATTCTCTTTTCTGAATTCCATCACTCCACTCTCCATCTGTTTTTTTTCCCCAATCTTTTTAAATCTCATGTTTTACCTGCACACTCCATTATCAGCCTCCTCCAGGCCGAAGTGTCCGTCAAACTCCAGGTGTATGTGGCTCCCTGGTGGCGACACCAGTTTCCATGACAACATCAGATTGCGGGGATAAGCATTGGGGTAGCGTGGACTGGGGATGGCTCCACCCACTGACGTTACTGTGATGTTTTCTTCTTTGCGGTACAAGTCTGTGGTGAGGTGATTGCTGTCTGTTAGTGGTTACAACTAATCAGTTAGTCTAGTTGTAAATTAACACAAGCAGAGCAGCTTGTTCACAGACACACACAATGGAAATCTACATGCATGAACAACAAATAGACTTTTATGGAAGCGATAGACGCAAACACAAAAACATACACAGACGAACAATACAAATACAAAGGTGACATTTTCGTCTAATGATAACATGACCTCAGCAAAGGTACTTTAATTCCAGCACTTATAGGCTTTTAGCCTAATGTATAAATAAATACCTTAACAGTGCTGATTCATTTTCTTGCCAATTATTAAATTAGAGGATGATACATCTCTCATAACTGGCCCTTCAATATGAACTTACAGCCAACTGCGGTTAGCTTAGCTTGAATACTGAAAAATGGCTAACCTGGCTCTATCTGAAGGTTAAAAGAAATCCACCTAAAAATATCACATTTGTCGTTTTTTCTGCTTTGTTTTTTTATATGGTTGTGTTTCTTGGTTGTGGATCTGCTGAACATTGTGTTTTTGAGGATGTTTATGGATATGTTTGTGTATCTGTCCTAGTTCCAAAGTATAATTCTGACCTTTTCACACTCATTGGATTTTAATATTTCTTGTGTACAAGTATAAAATGAAAGAAGTTCATTGCACTGCTGAGCCAAAACAGCAAAAAACTGCATCTTTACTGTACTGTGCTCTGTCTACTTTACTAGCTCACCACTAACACACACACACACACACACACACACACACACACACACACACACACACACACACACACACACACATGCGCATGCACGAACACACGCATGCACTTTATTCTAAAATGAGATAACATCTACCTACCTACCTACAAAATAAAATGACAAATGTCATTTTATTTATCATTTTATTAGCTTCATTGCTTTATTTTAGTTTTTAAAGTAGTGTTATAAGTATAACTACTCATCAGTATTGATTAACATCATAATCACACCTGAACGCCATCTGAATGTCGCATCCTGATTAGTCAACTCAATCATACTGTAAATCAAGTTTTGATCTTGCAAAACAAAACTTTTTTGCTCATCATTTTACTGCTGACTTCCTGAAAATTAGAAAAGTATACACACAGAAACATACAAAGTCTAAGGTCAAACTGTGTGCTGAAGTAGGCTAACAGGGCTGTAATTTCTGAGCGGTGTGTGGTTTTTGTGAGAGAGAAAGCTGAATGCATAATCAAGCCACTGCAGCCTGCACCCCTGGGAGATGATAATGAAGCTTTGGCCCTTTCCTCCACCTCTTCACTGCAAACTTCCCTTAATTGTGTCCTATCCCCTCTCTCCCTTCTTCTTCTTGCTTCAGTCAGTAATTCTGTCTCATCGGTCATTCTTCAGGAGTCACACCCTTTGCTAATTCTGGCTCTAGCAATTAACACTGTGTGTGTGTGGGGGGGCTTGTGCATTTGGATGTGAGAAAGCACATACTTTCAGTCATGAGCATTTATGCTTGTGTGAATGTGTCAATATGCGTGTGTGTGCATTCGTGAGTGTGTGTGTTGGGGCAGAGTGTGTTTATGCAGGAATTCTTCCACTCTGCTGATCAGAAGCCTGACTGTGGACGTCCATTCAGTCACAAAAGTGCTTATATGTCAGGAACTTTCACCCACTAAGGTCACTGGGGAAATGTGTGTTCATGTGTATGTGATCATTATTTCTTTGTGTACAGAGTGTCTACTTTATAGTGTACATCATTTTTCTCAAGCCAACACTGCCTGTTTATGTTCCCCACTGACATTTATGTTTGTGCATACAGGAAAATGCACAGCATTTCGAAAGCATTTAAGCGTTAGATCACTTTTATTCAAAGATAGATATATAGCCCTTATAGCTTAGGTAAACTGTAAGTCCATAGTTGACTTCCACACACATTGATCTGACGTCATTTTTTTTACAATCTGACTCTATTTTTGTCATACGCACAAAGTGACAAATAACACCCACAGGCAGCCACTGAAATCACATTTCATATTTATACATTGTGAATTTGTGAACTATAGTACAGCTACAATATTTGTTCACGGCCCCGAGTTTTACGTATTACTGCACACTTTGGTGTGTTAAAGCTCTTGGCCTAGCACAGACCCATAGGTTGAGATAAGCCTGGTACCCCATCAAAACCACAAGCAGTAGTCATTGGAAGGGTTGTTCCCTGGGAAATACCTCTCCCTAGTTTTCCTCAACAATGCAAACACAACATCAATCATCATGTATATCAAGGAACCTTCTCGAGGCAACAGAGAAAATTAGCAATAACATGATGCCAGTGCAAGATGAGTAAGCTAACTTCAAATTGTAAGAAAAAAAAAAACGTAGAACCCATAACATAGAGACACATAGACACACTCACCTATGCCCCTCTTACTGTATATTTTATTTCTAAAGGGAATTTGGTGTCACATCCATTCATTCGGCTTTGTTTTTTCTGCAACATGTTGCCCTTTCCACAATTGTTTGTGAAGTTTACATGATAGTTAGAATGGTACTACTATTGTTGTAGAAAAAGAGTATTATCCGAGCGCAGCAGAGGGACGAGAGCTTTAGAGATTGTTTCAATGGCTGATCTGGATTCAAACTGCTTTATAGCTCTATAGCTGATCCTAACCTCTGACCTATCTGGACTAAAGAGAGTATATAACTTTCTGTAACTAGCTTTCTAATATGGCTGATCGATACGGGAAACTAATCTAATTGTGATTTTATTTTTAGCAATATTGTGATTCAGTATGCAATTAAATTTAAAGTTCCTTATTTTCTGTATTATTCACTATACACCAGCTATCACTCTATAGTATGACCAACACAACTTGGATACAGCCAACATATAAACTGCTCTTTCATGTATGCAAGGCCTACTTGTTGAGATGAAAAACCTTCAATCACAGTAGAATGTTATTACTTGTTACTTCGAGCCTTGTTAACATATAATATGCTCATCATGATTTAACTTAATATTAGTGCTGTCAAACGATTAAAATATTTAAGCGCGATTAATCACATTAATTTCATAATTAACTCGCAATTAATCACACATTTTTATCTATTCTAAATGTCCCTAGATTTCTTTTTGTCCAATTATTTTTTTCTCATTTTAATGCTCTTATCAACATGGAAAAGTGTCTCGGCTTGCTTTGTGCTTTTGTCGCCTGGCTTTGACGAGGGGGCGGAGAATTCGCATCAGCTGTGTGCTTGGCCATCAAGTGGTATTTCATACTGGACGTGCTGCGATGATAGCTCCGTTCACAACGACAAAACACACAGGTCACTTTGGTCTTGTCAATAGAACCATTTGGCAACTTTTTAAAAGTAAACTTTCCATTCAGAATCTTATTGGCATCCATTTCGGCGGCTCGCGCTCACCATCTACTCAAAACGTAACGTTAGCCTACTACTCTTTGGCCGGCTCGCAAGCCCAAACAAGTGTGTGTTGTGTTTCCGGTCTAGCTAGATCCGGTGTGGTGTTGTAGTTTTTCTAACGTTACCAGTTGTTGCAACAGCATGTGAAAAAAACGACAAAGTTTGCTATGCCAAAAATAACGTTAATTTCGCGATAAAAAAATGTATGCCGTTAAAATGGGTTTGCGTTAACGCAAATAATAATAATCATAATCATAATAATAATACCCTTAATAACAGAACTAATCTGTTTGTCAAATTTAAAAGCACTGTAAAAAATCTGATTCTAATTCAATTTGCTGGAGTACAGGGCCAATGCAAAAAAGAAGAATGTGTCACTGTGTTTAATTTATCTTAACTGTCTTAAATGCACAAAAACACTTTTAGTTTTTACAACATCAAGCTGAGCTTACTTTAGGCATTTTCATAGCTAACTGGTGTTTTTTTTAAATGTATTTCTTAGGTATTTTATTATATAGTTGCAACTATAATAGCATTTGTATGGATTAAAAAAAACTTGTTGCAGGTAGGAATAAAAACATTTTCAGGAGTGGGATGGTGCATCTGCTCGAGCAAGTTGTAATAGTCGGAAATCCTGGGGAAGAGGCAGTTAAGGATTAAATAAGCAGTCCCATGTAATTTCTAAACGTGAAACCATGTTTCTAAATGTACTGCAAGTATTTTTAGTCTTTATCAGTCTATCTATTGTTGTATACATGGCTCTCTTTTACAAGCCTTAGCAACATAACATCACAGCACTTAAGACTTTCTTCCCATTTAAAGCCACAAAACTTGAGAATTAGAAACACTTATCTCTTTTGAACGTGACAGAAAGTTAAAGTTCAGCAATCTCAGGAAATAAGATGATGTCAGAAGTGCTGATAATATCAGTGACAGCCTGACTCACACCCCTAGATTTAAACACACACACACACACACGCAATGTCAATGACACTGGCAATTAAGCTTTCAGACTCCTGATCTGACACTTAAATAACGGTTACAAAGATACTGCGTGACTGTGTGATGTGAGTGTCTATTAAAGTGTGTTTGTGGGTGTTAGGTTGCAAGAAAACGTTCTTGATTGTATGTGTATTTGCATAGATTTTGCCAGGAACTATGTGATTAAATTCTCACAAATTAAACTTGGCTCTCCCAACTCTAGTGCCAGGGTGTGATGTTCTACATGGCTCTGAAATCTATTTTTGATCCAAGTGCCAATCACACTCACCAATCTCCCAGCAACCAGTGTGCTTCATCAGAGACCAAATCATATCTCTGTGGAGCAAGCACTGAAGTCACAAGAAAAGAACTGATGATGTAGAGGAGTTATTCAACTTCCTATTTCTCTCCTAATTAAAAGTGCTACAGGTGTGCAAACATTCCACTAATATTAAAGTTTTTAATCTATGTCTCTGTTCTGTGCAAACCACATTTTTTTTCTTTAGTTTGCATATGATGCATTCTCACTCAAGAGACACACTCCCACAGGATATTACCTATAACAAG
Organism: Zingel zingel; assembly: GCA_023566125.1. NCBI lineage: Eukaryota > Metazoa > Chordata > Actinopteri > Perciformes > Percidae > Zingel > Zingel zingel. The sequence continues at coordinate 28,058,526 of CM042316.1, forward strand.
GCAACCCCATTTCCTATCTGCCATCCCGTCTAACATATCCACTCTGACTTTCATCTACTCAAATTGAATTCTCATAAGCCCCAACGCTAGCTAACAGGACACGCATAAGACATTCACTCTCTGAAGAACTCCCCAGAAACATGCAACACTTTGCACGTTCTTGGTGGCATTCAGTTTAAAAATAGGTATTTTAAAATGTCATGGATTGGATCTTTGAGATTATGAAATTATTTTAAAACTAAGTACATAAAATACATTTTATAAAATCCAAACAATCCTAACCCTAACCCAGTCCAAAGGTAACACAATCTGACCAATCAACCAACCACTAATTAACACGTTACTTATCTCAGTTGTTTGTGTCTGTAAGGAGCCATGTGGCGGACTATTCCTTGGCTAACTGCATAAAGTCTCCACTGGTTGCCTGGCAACTGAAAGCAAATAAGTGTATTTTTCGAAATGTTAAACTATTGCTTATTATAATGGGGGGGAGGGGGGAGGGGGGGAATACTTTTAGGCACACAGAGTGTGCATGGACATTTCAATGACAGGACTAGGGAGTAGAAAAATCAATCATCTGTTTGGATGTTGAAGACAAGCATCTGAAAAAGTTTGACATGTCAAGGGAAAGACTTATTAATAAAGCAGTTGGCATGCTGGCTGCATAGTAGTTTGTATGCAGCAGTTGATTACTTCAACTTCATTCATATTGTGAGACAGTAACTGGCTCAACCACTGGGCCTGGTAATAGGGACTGAATTTTAGTGAGGATGATATAAGCCGCTTTGGCATGATTGAACCCTGGGAAGTAGCTCTACCAACATTCTATAGAAAAAGAGACAGTATCTTAATAAAACAATTCTCTACTCTATTATTCTTATCATTATTATTACAGACCCATTTGCTGTCATGCCTCGTTATCGGCTGAATTGTTTATTCATCTGTGTTTGGCAACAGAGTGTAAAACATTGCCCATTAGCAGCAAAACTACTTCTGAACACTGTGTAAGCATGTGTGTCCTGCGTGATTGTGTTTAAATGTGTGTGTGCGTGTGTGTGTGTGTGTGTGTGTGTTTGTACAGTGGGTTTGTTTGTGCACATCTGTTAGTCACTATTACATGTATGTGTGTGTGTGTGTGTGTGTGTGTGTGTGTGTGTGTGTGTGTGTGTGTGTGTGTGTGTGTGTGTGTGTGTGTGTGTGTGTGTGTCTGTGTCTGTGCGTGTGTGTATTGGCCGTTGATGCGGGAAGCTGTACTTGCACCCTCAGAGTATTTCCACCCATGAGAAATAACCAAAGCCATTTCCATCTGGCTAAATGTAGCTCAAGGCCTGTGTGTGTATATGTGTGTGTGTGTGTGTGTGTGTGTGTGTGTGTGTGTGTGTGTGTGTGTGTGTGTGTGGAATACAGTATACTTGTGGGGTCTGCACAGCCTTGTGGGGCCCAAAATGCTGGACCCCACAAGGTTAAAGGGCTGTTTGAGGGTTAAGACTTGGTTTTAGGATTAGGGTTAGAATTAGGTTATGGTTAGGGTGAGGGTAAGGGTTAAGGTTAGGCATTTAGTTGTGATGGTTAGGGTAAGGGGCTAGGGAATGCATTATGTCAATGACGGGTCCCCACAAAGATAGTGAAACAAATGTGTGTGTGTGTGTGTGTACACACATTACTATGCTGCTTATCAAAGCCTGTGCTGGCTCCACTGTTTTTTTTCCCACTCCCTCATGACAAATCAGCTTTAAATATTCTCCCTTGTTTCTCAGTCCCGCCCACACGAGCATAGAGGCATGAAAAAGACACACATACACACGCACACACCCTGGAGGTGAACACTGCATGCCGAGGGGTATCAGCTTTGGTCAGCATCGGCTCTTGCATTTCTCCTCCTCTCTCTTCTTCACTTCTCTGTTCCCTCCATCCTGCACCATCTTCTCTACCTCTGCTTCACTTGCTTTTTGACCACGACAGAAACACTGAAGCTCTAATTTTTCTTTCTTTTACACCAAATGGATACCTGATTTACATTCTCACATTTTTTAAGATTTCAAACCTCAGGGACCGAGTCCTGTGACCATGGTCTGACTTGGTGCCTGCGGCGTTAAATATTAATAAATTGAAAATGGTCAAAAACACTACTTCCTCTTTCTCTTCCTCAGTCTGACATTTTCCTCGTTTCTTTAAGATTATTATTTTGGTGTAGCCCAATCTTTGCAAACAGACTGCATGTTTTTTGCAGTAAGTGTAAAAATGTAGGGAATTAGAATTCTGAAGTGGAGCGATGGCATGAAGTGGAAGGTAGAATATAGAAGGGATAGACAGGAAGGACCTTTCAGTTACTGTCCAGTCTAACTTACTGAAATGATGATCAAGGAAGAGAATACATGGTTTAAAAAAAAGGGTGTGTGGGCGTGTCCAGTGCATTAGGCAGGCCACATAGGCATTCATCTGAGTGTTACATATGTGCAGAGGCAGCTGGAGTGTACATATCCATGAATTATAGAGAACAGCAGGCCGATATGGACAATAACGCACCACAGTCATCATGTGCCTTCAGTTGGACACAAACGAGCTGCTGAATTACAGTAGCTTGATGGCCACAGAGTTGTGGTCAGAAAAGTGTCATAGAATAACATGGATATGCATTTCCTTCTGAATTATTTTGGAAATGTGTTTAAAAAGCATAAAACAAAACATAAATATACAGATAAAAACCATTTAAGTCCTTTCTTAAAATAGTGTATGTGTTTGTGTTCCAAGCAACAGAAAATGTTTTTTAAAGTCGAACTGAAAGGTAATTTTTGCTAGAAAACAAAATCAGTAAAGGCAAAGGCAAATTTATTTATAGAGCACCTTCTCATACACAGAGGTCATTCAAAGTGCTTAAAAGCAACAACAACAAATATACGTTTACTGAGATACATGAAAAGACAACACATTATTTAAATGTACAACATTTTAAACAAAAGTAATTAAAAGTACCATCAGACGAGACTAATTAAAAGCCCTGGAGAAGAGAACAGTCTTTAACTTGGATTTAAAAGTGGTAACAGTTGGTGCTTGCCTCAGATCCAGTGGAAGCTGATTCCAGTAGTGGGCAACATAATGGCTAAAGGCCATATCACCACTCTTGGAAAGAACTTTGGGCACCACCAACTGACCAGTACCTGCTGATCTGAGAGACCTACCCGGCTCATACTCAATAAACATATCTGCAATACTGCCGTGCAAAGCGAAAAGACCGTAACTCAATTTTGGTCGAAAATGAGTTATTGTCATTTTTGTAACATTAAAGATCTGCTTTATCATGTGGACAAACATCTTGAGTCAATTTGATTGTTTTGGGGAGAAAATTGTGTGTTGTCTTTGCCGTAACTTCAAAAGCTGTAGAGAAGCTAAGGCAGAATATCTTGTCTTTGTTTCATGTCGCTTCAGAATGCTCAAATTGAGTTAAGGTACTCTGTAAATGCGATGCCCGTGCTGCACACACACACACACACACACACACACACACACACACACACACACACACACACACACACACACGCACAGCAGAGGACGACACGCAGCACGTGTACCTGACTGGAAAAGATACCGCTACGCTCATTACTGTAAGTAGGCTACAATAAAACCTAAAAGTAAATACGTATTAATACCCACTCACCTGTCTACAGGCATACACATGTAAGAAGCGATATATTTCAATCTCTGTCTGGGCGCAGTCCACTCTCGTCCACCGCGCTGTTTACACAAACACAGCTCTACTCTACTCTAAATAGCGAATTTTGACAAACAAGCTAAAGCAAAAGCTGTCGGTTTGTAGTCTAACTGTTTATCTTAGTTTGCCACAAATCTTGAAATTTTGACAAATTCTTGTGAACTTAACTTCTGGCTAAACTAACCATCCTCTCTGCAAAGCATCTATGGATGTATTATAAGACCAAAACAAACCAACGTGGCTACTTATTATGCACATGAATGACGGCATCTTTATGTTCACGTCTTCATTCTTGCAATGAGTCTAATTTAGTGCCTCATATACAAACAGAAGAACATGCTTTATATGCATTAAAACATCAAAACACTCTCATGCTTAATTCTGACGTCTGTCAGAGAGAGTGTGTGAATCAATCATGCGACTGCCTGTGTGGTACTAGTATGAGTATGAAATACAGAAAAAATGTATTGATATATCATTTTCATATGATGTTGATAAATGTGAAGCCATTTTTATCATAGTGAGTCCAATAGGATTAATATTGCTTACATTTTAAGTACAAGTTATCATTGTTATCATAACATTGTGCTATAAAATAGAAGTTAAGGTATTTTGCCTAGGTATGACCAATTGTCATTTTGTGGGCAATGCTAAGGCATAATACAGTAACTTCCTAAAAAGGGTCAAATTTGAGTTAAAAAAATTGTTGTCGATAGATTAATACAGGTATACACTACAAAATGTGAAAATTTGTCCCATCTGTGATTTGAGCACTCCCAATGTGACTCTGTATGTTTCTGATTCCAATCACCGGGTAACATACAGTGTTGAGGTAACAGAACTACCCATTATTGTGAGTTTTATTTGTCTTTATTTGTAAGTGCCGTCACCACAAATAGACCCACGAAAGATAGGTAACGTTAGCCGTCTTTTGTTTAATGTAAACATTATCAAAAAAGTAATGTCTTGTGGTAAGCATTGCCTACAATAGCAAACTAGACTAAATAGCATCCACTTTCAAAGTAAAACACAAACCTAACCAATAAAAAACAAATGGGTGTTTAATGTGTGTGTTTAATGAGTTGCTAATGGTACATAACAAACAGTGCCTGTTGGAAAAGGGAAAAAATTGTAACGCCATTGTCATGCAGGGCTGTGGCGTGCTTCAGTCGGCAGAAGTTGAAGGCACATCTCCAGCAATGTGAGCGTTTAACTTTTAGTCAACCGCTGTCATGCGAAACGCCTACCCAGAAGCCTGAATCTAAGAAGCGTTTTCCACTATGTCCAAAAAAAACTTTTTCATAAAATGTAAAAATATGCACGGATAGCTGCAGTATCATCATAATTTAGATTTCCTTACACAAAAAGAGAGGAGAATTACAATTTTAGTTCAACTTTCAAATGTGTTCATTTATAACTTTTTTAATCCACTTCCAATTACCTAACTTGTCTAACTGTAATATATTAAGGTTTTGCTTGAAACATCTGCTAAGAAATATCTTGGTTGCCAGGCAACATTATTATATAAAACATAACTTTCTGAGCTTTTGGCTGACTTCGGTGACAAGACTGAATAAATGTTGATGAGTCACACTTGTGACTGAAATCCTGCACAAACACCTCCAACACCCCCCCCCCCCCCCCCCCCCCCCCCTCCCCCCCCCCCCCCCCCCCTCCCCTTCTCTCTTTCTTGCAGCAAACCTAGAGTACATATTAGGCAGCCACTCATTTCTCCCTCCCTCTATCTCTGCTTTTGGATCTCTTTCCTTTACTCCTCAATTTCAGTGCGGGAGCCTCAGCATGTGACCACGTGCATGAGAAAGTGTGTGTGTGTGTGTGTGTGTGTGTGTGCTATGTGGGTATTTGGGTGAGCATGTACCTCTGTTTAAGGATTTTGAAGACTTTGTGTGGGTGCATTTGTGTGTGTGTTCCTTTTGAAGCCGGCACAAAGGAATGTCCTATGACACGGACAGAGGAGGTTAGACAAACAGCCACAGACATGACAAAAACACTGTATACTGAGCGTACTTTACTCAGTCTCTTAGACTGACTACACACAATTCAGTGTGAACAAGTAGAGGGGGAACAGAAAGACAGACAAAAATACAGAGGACAAAATGAAGGTAAAGAAAAGTTATAAATCAAGAATAAGACAAAGCATGGACAAGGGCAGATGAGAGAAAAACAGGGAGTGAGGTAGAGAAGGACAGAGAAGAGAAAAGAAGGGAGTGAAAGGGAAACGAGGAGATAAAATAAATGTAAAAACAGAGCAGATAAAGAAAGAGGGAGAATAGGCAGTGGAAAGACAGAGGGGGGGAACACTGCCACAGCTACTGTACTGTGAAAAGAACAAGGAAAGCACAAAGCCCCAGGATACCTCAACACATCAAACAATAAGGCTGCACTACAGTGCATATCTGAGTTGCACTCATAAATAGTCCAAGGTAATTGCTTTATGTGCTTCTGTGAAGTTACTGTATGTGCATGTTTGTGTCTGCGTGTCATTTGCTTTGTTGTGATGTGTGCCCTTTCTGGTCTACATATCCCTGCCTCTGCCCCCCTCAAATTGATGAATTTCACCATGAAAATTCACCAATAGACCATATAATACCGGTACCTAAAATATAAGTATTTTAAACTAAGTAAAGCGCTGTAACGTGAATAGTCTATATTGCGAGTGAACAATAAAATCTGAGCGGCAGTTGCTGGTTGTATTTAGCTACAGAGTTCCGGGACGCCAGCTACCAGCAGCAGTTGTTTAGCCGCCGATAGGTGACTGTGAGCCGGCCACAGCCACCACCAGATGACGGTGCTTTCAGGAGCCATGGTAGTAAATTTTAGCCAAAAGAATTGAGCGTCATGCAGCGATGGCAGTTAAGTTTAGGCACCAAAATGACTAGTTAAGTTTAGGAAAAAGATTGTGGTTAAAACACATTTCAGAGAAACAAACAAGTGTTTCCTTGGTAAAATTATTTTATTTTTGCCGCGACGTGAACTCCGCTCCGCTGCTTGAAAGTGCTTTGTTTTATGTTGACACCACGTTGTGCTATTTTTTTTCAGATTATTTTCCATTGACTATTGCAATTCATAAATAAGTGCCGAGTGGCACGATCCATGGTATTGAAAGAGGATTACTATTCCTTATTTCATGAGCTATCAGGAAATTGGGGTAATGCATTTAAAAAAATAATAATAATAATTATCATTTTAAAAAGAAGCATTCAAATACTGATTTGGGCGTCCATTACCATGGCAGCGATCGAAGCTTCAAAGTACAGCTGGGCAATATATCAATATTATATGGATATCTTGATATGAGACTAGATAGCGTCTTCGATTTTGGATATCGTAATAACGTACTATGGCATAAGTGTTGTCTTTTCCTGGTTTTAAAGGCTGCATTACAGTAAAGTTGTCATTTTTTTAACTTACCAGACTGTTGTAACTGTTAGATTATTTGCCTTTACCCACTTAGTCATTATATCCACATTACTGATGATTATTTATCAAAAATCTTATTGTGTAAATATTTTGTTAAAGCACCAATAGTCAACACTACAATATCATTGTGGTATTGATATTGAGGTATTTGTTCAAAAATATCGTGATATTTGATTTTCTCCATATCGCCCAGCCCTACTTCAAAGCATTTGGGTCAGCCCTACTGCACAAACAAACAAGTTTTAAATTTGTATAAACTGCAAAGGACTATACTAGGGGTTAGCAAGTTTAAGCCACACATTAATTCAACCTCACATTACTGCCATGTTTCCCAAAGCATACCGATACTTTTATATTCCATAATGTACCTGCAGCGTCTTTAGCCATGTTTGTTTTAACTGTGACAATCTCCTACATTTCTTATGTGTTGCATCACACTTAAAAATCAAGCAAATTTAGTATGCACACTAACATATTTGTCAGTGTACACCTGACATGCTCAAATCAAAGTTGAAATGTGTGAATGGAAATGGGACACAGCTTTAGTCCTGTTTCTACAAGCTAATGTCTGTATCCCACTAAGCTAACATCTTCCCTACATTCTCCCTGTCTTGTGCTAGTCCACTTAACATGCTCCTGTCCTCTGCTGTGATGTGCTACTGTTTAACCTTGGCTAAGCTCGCTGAATAATGCAGAGGGGACCAACACTCGCTGAGTCAGCACTGAAGACAGGTCGGTGGAGACACTGTGGGTGAACTGCTTGAGCAGCCATAACCCCAAATTCGTAGGTGGCGCACACACAAGCAGATGCATGGGTGATTGGACGCCAAAATATACATATGCATGGATGCACACATGAAGACGCTTAAAATGAGTACTAACACATGCACATATAGAGACACAGAGAGAGAAGAAAGAGAGGGAGAGAGAGCTTGGGGCACTTAAAGGTATTGAGAAGCATATCTGTGCAAAAATGGCATTGAGCTCTCGAGGCAAGAGATGGCGATGGAATGCATTATCAATGCAGATTGAAGCATGTTTCATACAGTAGTTGAAACATTTTCCTTTATAACATTGTATTATGGCACACCAATATTTGGTTTAAAAGTACATATAAAGTATGTGAGTATTTCATGTGGATAACATTGTGTTACATGTTTTTATCCAGCTGTTACTGTAACATATATGCTTGTTAGAGATGCTGACATATGCATAATGCAAATCGTTTAACCAGAATAACAGCACAGCCACATATACAAACGTTCACTCAGTCACCGAGCTATACCGACACACATTAATTTATAACTCAGTCTTACACATGACTACATGCACACATGCTCATGAGTCATACACATTAACAGCTACAGTGTTGCACAAACGGAAGGGTGAAGGAGGCGTCAAAGGACAACGTTTGACAGAAAGCTCCATCTCGCTAAATGAGGAGGATGGAAAACAAATTGAGAAAAAAGGGGAACAAGAAAAAGACAGACAGGGAAGAGGACAGGAAGACAGAGAGAAGAAGAGGGAAAAGAAGTGATAGATAAGACACAAATCCATGACTGCAAGAAGGAGGGAGAGAAGAGAGGAAAAAGCAACTGGGTGTGAGAAGCCGACTCAAGTTGTACCGACAGATTGTGAGGAGGGTTTGAGGGAGGGGCAGGATAGAGAGAAGCAGAGGATGAGGGATGAGAGGGGCTTGTCCCTGTGTAACCTCATACACTGTGATGTAGTGTATTTACCCACACTACATCAGCAATATCCTCCCTGTGTGTGTGTCTGTACAGTATGTGTGGTTTGATGCAGTGCTGCTTGGCATGTGCATTATCTTCCATGTTATCTCTTTGTTCAAAGCTGTATCTGTAATATTAAGAATGCAAATCATCAGACGTACTGTTTCGTTTGATCACTGTGCCTGTTAATCATGCAGATGGCGAACCTTTGTTGTGTATAACTGGCTCAAGGTTGGATTAGGCCTGGGTCTTTGTTATACTTGTCACATACCAAGAAATGCCAGGGGATTCTTCAGATATGTCTAATGTCTGTCATTCAAACTGCTAAATGTCAAGAAAACTATCTTAGATGCAATCACGCCACATGCATTTTGTAGTTTTATTGAGCTGCCTTTTTGCGTGCATTTAAGTAATTCTGTGCATCTGTTTCTATGTTAAGGGATAATGTGTGTGTGTGTGTGTGTGTGTGTGTGTGTGTGCTTGTGAGAGACTATGAAAGTGTGTGTGTGTGTGTGTGTGTGTGTGTGTGTGTGTGTGTGTGTGTGTGTGTGTGTGTGTGTGTTTGTAAAGGCTTGTTAGAGTAGCAGTTGGCTCCTGCTGACAGCTACTGCAGTCTGAACAGCAGGGCTGACGAGGACAATCAATTAGCCCTACATACACACACATACTCGCACACATTGATATTCACGAAATATGTTCACAGAATAAAACCCATATCGAAGGCCATTTACAATATATACAGTCACAATATAATACACATGTAATGTAATAACTGCAGTCAAATTCTGTTTATGTTATATCTCCATGACTTTATGTTTCAATGCATAGCCTAACCGGCAATTTCCACTGGATGTGTAACGGCTGCGGAACGGCTCTGTAACGTCGACGGAGTCATTAGGTTTCCATTAAAGTCAATGTGTGTATTTCCACTGACTGCAGAACGGCTGTGTTCCGACTCCGGCACCGCTCCGGCGGTCCGCAACCCTCCGGAGCAGATACGCAGAGCTTCTATTTTTGCCGGACGCTGGAGAGCTCCGCAGCAATTCAGCACACGGCAGATAGTGTGGGACAGGAAGTCGAGCACAGAAACAAAATAAAAATCTGGTTAATTTTCAAAGTAAAATCCACCGTGCTCACGGCGGATCACATTTCCCTGCACTACACCTTGAAAACACAGCACAGAGTTGTTTCCCCTCTACTCCTCTGGATGGAAACAAACTGTTGTTGGTTTTGTGGTTCTATTCTACGTGAATTTGCGAGATCTTGTGGGTCCTCGTGACTACAGCTGTCAGTCATGGCCGCAGCCGTGCCGCAACAAATCCGGACTTGGTGGGTATTGACGGACGGCGGAGCACGGAGCCGCTCCGCAGCGGAGCCGGTCCGCAGACATTCTGCATTCAGTGGAAATCCACAGTAACTTTATCAAACAAATTGGTGAAGTTGCTGGGCTGTGTGTGTGTGTGTGTGTGTTTTAGCTAAGCCCCAGCTGGGGCAGCACAAGTGTATCAAATATCAGCCTTGATCCCCCCTTAGGGCTGCTTGGACGCTGTTTCCTAGACGTATGTTTATGTGTGTTTGCTCTGAGCGTTGTGTGTGTAATGTTGACCAGATGCTGATGTTTTGACAGCCATCCTGCTCTCAGTCTGTCTGCCTCACATCAGCTGTGTGTGTGTGGTCAGAGCGCAGGGTTAAGCAGTGGTCTGACTGTCAGTGTGTATCTGACCTTATATCTACCACTGGGATCACTTATCTTGCTGCAGGCTCCGCAGTACCACATAACACCATCCTCTTGCCATTTATTTCCCCTTCTCCTTTTTATATATTTTGCTTCTTTTTCTGCCTGTTAGCTTTTCTTTCAGCCTCTCGCATTTATTTCCTCTGATATCCCTCTAACAATGCCTTCTACGTTTTATTCTGTGCTACTATCCATGTCCCTTATCCCCATTTCTTCCTCTCTCCTCTATATGTATTCTCTACTTCTATCTCTGCACTTCCTCACTCTCTGCTGCTTAGATACCAAATTCAGAGAGTAAAAATGATGACATGAAAACAGAAGAGGGGAAGCTAATGAAGACAAGACAAGACAGAAGGAGAGGGAGAGAGGGACGGCGGGAGAAATGCTGAGATACACAAATGGAGAATCAGAGAAAGTGAGGGAAATATGGGGAGAAAAGCTGACAGTTGGAGACGAGAAGATAAAAGTGTTTGACGGAGAAGGAAAAAAAAAGAATCTTTTTCATTTGTGTCAAAGCACCATTGTCAGAGTAACAAAGACATAGCTCTCACAGTGCACTAGATGATTTCACTCTCTCTCTCTCTCACACACACACACACACACACACACACACACACACACACACACACATATATATATATATATATATATATAAACACACACAACATACACACAGAGTGTTTATCTCTTTCCTTCAGCAGGGGCGGCTCTCCTGGGGTAAGAGCAGCTCCTGTTCTCATTTTTCTGAAGTGTCACATCGGACATTTGTCATGTTCTCACCCTCACTTAGCCTTGGTGGCAGAAACCGACTGGCATCACACCATTTTTTCTTAAGGATCTGTATCTTGTACTTTAAACGTTTTAGCAGGTACTGAAAACATTTGATTCCTTGGTGCCGTTTTTTTCTGGAGAAAATATCCTAAACTCTACAATATAGAATCAAATATTCGGCTTTAAGGCTCCAACCTTGTGACACCCATCATGGACCCACCCAATTCAGCACTGCAAAGATTGGGGAGGTACAGCAATAATTTCCCTCCCAGGGCAGCAACCTAGACTTAGAGCACAACATGTGGATGTTTAGTTGGAGGTATGGCTTATACAATGCCATAGAAACAGCAGTGGTGCCAAGTGAACATAGCAGTTACAGCAGAGTTTTCAGGTGATCAGTGCATCATCAGTAATCCAGCCTACACTCTGGGTGGGTGCATTGGATTTATGTTGCCGTAAATTGGGTGTGTTAGGTGTTACTGTAACAGTGCACTCATGTTGTCTGCCTCAACTACTTCCCAAGCTTCATGATTATGTCCATCATTTGTTTATCTGTCAACTATTTTTTCAATTCATGTCAGAAAAAAGTGACAAACGCCTTACTCAAGTTCTCAGAGCCCAAAGAGATGTGGTCAAATAGCTTATTTGAGTGACAAAAACACAAGAACTAAAAAATATATTCAATTTACAATGTCATAAAACAGAAAAGCAACAACTGCTCACATTTGAGAAACTGGAACCAGAAAATATCTGTATACTTAATAAATGAGAGCAATGATTTGTCTGTGGACGTAAGCAAGTTTCTTACCCGGACCACTGTAGCCCCTATTTGAAAATGTTAGGGCCAGAAAATGTAAGTGCACACACCTTAAATCAATCTGTAACGCAATTTTTCATATTTTCCCCATTTTAACTGTATTACTGATAAATGCTTTGGTAATAAATACAGAAACTAAAATCTGCTGTCTTAGGGCACTGACACACAGAGCCGATTATCGGCCGTCGGACCGCCTGGCGAGGTCGGTGACTCGAGTGTGTTCGGTGTCTTCTGTGCCGTCGTCTGTCCGAGGAGCTGTCGGCCTTCATTTTGGCCGACCCGACATGTTCAGTCGGAGACAGGGCAGTCGGGACTCACCTGGACATGGCGAGTGGATGAGTCTCTCAAAATCTGATGAAAATCTTTTAAACTGACCTTTGTCGATCTGAAATGAAGACAGATTCAGCAACTGCACGGCCTATTTCTCTCTTAAAATGTTTTCAGAAACACGTTTCAGTGAACTATTTTAGTACAATATGAGATCGTATTCTGAACAAGCCGCTATGATAGTCTGGCTGAGAATTTCCAGAGAAAAAAGAACCACATGACGCGTTCGTCCAATCAGCTGCCGGTTTTAATGGAACTTTTAATCGGACTGTTAATGGAATCAATACAGAGCAGCGCCGCCTGCTGCTATAGAGACATATTACGTTCCCCGCACGCGTAGAGCGTATGCTCAAGTCGGCGTCTCTTCGGTGTGTTCTGAGGCACTTTTTGGACCTCGGGGACCCGACTGATCAGTCCGACTGCCTTTTCTGCCGGCCGTCTGGTTGGTGTGTAAGCACCTTCATTGTAGTTCAGTCACGTTTATTCAATGGTGCTTAAAGGAACATGCCGACTTATTGGGACTTTAGCTTATTCACCTTATCCCCCCAGTTAGATAAGTCCATACATACCCTTCTCATCTCCAAGCGTGTTGTAACTGTCTGACGCACCCACCGCTAGCCTAGCTTAGCACAGATCCTGGAGGTAACCGGCTCCATCTAGCCAACTGCTCCCACTAAGTGATAAAATAACGCCAACATTTTCCTATTTACATGTTGTGATTTGTAGAGTCACAGCGTGTACAAATAACAAGGTCACATGAGACACAGCCATCTTCTAACCGTATACATACTGGGAACTATTCTCAGAAGGCGAAGCACTGCTACTTGGGCGGAGTGATTAACACCTGAGAAGCACCATTGTTACTCTCTGCTCCTCCCCACTGGGCTTCTCAGGTGCTGCGAGCAAATCACTCCACCCAAGTAGAAGACACTGAAATAACAATCATATCTAAGTGTGGTGAGGTTAGAGATGGTGGACCCAAATGCAGAGAGAGACGGCAGGCAGGACATGGTGTGAGTTCCATGATTTTAATAGTAACCAAGAAAACGGAAGAACAGAGGCTGGCAAACCCAAGGGACAGGACGCAGAGGGATACACACTAGCAACACAAGGATACAAAACTGACGACGCGGGGATACAAATGCAGGCAAAACGATCTGACAAGAGACAAAGGGAACACGGTGGTTAAATACAAGAGGTAATGAACAACCGAGGGACAGGTGATACAGCAGGTGAAGCACATTAGGGCGGGGCAGGACAATCAACCAAGGCAGGAAAGCAAAGTAAAACTAGACATGACAAGACAGAAAACAGACTATCAAAATAAAACAGGAAACAGGAACAACCGACAGAAAACATGAAATCAACTAAACACAGAAACTTGACACAACACAACAGAGAACACAGGAATGAACCAAAAAATGCACAATACACAGAACACAGTCAAGACAGGGTAAACACAATAGGCAAGGAGATAACTAAACAGAAATATACAGAATAAATATACAAACACAGGGAACATACGGAAATAATAATACAGGCAACCGAAATATACAAAACCAGGAAACAGAAATGTCCAAACCATAACACTAAGGTGATTAAACTTCCACAGAAAGGAGAGTGTCTAAGAATCTAACACCCTACCATATGGGAAAGATTGAGTGGGAAACCCTGATTGAGACGCATATTCTGAATGCGCTGTATACATGTCCAAAGAATGCCTTTTAAAACCTGAATAATACCAGAATATCCCACATATCTTAATCGGAAAATGCTATAATCGGAAAAAAGGCCTTATTCAGAATATCCAACCAGAATATGCTGTTTACATGACCTGTATCAAATACGGAATATTGTCATATTCGGAATAATAGTGGAATATTGGTGTGCATGTAATCGTACTTTGTGAATGCACAAGCAATTCAGTGATACCCCGCAGTTGTGGTGTTAAAATAAAATTCAATAATTTTTGTCTGAGACCGAGACAACACTGAATAAAAATGTAATTCTCTATTTTGTAATAAGAACGAATACTACAGCACTGACGTCCGCCGACTGGAAGTGCTTGCAAGCGGGGTTTAGAGTGTAAACAAAGTGGGGGGAAGAGAGGAAGTCTAACGTGAGGTGAAGGCTAAATCCCTATCCCCAATTACTACACAGCATTTTCCTCACCGATGTACAGTCTTTAGCAAGCAGAATAGAGGAACTTTGGCGGACTGCAACACCATGATTTTCACGGAAACATGGTAACAACAGTGCTGTGCAACAGCATGTTTTGCCATGGTTGACTTTTACGGACGACGAGTGTGACACCACGAAATGGAAACACGAGTGTAGATCACATCCATGTGTGACCCACGCAGTTGACTAATCACGCATGGACCCTCCCCCTCTCACCCAAAATGGAAGTGGAAAATGGATACAGTACATTGTCTACCATACTGAGGATGTTTGCAAATCAGGAAATGAACACTGGCTTTTGATGGAGCATGGTACATCAATTCTTTTCTTTTATATTCATATTTGCAGCTTGATAAAAGTTCAGCCTGCTTTCTTTTATTATCCAACTTAAATGTGCCAATTAGCTGCACTAGAGATCCTTTTAATTCCACTCACAATCCTGTCAGAGAGCCTGTTTCCATGCAACACCTTGCCTGAAGGGTATATATATATATATATATATATATATATATATATATATATATATATATATATATACTGTATATATATATATATATATATATATATATATATATATATATGCTATTAACACACCGGCAACTACAGTGGCATTGTTACACACCAGTTACTTGTGTAAATATGAAGTGTGTGTGGTGTTTTACTAGAAGCTGTTCTGGCAGCTCGTGGTTGTCCAACTCTTTAAAAATACACAGTTTTCTACACCACAATCCATCCCCAAACACACAAACACCACCACCATCCTTCTCTCTGCCTGGCACTATATTTCTAACATACTCACACAAAGGGATCAGAAGTTTTTTCATGCATTTACTGTTGAATCACATTAGATTTGTTTGTCAAGGACTCAGCGAACACTGAGGGAGAAGCTCACTATCCAGCTAATCTACATCCTCCTAAAACTGCACTCTCTTTTTCTCCCCTTATTATCCTTCATTCTTATTCATCAGTGTTTCTCTCACTTTTGGGAGGTGCCTCCCTGAGTGTTCACAAACCTCCTCCCTATTTCCAAACGTTTCTCTCCTTCTACTCCTTTTTTCACTTTCACTGCTTATTCAGCACACTCCCTCCCACTCCTGTTTCTCCTTTGTGGTGCCATGCACTCTCTATCACTCTTTTCACACCTCTACTCTGTCTCTTTTCATATCCATCACTCTGACTCACTTTGTCTCATCTAATGCCTCTCCTCTCTCTCTCTCCCTCGCTCTTTCTTTCACCTGCTTGTCAGCTGTTTTTGTGAAACTCACATATTGGCTACACCATCTCTCTCCTCCCCTCCTTCGCTTCTTCCTTTACCCTGCTCAACCTCCAATCTCTCCTTCAATTATAACTTTCTACTTGTTTATTCTCCCACTTCTTCCACTCCTGTTCATTAATTCCCCTTTCCCTCTCTCTGCCTAGCTCTATTCTATCCTCCCAAAAACTCTCATTACCCTCTTTGCCATCTTTATTCTCTTCATGTTCTTTATTTCATCTTCTCTTCTCTTTCATCTTCTGGTCTAATCATGCACCTCCATCTTTCTCTCTGTCTCATTTTCCCATTCCTATCTTCATCCACTGTGCCAGTCAGGTGACTCTGCTACAACACCAACTACACTCTCCAATGACTAAACAGCTGTCTCCCTCGCTGTCCTGGGCTCAATGTCAGAAAAGCTTTATTGGCTTGTAATTTGAGTTAGTATAGCCAAAGGAAGATGGTACACATCAATGGAGGTAAATAATTCTGAAGAAACAAGTATGTATAAATAACTGAGTTGTCAGTTAAAGCAAAGCTTTGTAATGTAAGTACACATTAATCACAAAGTAAGCAAACCAACTCAGTTCCATTACACAGCGAAATCTATCTTCAAGAAATAGTTTTAAATTTTGGGAAATGTGCTTATTTGCTTTCTTCCGGAAGGTTAGATGAGAACATCCACTCTCACCTCAGTCCGTATAAAGCTACAGCTTAGAGTGGTTAGCTTATTTTGGCATAAAGACTGTAAACAGGATGGAACAGCTAACCTGGTATGGAGTCTGTACAAAGTTAACAAAATACAACTGCCAGCAGCTCTAAAGATCACCAGTTATTAAATAATGACTTAATAAGCCTACCATAAAACCAGAACTCAGCTTTAGAGGTGCTGGTAGGCAGATTTTGAAGAGTGGTATTGATTCCCCGGTTTCGGTGACCTGTCCCCGGCTGGAGCTGTCCCCGGTTTTCACTGTGACAGACAGACCCGGAATTTGAATGAAATAGTCGTGCACCCTACACGCACAGGCTCAAGACAGCCAGAGCAAGCCTCAGAGCTCAGAGATGTTCTAGAAGTAGAATGTTCTGAGATATAGTGGAGTACAAGTATGAAGTAGCAGCAGAGGCGATTCTAGGATCAGACTTTTAGGGGGGCTCAGCCCCTAATGAGAATGTGACACGGATATAGTGCATGCAAAAGTGTTAATCTGCACTATTAAATTACCAACTTCTTCACAACCACACTCCTGCTCTTCCTCTGACAGAGGGACAAAATTATAACGTATTCTCATGTAAACTATTTATGTCAGCACAGACATTTTTGTTAATTGCTTAGCCAGTGTATCCCACCATAATGGTTATTATATTGCCCGATTCCAGACAATCCCACTTACTTATATATATCCCACTTACAAATATGAATATATATTTCTACTGGTATGCTTCCTAGAGACATTAATGCAAAAATATTAAGTAAAAACTATTCCACCTGTGTGTGCATGTTTATAATTCTGAAGTGCAAAATAGTTCAGGCTACAGCACAAATATGTACATCCATAGATAAGAATAATCAAGTCTAACCTCTGAATTTCTTTTCAAAGTGCACCAGATTGATGCATTTAAACATTAAAATAGACAACATTTTCTTACCCTGGGGGGGCTTGTGCCCCAGTGCAGCTCTAGGTCTAGTGACGCCCCTGGGGCAGTGTCCCCGTTTTAAGTTTTACAAAGATAAAAACATTGCCTTTTTTGGAGGTATTTACGCTTCTGAGCTGAAAATGTCCCTGGATTTTGTCTCAGAAATCTAGTCACCTTATGGTAACATATTTTGCATGGACCAGTATCGGTACACAGCCCGGTCACTGGGAATGACTGATCTATCTGATGTAAAATCCACATATAACGTGTGCATATATGCATTAAACAATACCAGATAGTGTGCTATGGCGCCCAGTTAGCTCAGATGGTAGAGCAGGTGCACATATATAGAGGTGTATGTCTTGATGCAGAAGGTCCAGGGTTTGAGTCTGACCTGTGACAATTTCCTGCATGTCTTTTCTCATTCATATCTACCTGTACTATCCATTAAAAAAAGGCTGAAATGCCCCCAAAAATCTTAAAAACAAAAACAAAAAAAACAATACCAGATAAAGGCATCCCACATTCAACATAGGCAAAAGGCACATGTCCACTGACCACTGCAGAGCTGCACACATTTAAAACTACAGATAAGTGATTATTATTATATATTATATATATTATATCTGTAGGGAGCTAAGCCTCCTGGCTCCCCCAAAATTCAAACTATACCTCATTGTTAAGATGTTGTGTTCATGTTGGAGTAGTTTGGTTTTAAATTTCTTCACATGCAGCACAAAACTTTTAGGAGCATTATCCTTTTTCACAGTCCACATGCCAGGTCTTCTTTACCTCTATCCACAACTCCTCATTATAATTGGCTTAATCTTAATAGAAGATAACACGTGATGGTGGCTGTTACCTGAACTCACATCATCAATGTGAAAGAATTCAATGTCTTTCTGTAAAAGGATATTCTTTGTATTTGGATAATCTTGAGGAATTCATTGTTCCTTTAAACAATCACATTTGGGGCATGAGGTGAAGAAGCTTAATTATGTTTCCACTTCACTGAGTGTGACCCTCCCAATCTGGGAAGCCGGATTTGTCTGTAGCCTTCATCAGCGGCGAAGGTACTGCATATTGACAGAGCTATGGTCATGCCTTTTTATTTTATTGTATCCTTATGCTTTACATTTTGATCAGATAGAGAGAGATCAGATTATCTGCTGATGTTTGGCAATACCTTATCATCCCCCCACCCCCAACACACACTCTATCATTCCTGCTTTCTTCCATTTCCCTTTTTTATACTCTGTCCATTTGGCTTGCCGTTGTTCTTAATATCTCTCTTTTAAAGCTGACAGGGCAGAAAAGTGGAGGGACAGGTCTTTCAACTTGGCATATCTCTCTTAACACACCTTTTCCCTCTCCCCCTCCTCTGTGCCCTCTTACTCTTCTAAGCTCCCACCTAAACTTTAACTTCTCTCCTGCTGCCCTCGCCTCCTAAAATCGGAGCACAACCACATATATGAGCCTACACCTAGCTCCACTCAATTTTCAAGGCATCATCTCATTCTGTGCTTCTCTGTCCAAGTGGTCACCACCCTGTTTCCTCTGTGAAGGGGAGGAAAAGACTGTCTGCCAAATGTTTAAGGGTGGGGTAATTTTAGCTCATGCAATTTCTTCCATGTCGGGTATCCTGAGAGTGACTCATGAGTCCCAAAACCCCAGTGACACTCCTCCCTGGTGTCACCCCCGTGTTTAATATAATGACACAAAAACATTTGGAACCCATTTGCATCCTATCTTGAATCTATCAAGATGTTGCAGGATGGAGTGACCTGGTTGATGGCTCTTCAATCATGTATTTCTGCACCTCAAAGCACAGACTAAGAATACAGTTTTAGACAGTTTTAGATTTCTTAAATGTTATAAATTAGCTTATATTACATTTAGAAAGATTGTGTGATGCGATTGAAAGCTCCGAACAGTTACTAACTGGACCTTAGAGTGAGATTATTTTGTCAAATACACTTTAAATTCACCTTAAACCCTGTACTGCAGCATGTAAACTGGCATTTGTCTCTTTTGCTGCACGTTATGCTCAATCATGTTTTATATGTGCCTATATGAGAAATTTACATTAGTAAATAACTGTATATTCTTTGCATGTGTGTGTGTGTGTGTGTGTGTGTGTGTGTGTGTGTGTGTGTGTGTGTGTGTGTGTGTGTGTGTGTGTCTGTGTGTGTTATCCAAGGCAAGGCCACCTCAAGTTCTCAGACACAGTCAAGGACCATGACATCACAATCATTGATATCACCAACGCCTAGCTCAGCTCAGTATGATAGCAGACATGCATTTTTTAGCATATCCACTCATATTATTTGTCTGCATGTGCATATATGTGTATTACTGTACATATATAACGTCTTCCTTTAGTTTTCTAGTGTGAATGTGTTGACTAAAAGTATTATCCTTGTGCAGGTACCTTTGTGTTGTGCAAGTGTCCAAGCATGTCTGTGACACTATGTGTGCAGCATTATATTTGCTCATAGAGCCAACAGGGTGAAATAGCTTTTGATTAAAAAGAGCTGAAACAGATGGGAAGATGAAGAGATAAATGAGAAGGGGGAGATTGGAAGAGGAGGATCTGGAGAGATGGAGTGATACGTAGCGAGGCACAGACTGATAAGACAACACTGAGAGAGGAAGGCAACAGATAAGAGAATAACTATTGGAAGAAAGAAGAGGACGAATCAGAAAGATGCCAGGAGCCTTTATAAAATATAATTTATAATGTGGTTCTGTCCCTGAATTGAAGTTATATTCTCTGTTTTGCACAGTGGCCACAATGACTACTTGATACAGACATTGTATTGTTTGCAGGGTCTGTTTCTTCAAAAGGTTAACCACACCACTGACTACAAGCATGGTTGTTATCTACAAGCAACATCTCAATTTTTTCATACTTTTAAGTTAAACTGTGAGTGGTGCATGCAGGACTGCATGTGAGTGTTTGTACTTTCACACACGAGTAAAGTGTGTGCAAGTAATATCGTTGCATACCTTTAGTTAATCTTAAAGTCAACAAGTTTAAAAAAAGGTAACCGTATTTCACACATTCCCTTGTACTCATAATGTTGTGCAACACTTTCTCTGGAACTCGGTGTGTGTATTTTGAACCGCTGTGCCTCAACACACCAGTGGGCATTTGTAGTAGCTCAGGTGTGCCAAGGAATTAAATATAAAAAGACAACATTTTAATATAAATGGATAAAAAGGAGCCTTAATAGAATATCTTAGCTATTAGCTGATGACAGAATTTTCATCTTGTGATTTTGAACTTACAACAAAATTACAATATAGACTATGTTAAAAGCATCCCAACTTGGCTATGAGAAATTAATTAATAAATCCATCCAATGAAAGATCTTGAAAGTTCTAAGCATTACATAACGTCAAAAATAGCAATGACATGAATCATATAAGCATACTGTTGGTGTCTGGTGTCTTTCATAATATGTGAATTTCTATTGGATTCTGAACATCTGAGGACAAAATGTCTCTGAATATGCGTCAAAGATTCACGTTGATCTGACTCCAATCACGTACCGCTCCTTTAAAACTCCAGCAGAGGGCATTCACAAGTTTCCAGCCAATGACATTTTCTACTACCACAATGTGTCAGAGCATCGTTAAGAGATACTCACTTTTAAAATAATAAATATAATAATAATAATAATAATATTACAAAAATAAGAAAAACTAAGCGCAATAAACACTTTAATACATAAGTAATACCATATTTGTGAGCCACATGAACAAAGTTAAGCATGTGATAGTGTGTGTTGTTGTTTTAGTTGTGAATGAGATGGTAGTGCTTGTGTCTGGGTGACGGTGCCAGTATCTGACTACTGTATGCTTGTTTCTGTTAGTGCCTGCAGACACATGTATTCACTGCCCACAAGTGCTGCTTACACACACACACACACACACACACACACACACACACACACACACACACACACACACACACACACACACACACAAAGTATGTGTAATAGATTTTATCCTATGTGGGTCATCTGGATCTCTTCAGCAGACATGATAAGTTGGTCGGGGCAGAAAGGCCAAGTAGTGTTTACTTCGTTCTGTGTGTTTACACATGTATTTGTGTGTTTCCTTTTCTACATGCTGTACACTCTGTCTCCCTGTCTCACCCCCCACCAGCATCTTTAATGCGTCCACAGAACACACTTCAGGAAAAGAAAAGAACGAGCAAAAAAGGCTGAACAAACACAGGAGAAAAACCTTGGGGGGAATTCCTCAAAGTGAGCTAAGACATTCTGTCACACGCATACACACGTGTACACACACATTCAAATACACAAAGTTACACACACGGTCACATTCACATCGGTAAATGGAGGAGTGAAAGCTGCGGAGCCCCTATCAGCTTGAGGTTCAGTCTTGCTCATGGACAGAAAGCTAATCATCACAATGTCAATCAAATAAGGGAACTACAGTAAAACACACACACACAGGACTGGGGATTAAAGAGCTGTTTAAAGACGGCGTCTAACAACTAGAATGCTTTAATAGCAGCTATCACACTGTGAACCATAGTCATTGTGCAACAAAAGATCATCTAGAGATCAAATAATTGACTTTGATAAAGTCAATATAATTTAATATACAGAACATAAAGGTGGCTTGACAACTTTGTCAGAAAAGATCTTCAGAGTGTGACAGTGTTCAAAAAAACGTTATGCCATTTTATCTCTCAAACTCCTGTGATAGAATGATTAAACACATTGTTTTACTGGCTGCTTCTAAAACAAATCTTCTCCCAAAATGTTAATAGCCATCTTTTCCTTTACTGAGTGCATTAAACCAATCATTTCCTGACAGCATCATCACAGGGAGTTCCCTAATTTTAGCCTAGTTTGACAGATGGCAAGTGCAGACAGTTTAGGCATATGTGAAGCAGGGAGAGAGCTTATAGTATGTGTTTATAATAAAAGTTGTTATTACTGTAAAGGCAGAGGGCGGGTTTGAAATGTACTGAGAAGCACTCCTGCCCTAAAACAAATAAGTGGTGATTTTTTTTTTTTTAAAGGAGAGGATAAGGCAAAGTGTATAATTGTAATCATGTCATCATCTGATATGTAGAAATGGAACAAGGAAAAAAATTGTTGCATTGTAAATGTTTACATTTGTGCTAAAGGGAAGTGTTTAACTATAGGAGGAAAACAAGCTAAAACAAAACAAGAGTGAATATGAATGAATAAGAATGTTGTGCACATTTTACTGCACGCTTTTTAGTCATAGTAACATATAAAGGAGAACTGAGAATGGGATGCAATAAAAGTAATAAAAACACCCATTTCTTAAGTATCATAAAAGCATGTTGGAGTTTTACTGCATGCCTTCTTCTGTTTTTTCCTGCTTTATACTTTTTCAGTAAGAGAACACTGACTTTCAATCCTGCTGGTATTTTGAACCTTG
Organism: Zingel zingel; assembly: GCA_023566125.1. Classification (NCBI taxonomy): domain Eukaryota; kingdom Metazoa; phylum Chordata; class Actinopteri; order Perciformes; family Percidae; genus Zingel; species Zingel zingel. The sequence goes on from CM042316.1 coordinate 28,081,575, forward strand.
ACCAAACAGAGTTAGTGCAGCTGTCGTCTCCTAACAGTATCAACTTTTATTTTGTAACAAGCCATTTCTTTGTCATCACTTGCTGCTTTTCTCTCCTGTCTGTCTGCTCTGTCTCACGATACTGCTGCAGCACAGCTATCACTCTGTGTAGCGGCTTCTATGATGTCATTTAATACTATACTCACTTGTGACTGGAAAAGTCTCGGCAACTGTTTTCTGACAAGTTGCAATCAATCTGTGGATATTGACTTATAAAAGTGTGTTTAAACTATGTGCTCATTGCATTCATGGCAGACTTGTCTCAATGATTCAACCTGAACAGTTAAATGCTGTAACAAAAAAAAAAAATCTGAACTTCAGAAAGTTTCAGAGGTATTTGATGGAGAGCTACTTCATGTGTAGACAGTCAGACTTGAAGTCATGACCTAACCCCTCCAGGTTATTCTTTTGTTTTTAACACAGGAGTAAGAGGTGAGCCTCAGGGGCAGTCGTCCAAGTTAGAACCTAATACAGTGGTATTTTCATGTTCCCTGCCAAAATCAACCCTGCAGCTGTGTGTGTGTGTGTGTGTATAATCAAAGGTACTGTAACACCGTGACTTTAGCCTCACGGCCAAGTGAAAAGTATACATAGCGCACCTGCAGGAAGTTAGATTGGCAAGAGACCAGGGGTGGACTGGCCATCGGGAGGTTCAGGAGATTTCCTGAACGGGCGGTCCATCTTGGGCCGAACCGGCCGGCAATCATATTTCAATTTTAGATGTCCGTTACATTTGGACGTATTATAACAGGTGACAGTACTGCCCTCAGCCGTGACATGGGCTGGCCTGGCTCTTATAGTGCTTTCCATTTGTACTTGGAAGTCGGATTTTCTGAGGTCAAAGTCGGCCCCCCTGACCTCGGAACTCGGACAACCTCCGAGTACCCCGATCTCACAATCCAATATGGATGTCCTGTGCATCAACAGAAGTGAAAGCTGTAGTAACATACAGTTATTAGCACTTCTGTTTAATTTGTGTCTCACTAAATCAGTCATACACACAGTCCTGTCCAACTTCTATCTGCGGACATGTTGTTAAGCTGTTTGTATGAACAAAAAACAGCATAATGCGTTGTTATCAACTAGTATTGCAAACAATGGCTAACCTGGCTAGAGCTAACCCCACAATCAAAAATATGACTTGTAAATGGAACGCATTCAACTCGGGTGTGATGTTATTCCCAGCTCTGGCTTCCAAGTTTGGAGGTAAATGGAATGCACTATCACATCCGCAGACAGCGCAAAATGAGCTCTGGCCCGGCCATCAGACTGGGCCAATTTAATACTGCCAATTTAAAGTGGGGATGCGAGCGTCAAATGACTCCTCCCGACTTGGACTGCTCCGTGTTTTGTTAAATCTGATTGGCTCAGCCTGACCCTAGGCTGGGTAACTTACTTCCTTGAAGTTATGATCACAGAGAAAACCGAAAATGGCGGTGAAGATGAAAAAGAATTGGTGGCGCTGAGAAGTTGAGGTTAAAAAGCAGTGTAGTTAGAGCAAGATGCGGTAAAATGCGCAAAATTAACCAACCTTTTCCTTAGTGGAAAGGCCAAGGTTAATACCACTGTCAGCGAGAGCACTGATGAGTCAGGACCAGGACCCAGCAGCAGAGACATGACAGGTGCACTATTATAACTATACTATAACTTGTGTGCATTAGGTCAAAGCAAGTTTAAGAGGGACTAGTTAAGGCATTTATCTTAACTATGACTTTCTAAACTCCTAAACTTAAAACATATAGGCCTATGATTTAATTTTTTGTCAAAATTATTTGTCTTTTATTTTGTTATTGTATTTGTATGTAAACACGGTATGCAAAGTACTAAAGTTTAATATTATAATCATTAAAGTTTATTATTATTTCTTGAGTCGAGTGACTACAGTGGAGGTGATGCTGTGACATGGTGGTGATGAGGAGGAAGACAGGCAGGAGTATGGAGCAGGAACTAGCAAAGACACAGTGAAAGGTAGTGCAGTATGCAGGGCTGGATAGGCAATTGTTTTATGATTAGAAATAAAAACATATGGAAAGAGTTGTATGATTGTTTGAAATTATATAAAACAGAAATTAAGAGAACATCCACTATTGCATTAAATGTACTGGCCTGCTGAATTGGAAATCTTTGTTACTTTTCAATGGTTAGTTACTGGTAATTCTATAAGTTACTGATGTCATTTATACTACTTCATTAACCCTGCAGATGTAGTTAGCAAACTGAGGAGGCAGTTGTGCAAAACATCCTGAGTTGAAGGTCTTTAGCAACATCATAGTCTCTTCATACCACAAAGGCTGGATTAGTTTGTATTTTTTTACATTTTTTGTTTTACATCTGAATTACATTATGTAGTATTATTAGTATATAAAATGACTTTTTTTCTACGTGCACTCTTCACACGTTCTCATTAAAGGCCGCTCCATCCCAAAGTCCCGGACTGAATTTTTGTCCCAGTACATCCCTACAAGAGGCTAAGGGAGTCTGAAGACTTCTTTAATGATGAAAAGTTGCACTGCAGCAATGATAGAAGTCCCACTCTTAACAGGCTAGTACACAGTTGTCTGAGACATGTCCTGTATGCTTATCTTTCTTTTCTTTTTTTAGTCTAAAAATGTGGATCAGCTTGTCATCCAACAGACTTTGCGTTTCCTCTTCTTTTGCACCCACTTTAACTTTTCTCATTTTTTCACCAGTGTCCCCACTCTGTTGCTGCCTCATTCTCTCTGGCCCAACAATGTGTCAAGAAGTCAAGTTACACAATGCCACTTAAGATATATTTCCTATAAGACAGCCACTATATCACTGAGTGTTGCAGAGAGACTTTCAGCAGTAAAGACACACTAAACACACAAGCAAAAAGTCAGACAACCAAGAATAAAGACTCACCGTCTCTCCTGATGTTGCCCCTCAGCACTTTGACGTTGGAGACCTGAGCCCTCCCGACCCCAGTTATAGTCCCCAACAATAAAACCGTCCACATCTGGAAAACTAATCCTCTACTCATGTTGATAAAAAAAACTCGTACAAGCTTTGAATGACTAATGTCCTCTTCACCTTCTAGTGGCTCAAATAAAATGTGATTAAGGCTAAAATACCCCGCGACCAAGAAAGTAAAAAACTAACTTTCCATTCAGCAACTTCACGCTTTCTTAATCTCTTGTCTCTACCCGCAAAATATGAGCCACCATTTGACTGCCTGACGCTCACGATGTCCCGTCTTGTTCCAAAGTGCCCCGAAATCCAAGTATTTGTGCTCGCCTGAAAGTTACTCGCCCACAGACACCGAGAGCAAAACTCCGAAACAATTAAGTGCAGGTGGAGGGTAATATAGCTCCGTTCACGGTCAGACAAGAGCTTACAGGCGCCGAACTTCTTATCACCGCGGAGTAAATAAATTCTGTTCAGTCACTGAGAAATACCCCGCATAGTTTTACTGGTTTCTATTAGACGCGTCTGTGCTATGAAAGTCGGCGCGTCAAACTTTGCCAACTGAGTGATGCGCGCTCACGATGTGTGTGTGTGTGTGTGTGTGTGTGTGTGTGTGTGTGTGTGTGTGTGTGTGTGTGTGTGTGTGTGTGTGTAACTGAGTGAGATGCTGGGCGGGAGGTCAGAAATGGAAAAATGCACTTTAAAATACACTTTAGTGGAGAAAAATCTATCTATCTATCTATCTATCTATCTATCTATCTATCTATCTATCTATCTATCTATCTATTCTACCTACCTACCTACTGAGGAAACTACATTTTAAAGGAAACCCTCAGAGGAGAGCAGGGAGGGTCACCACAGCAGAGCTCAACTCAAGAGAAGGGAAGTGTCTGGAGTTAGCTCTTCCCTGCATTACACAGAGAGCTAAGGAAACAGCTGACATGACTTCACTTGGATTCCAATGACAGAAGGGAGGCCATTCAAAATACAATTTATTAGCCCTTAATGGGCGCATTAAAGTATATAAAGGCATTTTAGAATTATATTGACTGGATATAGCCTATGTCATTTTATTTTCCTAGAATGAAATGCTTTGATAGTTCGAAAGACTATTGCTACAGAATAGTGTTAAAGACACCATCCGTCTGTCTGGTCCCTCACTCTGTGATTTTATCTTCTTCAGATCACTCACTGTTCAAAATAAGCTCCCAGAACTCGTCTAACACAACACAGATGACATGATTGGACTTGTTGAGGATTCTAATAATCAAATTTTGGAAATGGATTGCCAGGAATCGTTCAATAGGCAGCTTTGTAAGCCAAAGACAAACAATTTCAGGCAGGCATTACATTTGAGGTTATTTTAGCAGGTACATTTCGGAGTGATTTAGCCACCATTATAAAATGTCAAGGTGTTACATGCTGTAGTTGCAGCAAAACAAAGCAGTGACTTCAACACTTTTACTGAGTTTATAACTTTGTTTCTGACCTGATGTATTCCCCTCAAGGCACACTCATAGGTGTATTCATTGCCCCTTTCAGTTTCTGTATTGGTCACTTTTTCACTCACACTTACTGTACTTACTCATTTCTTGTCACCCATGTCCACGCTTATCATCATGTCACAAGTTATTTAGACTTTATGGGATGAACTTGCCAACTTGAGACTTCTGCTGACTCTGCACAAAAAGCCTTCCCATTACCCAGCAATTGTCTGAGTAATGCAGCACCTTTAAAACTTAGAACCACTTAGGCAATGATATAGGTTATTAATAGAGAGGGGAAATTAATTAAAATTGAAAACTCTTAGACCACCCTGCTGAGCTTCAAAGGCATAATGCACCCGGGGAGTGAATTTGTAAGTACACATAAAGATCGCTGGTGGGCACAAATCATACGCCATGCATGCTCATGCTGCACACACACACTCTAACACGCACACACACACACACACACACACACACACACACACACACACACACACACACACACACACACACAGGTTTGTGGCACTATCTTTGTGGGGACCCATCATTGACATAATGCATTCCCTAGCCCTTTACCCTAACCTTAACCATCACAACTAAATGCCTAACCTTAACCCTTACCCTCATCCTAACCATGACATAATTATATCCCTAATCCTACAACCAAGTCTTAACCCTCAAACAGCCCTTTAAACTTGTGGGGTCCAGCATTTTGGCCCCACAAAGCTGTCGGGACCCTACAAGTATACTGGACTCCTGGTTTTTGGATCCCACAAATATAGTTAAACAGGCCTACACACACACACACACACACACACACACACACACACACACACACACACACACACACACACAAACATTTAAATCTAAAAACGGCAACATGCCAAGGCTGTATACGAAAACAGTAATATGTGGACATTAACGTAGACAATAATTTCACACATGAAGACAATAACTCACATAAATGGTAAAAACAGACATGAGCCATACGACGATACTCTATAAGCAGAATGTTTGTTACAGTAACAGTAAAGCATTATTACTATTCAGCGGATTACAGTGCAGTATCAGTAGCAGCTATAATCTTTCTCTTACTTTTTTCCACTCCTGTCTTTCTACATATGTGAGTGTGTTTGTATGTGTCCGCAGCATGTGTCTGCTTGAATGAGCTGGCATTAGTCTTGTCTTCCCAGAGGAGACTTCACAGTGAATAGACATACTGTAGAGTAACCTTAATGTCTAATGTGTGTCTGTGTGTATTGGGGCGGCAGGCTTGCCTCGAGGCAGAAACATCAACCACTAAAAGAAAAGGCGCTGGTTTAATCCCCATCACTAGGATAGACCTGTCGTAATAGCTGAGGTTTTCTTGAGCAGAGCTCTGCACAATACTGTGTCTGGTGCAGGGACACTTCAGCACTGAAGCAAGTATAAAATCTGAATAATCCAAACAAGGTTTTATATCAAGCGATCAATATTGCTTAATCAATTCCACTACTCAACTGAAAATTTCAGTTTTCTGAGTTTGTCCTCTAACAGATTTAACTATTGGTTTGCACAGATGATCTGGGCAGAAGCAGATCAATATACTCAATGCCTAATTTGGTGGTAAGCATACCCTACATGGTAGGTGTGTGGAGCTATGTTGAGTTGTGACTGGCTACAATTATAAGGTTGTACAGATTAGTTTCCCCACATCCATTGTAACTCACTGGTTTTCTGTTGTGATATAATAAATGATCCATGCTGTGTCTTCCAAAAAGTTTTTTCAACCTTTTTTTAACTTGCACTATGCAACAAAAATGTGGCTTATATATTTTTTTTATATATTTTTGGAAATCATTGTCTCAGGAAAAAAACTGACTGAAAAATACAGTCTGTAAAACAAATGAAATAATAACAAAAGGTGCAAAATGTTAACAGGTGCACAAACCATTTCTTATCACTTTAGGTAGCTTGGCCTATCACCTATTATAATATACCTAGTATTAGTTTGTATTATTATTCAGTGTTTAATCTTTATGCTCTAACTCTAGACACCCAGCACTCCAGTAGATGAAGTAGACAATTAATTCCCTTATAGATAAAAGTAACACCTCAATGTTGCTGTCACTCACCTGTTACTCTGCAGAATGCACATTCAACATGTCTTCATGGACTATTTCTTCAGATAAAAGTGGGCCCAATGACAACTGTATACAGTGAGTTTTATTGGATTATTCAGAGGAACAGAGACATTGCTGTTGATTTCTTAATCAATTAATTTCTGATTTATTTTTCTGTCAGAAATCACTGAGACAGATATCTCAAAACCTGGAAAATAAAACCAACAATGGCATCACCATATATCACTACAGGTAAAAAATAAAATAAAAATTGTTACTTTGGTCAATAGTCCCATTTGTGTGTTGTTCTTGCATTAATGCATATTCCGATTACTTAATGTAGTGTGTTACCAAAGACAAACAAGGCTCATTTCAGAGACACAGTGCTATCCACACACACACACACACACACACACACACACACACACACACACACACACACACACACACACACATATTATCAGGACCGCACCAATTCTGGGAAACCAGCCCATTTGGATATGTGTGTGTGTGTGTGTGTGTGTGTGTGAATTAGAATTGTATTCATGCATGCTTCTGGGCTTTGGCTTACATGTGCATGTTTGCATAAATCCTTTAACCGTGGTTTTGTTTTGCTGGGAAATGACTTGTAGTGTAGGTGTAGATAATTGCCTTTATATAAAACTGAAAACTGGTAATACATTATTTTTTTTAAAATGCAAGTTTGTGGGTAAAAGTTCAAATAAAAATCATGTCTTGCTTTTAAAAAGGAGAAACATCTTGACTCAAAAAGCTGACATCCCTGCAGACACTCAAACTTGAGATGTACTCAGTACCAGTAATAGCCCAGACATCACATGTCAAAGGTGATTAGGGCAAAGACCATTGTTCTCCTTTCTTCTCCTTTTTTATTTCTCTGCCTATTTCTTCTCTTGTTCTCCCCGTCTCATCCCCTGCTTACCTCTACATCCTTCAATCCTTTGGCTTAATGTCAGATGAAGGGGGATTAGCTTTGGTAGAGGGGGACGTGACCAGTGCTTTGTGTGTGTGTGTGTGTGTGTGTGTGTGTGTGTGTGTGTGTGTGTGTGTGTGTGTGTGTGTGTGTGTGTGTGAGTGTGTGTGTGTGTGTGTGTGTGTGTGTGTGTGTGTGTGCATGTTGGCATATTTTGGTGAATTTTGAGGATAGTGGAGCTATTTCACTGTTTTAACAAATATAACTTTATCTTGTGCATGTGGAGTCAGACAGGAACAGTGTATGTATGTATCCCTACATATGTGCAGAACAGGTTGATTATGTTGCCAGCGTTTTGAGATGTTTCTATGGTTGTTTCGATACTTATATACGTAAATAAAAAAAATATCAATCAATCATATTGTAGACCGAATCCCGGTGAGGTCGCGCTTCCACAAAAATCACTTCCGGGGGCCTGTTTCACAAAAGCAGAATATATAAATCCAGGGTAACTGATAAAGTGAGGCTTGACCTAGTCTAATCTGAGCATCCTGGCTTGGTGCTATTCATGAAGGCCAAGCCAGGCTGAGGAGGAGCGACTAGGTTGAGCCAGGCTGAAGTAATTCAGATAGATGCGCGTCTACGGCTTTCCTCAAAAGACCGCGAGGTTGATCACAGATTTACTGATGCCAAATTGGAGAATACGCATTGTACATACTTTATACAGAGTGAGCAGCAGCTTCTTGTAGAAGTATGATGAAGTGAAACATATTATTTGTATAAAAACAAAAGAAACACGGCCGCTGTAATGAAACAGCGAGAGAAAGCGTAGCAGACGATCACGGACCGACTGAATGCGTAAGTAGCCTAAATATATACATTAACTGACCACTGCTCTGAATTGAAACCGTCATAATCATTCTATTCAAGGATTAGGCTACTAATCATTTGCACAAATTAACAGTTGTACTCTTTGCCTTAAAAGTAAGCAGAAGATAATGTTACTCAGGAAATTTACCATGAAGATCCATTTTCTAGGCTAGAATATGATGCGTAAATATCTCTTTCACTCTGCTCCTCCCTCTCTCTCATGGGCTAAAATATAAATTTCCTAAGTCATATTAACTTCCACTGCTCGCTTTTAATGCAAAGTGTACAACTGTTCGTTTTTGCAAATGACAGTGACTCATTGAATGGTTTCAGTTAAGAGCAGTAGTTCATAAATGTGTATTTTTATTTCAGTCATTCAGTCTGTCCGCTAGCCTATTATCTGTCATGCTTTTTCTCGCGTTTCTTTTATTTTTCATTTTTTATAGAGGACGAGTTTCCTTCCCTACATATTATATGCCTTGCTCCCTTGTATATATGGACATAGAAAATAAAGACACTGAATAAATTGGACTCTAAAATCTAGAAACTATAAAGATAATTAAGTGATAAATCCCATGCACACTGTAAACATGAATGGAACAGAGTATATTCATCAGTTATCCCCCCCCCAGCAAAATATAAGGTAAAAAACCATTGATGTGTCCTCTCCCTGTTGTTACATGAATGTACAGTAGCCTACATCACTAGATAGTTACTGGTCCAGTAAACTAAGACCATAATTTGGGAGGATTGTACAATTAGGATATGTTCTTTAAATTGTACAGTCCTCCCAAATTATAGTCCCAGTTTAATGGACAACACAAATTGTGTGCTAAGAATGCCAAATACAATGCGCATGGAAGCTGAACAAACATGATCCTTATTGTTAAAGAATTAACAAAAAAAAATCAACTAAAATAATTCAAGGTGCATTGGTCAACTATAGAAATCTACAGCATTGTATGTATTGCCCTTAGTAACAGACTTCATTTAAAACACATTTGAAATGTTATCAGCCTTTTCTACTTATCTCAACAACTGTCATAATATATTCATCAAACTTCTAACAACAATATAAACAGCAGTCTTCATACAGCAATATAACAGTAACAATGACTGTCACATGAATAATTATTAAAAAAAGAATGGTCACAACTTTAAATAATAACAGTACTTAAATGAACAGCAATATGCACCTGTGGTATTTTAATCCAGGCTGATAACAAAAGGGTAAAACCACTGCTGGGTGATCAGAAAAGGCTCCAGGATTAAATCAATCCTGGCTGTTAGCCTGGTCGGGAGCAGGCTAGCTGCACAGAAGAAATCTCCATGGTGATTTATGTGCCTCTGCTTTCGTGAAACCGAGTCAAGGCTAAATTCATCCAGGATAACGAGGAAATCCTGGCTTCATCCCTTATCTTGGTTTTGTGAAACAGGCCCCGGGTAGACAAATGGCAGTTGATTTGAATTGGCAAACTTGTTTATGTCTGTTGTCATTTTCAGCCGTAATTGTAACATTTAAAGATATATAGTTAAACACGGATGTCCGACCTATCTGACGTTTCTGCTGTGCTTATTTTCTGTACTGTATTACTTTGCTAGGGTCTTTGATAAACCAAATCTAGTGTTACGAACAGCAACAACTCACCGCCGGTCGGACTGACTGGTAGTTTTAGTGGTGTCATTTTCTTTAGTCTGTGGTCCAACAGGTAAATTAGGTCTCCAACCTAACGTTAGTGAAAGTGTTGACATATGAAAGCATTAAACATGCACCTTAGATTAATAAAATGAGAGTATATCCAGCTGTTCCTCATCACTGTTTGCTCAGCGCTGTTAAATTGTATGTACTGGACACAGAAGTTTTCTACCCGGATGTTATTGTAAACAAACATTGTGATTGGGTCTATTCTGCAGTGAGTATTTGTTACTATTGCAGAACTTTGTAAGTGACACACATTCATGCTGACCACGGCAGCTATTCTCTTTGAAGCGAGAAACTGACCAACTTTTAACAGCCACTTTAAAGCCAGCAGGAGGTTACTCTTTCATACTAAAATCTTACATTTTGGGGCTAGCACCACCTTAAACTACCAAACGTCTGCATTGCAGATATAAGTAAATAATAATTATTTTTCCAAATACATTTAGATTTTCTGTGTCCTTTTATATTACTTAGGACATTTTGGCTTATGTAGATGCCTAGTAATACTAACAGATATGATTTGTTGATGAGTTGGAAAGATAAAACAATATGTTCTGATAGACTCTGGCACTATCTCTGAATGATCTATGCTAACCTGTCATTTATTTAATTCTATGTATATTTGGGTCAGCTTAAAGCAACATATTACCTTTGTCTATTGTCTGTTCAGGTGAGAGTGGCAGATCCCTCCAGGTTCCCACAGTAGCCTGTCTTTCTTGGCTACCCTCTGGGAATCTCTTACAACATCTGTGTTTGTATGAACACGCAAGTGCTGTGTCTACCCATGTATGTGTGTCACAATATGAGCAATGGGGCATGCAGTTCTTGTAAGGCTGCTTTTATGTGCTGTGCTTGCATTGTGTGACTATGTAGGAGAGGAGAGAGGTGTGTGTGTGTGTGTGTGTTTGTTCTTCTTTAACTATATTTGTGGGGTCCAAAAACGGGAATACAGTATACTTGTGGGGTCTGGATAGCTTTGTGGAGCCAAAATGCTGGACCCCACAACTTCAAAGGGCTGTTTGAGGGTTAAGACTTGGTTTTAGGATTAGGATTAGGGTTATAATTAGGTTATGGTTATGGTTATGGTTAGGGTAAGGGTTAAGGTTAGGCATTTAGTTGTGATGGTTAAGGTTAGGGTAAGGGGCTAGGGAATGCATTATGTCAATGACGGGTCCCCGCAAAGATAGTGAAACACACTCTGTGTGTGTGTGTGTGTGTGTGGGGGGGGGGGGGGGGGGGGGGGCAATCTCTTGTTGTGTTTCTCATTCCCTGCAGAAGAAGAAATAAGCATCAGAAATGTCAAGTAGCCTCCAATGGCCCGTTAAACCTTGTGCTTCACTGGTGGTCTGCAGAGATATTTAGCATATTACGTGATAGGATAGCCTAATCATTGCTCACACACACACACACACACACACACACACACACACACACACACACACACACACACAGGCTGAGGAGGCTCAGACAAGGACATACATTTAGACAAGGACTCAGTCTCCGCTTCTCTCTCTTTTTATGTAGTGCTCTCATTCTCTCTCTCTCAAAGCTTTGTACAGTTCTATTTACTGAAAATGCATCTGAGGCGTCAGGATTTTATGGGGTGTGGGATTCCCTGATGTATACATTTATAAAATCCTGCCAAACCTGAAGGGCATCCATTCAATTAACTCTTAAACTATTTAAAATATTCTCAAGGAAGGGAATATACAGCACTGTCATCTACTTTGAGAATGGAAAGTCACTCCCATCTTTTAGCCTACTAAAGAAATAAAATCAACAAAATGTTGCAATAAGAAATGCATTGACTCACATTTTCTTTATAATGTGGAATATATATATATATATACATATATATATATATATATATATATATATATATATATATATATATATATATATATATATATATATATATATATATATATATATATATATATTTATGACAGAGAGTGAATGTGTATAAGATGTTAATCACCTGCCACCTACAACAATGCTTTATTCTCTCCGCCTTTTGAATCAGTTTTACAGTAAGGAATGCAGTCTCAGTCAACGGCAATATTTCTGCAACATAAGTTCAGTGAGAGCAGCTGAAATGCATTGTTTATGTGGCCACAAACTCTTTATTGCCTACGATGACGTACACACTTTTGTTGGATTGATTGACTAACCGCGACTAACAATAGCTTATTCAATTCATTGTGCTTTACTGGCATTAAAGATGGATTGATTTGGTATTAGAGACAACACTTCCAGACCATAAAGGAATAATCAGAAAGAAAATGTCATAAAATAAAGAATATTTTACAGTAAGTAATAAAACACAGCATATGTTGAGTAACTTTGTATAATTAAAGGCACACACTAATCTTGTCAAGTTGAATTGCTGAACTAAAAGCTAAAATATGCATAGGAAAAGTGACTGCACTGCACCATCCCTTCATGCTCTCCAATTACTCTGAAAAATAGTTCTTAAATCCTGTATTCCTCTTTTGGGGTTCAGTGGAAACAGGTCAGTGACCTTATTTGCATTTAGTTTAACATTTCTTTAAACTTTATTTTTCAAGGGAAAGTCTTCAACAGTGCTCTACTTCAGATTCATAAACTTACTTTTTGTATAGTCACAGCAGGGAGCTATTGTTGACCACTGAGCTCCCCTATTGAATCATTTGGGGGGTTAAATGCCTTGTTTTTGTCTCTGCTAGATTTTTTTTGCCAAAAAGGGATCAAACTGATGATCCTCTTCTCAAAGGCCTTCTTCTCTCACATTTAGGTCACTGCTACCCAAATAGATAACACATATATATATAAAAGTCACCATTGGCAGCACTCTGATGACCATGTAGAGTAGAGGAGTGGGTACCTAATATATCAACAACCTCGAAGTGAACAAGCTTAAAACTGCAGGTGAATGCTGACTTCCAAAGGAGTACAGGAGATAGGCGGTCAGCAGGGTGGCTGACATTGAGCTGTCTTTGGGAATCACTACTGACTTTTCTCAGATCTTTACAGATTCAGAATTATGGTTGTCAAGATTCTCTCAGAGTAGTTTTGGCCAATGTTTACTGCACCCAGTCCAATAGGGTGCTAGTCACCACCCATAAAATGGATTATACAAATGCAACAACGTGGTACACTACAATATCAAAGAAAGGGAGTGACATATTACTGTGACCTGCCTTCCATATGCCTTGAATGTTTTGAACTATATTATTCCTACAGTGCACCATTATTGCAGGGATATAAGTGATCATTGTAAATTAGGTGTTTGAATGTGATTAGGATTCCTTTACACACATTACACCATTAGAGCAGCAACACATTGGACAATTAGTGATTATTGTCCTCACCTGCCAAGAGTACACCAAACTGTAAAAGGCAGGAAGGTATCTTGACCAAATTGGTCCCTAGCAATGATTACATGACAAACTAGAATGGCACTCGGAGAGTGCAGACCTCTGACTTTGAGCCACTGCTCCACCCTGACAATACCATACAAATCAAAAATACTGTTCCTTGAATATGATTAACATGTGTTATAGAGATAAGTGTTTCTTAAATGTCTGCTGAGAAAAGTAAGATACACATACAGCCATTTTTTTATTTAGCACAGCATCTAGTATTTTGGACAAATTGTTGTCCTTAATTTTTATAATATTACTAATTGTACTGTATTTTAATGACAATTTAATTTACAAACGTAGTTTAATTATAATTTTATGCAAGTTAAATTCTCTTAGTGGCACTTTTTTCTTCCATATACAGCCACTGTATGCATACACATTTAAGAAACAAATAGAAACGAATGGATATACTGTAAGAAGAAGAATGTAATTTACTGAACATGAAAAGTAATATGAATTACTTTTTTCCCTTGGCCTAAGCCCAAACTGTTGCTAAATAATAGGAAAGATTGATACTCTTTTGTTGTGTCCCACCCCCGAGCCAAACAAACTGGGCAACAACTGCTAGTGTTCATATTCCAATCATGTATCAGCTAATTATTCATTCCCCTCTGGCTTGTAGAGCAATATGATTGGCACAAAATAAATACATACTGTAAATAAAGGGTGAAATGGTGAAATCCTTCTTGCAAGCAGTCACACTCAGCTAAAGGAGATGTATTGCTTGCCAGTCCAAACGCTGGCTGCTACTGCCATTTCACTCACTGCACCTTCAGGCACTCTGAATGAAAGCACCCACTTACATTCACTTAGTGTATATTACATTTTACAGTATACTCCTATTCTTACAGTCAAGCCCAGGGGGTAAATCATTTTTTGTCAATTTTTTCCAAGAGGAGAATAAGTAATCATATCTGGATGGTTTTCTTTGTGTGGAGGCAAAAGGGAGAATATGGGCATGTGTAAGTTTCGGAGAGAGAAAGACACTGTCTGGCCTATAGACACAGACTAAGGATTGGAAAAAGACAAGTTATGTCTAAGTGATAACAAGAAGGTTGGAGTGAGGCATATAAATAAATTGCAAACTCAAGAGTATGAGCATTGAGTGTATCTACATTCAGCTAAAGTACACTGCTGATTCAGCTGGGATGATCAAACACTCTTGTCTTGCATGCACAGATTCTCTGTCTGTTTCTCTTCTCTCTTTTTATCTCTTGCTCTCTCCAATCACCCCTTTTTCTTTCTTTCCCTCTTCCCTTTAATATCCCCTCTATCCCAGTTTTTTTATGGATGCAAAGCTTAGTATAGATAATAAGACAGCATCCTTCAGAATTGAGATGTTTGTGCTGCAGGGCAAAAGTTCTCTGCAACAACTCCAGAGGCCTTGCAGGCATATTTTATGTCTTTGATCAAATCAGAATCCAAGTACTTCCATCATCTAGTTATCTGGCTTGCTGTAACTGTTTTGTACATGGAAATATATTGAAGTGGAAGATGGAAAGCCTTTCATTCAGTAACATTTGTCTTTCTTTGGATCTCACAGTCTTTTCTTTTCCTAAAACAAAACTTTATTTCTATATATTATCCATGTGTCTTCCATTGATTTAGGATGCATTTAATGTCTTTTTAGCCAAATAAGATGTCAATGTTGGTCTGCCCACCACTTTGATCCAGGCTGAAATATCTCAACAACTGTTGGATGGATTGCAAAGAAATTGTGTTCAGACATTCATGGTTTCCAGAGGATGAACTCAAATGACTTTGGTGATCCTCTGACTTTTTATTTAGTGCCTCAAGCAGGTTGACATTTTTGGTGTGCAATGCCTTGACAACAACTTTTGATGATTATTATTTGGGCATTTTAGGCCTTTATTTATATAGGACAGCTGAAAACATTAAAGGGGAGAGAGAGGGGGAATGCCATGCAGCAAAGGGCCTCAGTCAAACCTGCGGCCGCTGCGTTGAGGAGTAAATTTCTATATATGGGCGCCTGCTCTACCAGGTGAGCTAACCAGGTGCCCTGCTGTGACATTTTCTCCAGATAGTCAAGGTCCCTAGAGGCTATGCACTTTGTTCACTTTTTTTCTCTTCTAAGTGATCACATCACTGTTCAAATGTATTTAATTTTGTACAACAGTAAGCGAATGTACCACAGTTCATACGACCGTGATGCTCAGTGTTGATTCAGGCTGTGTTCAGTTCAGTTTTAGAAAACGCTGCCTATACAAGCACTGCACATGAGGTTAATAGCTCAGCAGCCACTTATTTGCAGTCATCACATCATGATTGTTTCTGTGTTTTTTGCAGTCTTTTAATAATCTTTTGATGAGGAAGTAATGTACTGTGAATCACAGCTGAGCTTTTAGCGGCGCTCCCAGTCACCAGTGAGGGGAGCTCCACTGCTGGAAGCCACTGATGTGGTCAGTGACAATGATGATTCAGCATAGTCAGTTCACTGCTGTGTTTGTACACAAATTGAACACTTCTATTTTGCTACTGACTTTTTCTCATCAGGACCAAATACCTGAAATGAAATTCCCATCAGCTTCAACTGCACTTTGACCTGAGTGCTTATTAGCTCTTGTTAGCAAGCTAACATGCTAAACTAAGATTGTGAACCTAGTAAATATTATATGACAATGTTTGAAATGAAAGTACAACCTGCCCCGGAGCTGCTTGCATGGCCATTGAGTCTTAGTCTTGTTGTAACTTTTGTCCCATTATATATGTTTTTTTCCTGTCTTTTCCACCTTTTCTGGGATCCAGTTCTTCCTTCTTTCTCTTTCCTCACATGTATTTTTCATAACCCCACAACTCTTCCAACATCATATTTTCATATCACTTTTCCCTCCAGTCCTTCTTCCCTCCTCTATCATCTGTTTCCTCCTCCGTACCATTTGTCCCCTTACACCTCCTCCTATCTGCTTCTCTCTCTCTCTCAACCTCAGACTCACAATCCTTTATCTCCTTCTCCCTCCCCTCCCATTGTTCCGCTCCATCCTCAATGCCTTTCATCCTACGTCCCTCTGTCCATCTGTGCTCTGCCACGTCCCTCTTTTCTCTGTCCTCTAAACATCTCTCGTTTTTTTAATTTCCCTGGCAGACAGCTCCAGTGCTGGTCCATTTAGTCTCAGGCTTTTAATTAGGGGAAAGCAGATTAGGAAGGCCACTCTCTACACTGCTAATAATGTACACACACACACACACACACACACACACACACACACACACACACACACACACACACACACACACACAGCCACCTATGCGCACAATGTAAAGGCAATATTATTTATTCTGAAATGCAATTTCCTGGTTTTCGGGTGTGTCTTGTTTTATGTGAACTTTCTAAACATATGCTGGCACCTAACAAAATAAATCATTCCATTTGAAATGTGATTGTATTGTTTTAAAATATAAATACACCCCTCACACGCACACACACACACACACACACTTTGTCAAACAGTGGCCAAAGGGAACGCACTGTGACTATTCTTATGTGAAACATTGTTAGCTAGAGTTATGTCAAGTAATTCATATTTGGTGTTATGTTAGGTGTTTGATTTAGATGCAAATATATCTGTTTCCATATGATGCCAGCTGCATCATTTATGCTGATACAGATATTTTCATCATAGTGAAGCATGGATTTTGAGTCATAGCTATTTCTATAACGGCCGGTCGGACCCATCATAGCTCCCCTAACACAGCTGTTGATTCATTTCAGGGGCTTTAGGGGATTTAGAACAAAGTCTAAATTATCTAGTTTAAGCAGTGTGATATCTTATCAAGCAGCAACATGGCAGATTGACAAGAGGAATAACAACAGCAGTTATTCCTATTACAGAATCATCTTCAAGTGAGGGCTTAAAGTAATCCTACTTGATCAGGTAAAAAGACAGAATTGAAACAAAGGAATTATGACTCATGTAAAGTGCCCTTTAATTGGTGTGGGAGGAACAACGCCAATCACAGCTGTCGTAACCTCTACATTTAAATGAAACTGATATCTAATGCAGCTCTAGTGTGAACAGAATGTGTCATGTACTATAAATGTATAGTATATATAGTAATGATACTCTTTCTTCAGACTTTCAGAAGTGCCATATAGCAAAATAATTTTTAGCAGAAATGGCTGGTCGAATCCACAATCCACTGTGTAGTTAACTCAAAATCATTTAATCCAACTTGTACAACAGAAGATTATCATAGCTGACAAGAAGGTTCACTCTCTATCCAATCTAATTCTGCATTCCTGCTGCAGCTACTGCAGATTAGCGATAAAACCTTATTTAGATTAAACGAAATGTGTGCTCCTTTTTCCCAGCACCTGACAGAGTATAAACATAGCTTTCCAGGGAGGAAATATTTGTATAGAACTGGGTGTGCGTTTGTGTGAGCGAGCATTTTAACATCCAGAGGTGGTCATCAAACTTATCTTACAGTTTTCCAGCAGAGTGCATGTGTCTAGTGTTTGCATCGGCCGAATAAGAATGTCTTAAGCATATTAAGTGCTTTCTGTGTGTATATGTATTCAGTGCACATGCGCACACATTAAATTAACGCACATTATTTCTGTGTTATTCCTCCAAATGGTGGTGTGAATAAATATGAATGTGTCCTTTTCCGCCCAGCAGGCAGCTACTGTGGTACACAACATCAACATCTGTTCTTTCTGCTATAGGACAACAAAGCCAGACTTGATTGTGCCATGCACTTTGAGGGGATGCTTTAGTATTCTGTTTGAATATAATAATGCTGTGACTTTCCTGTGTGTGAGACAATTGCAAACTTATTTTTTTAAGTAAAAAATGTTATGCAAGGCTTTGCAGTGCTACGTGTCCATCCTCATCCAGAAAACGACCATATGGGTCGATCATGCAAGCAGCTCATAGCAACCGACAATTACGTTTCTCTCAGGCGGCGACTTCTCGTGGCTGTAGTAATTATCGCGAGAGCAAAGGAAGAAGTGAGGTGACAAAGTATCAGAGCACCAAATTCTGTGTATGGAGGCAGGTTGGTAGATGCTACATCGCACCTTACACGTGTCAACGTCAACACAGGTTTACTGCACAGGCATCAACACTTGTGCTGCAACACTGTTTAACAGACGGTTATTTTATCCCTTTGAGAACACAACTCTGGTACCATCTGTCATTGCAGCCGGAGACTGAGTATAGCAGCACTTTTTACCTTGACAAATCACCAATTAAGGATTCTAAACCAACAACTAAACAACTGAGCATGTTCCAGCAGGAATGTGATCCGAAATTGGGGAGAAATTAACAACATCGGCAACCAAGATCACAGGTTTCCCTAACGTTAGGGTGTAGCTAGATGTAGCAGTGGAATTAATAAATTATTAATCATAGCAGCAAAGTCACCAATAAAGTCTTCTTAACCCAAGTTGTGGAGAAAAATGTAGGTTTCCCTGACATGATTGCATGTAGCTACATGTAGCAGTGTATGTAAATGTTGCAGCCAAAGTGTTGACGCCTGTGCAGTATGCCTGTGTTGACGTCAACACGTGTAGAGAACACTGGACTTTCACTCAGGAGACTGGGGTTTGTGTCCCATGTGAAACCAAAAGTCTACAGTCAACTTGAAATTAGCCGAGTTTTACATATGAATTTTGTGGACCTTAGTCCGTGACGTCATGTAACATCTTTGTTTTAGTAGTTTTATGTGACTCATTAAAAGTAATTCCTGATGTTTTACTAACCCTCAGTATTTTTCTTGCCTAAACTTAACTAGTTCTGTTTCACAACATTTTCTTCATGTTTAAAACTGCCCCTGTTACGTTAAATAGAACCGCCACAGTGCGGCAGTAAACAGAATGGTCTTATGTGTCATTTTGGGAGTCTTTGGAAATCAAACTATAAGGTATGATGATGTGTTGTTGAATGTGCCAGTAGAATGTGTGAATCTCTTAGTTTGACTTTATCATACTTTAACTTCCCCTCCTTATTTTGACTAACCAGTTGTTCCTAACGCTTGCTTTTGCTCAAGTTTACTTGAGTTACACTTTTCTCATATCAATCAGTTTCTTCTTTCCTTCTGTTCCCTGAAAACACCCACACACACCTCCAAATGCTAAAACAGTGCTACTGTTTATCATTACAGACTGTGATTCACACTGAGTGAATGGCTGGCATTTTAACAATAACATCAGTTTTTTATTTTGCTCATTAAATGATGACCTAGTGATGCCAATAATACCACACACTTTGTCTTCTCTTTTAGCACTAGCCTGGCTATGATTTACCTTTCTTCTCTTGATTTATACTTAATGAAGATGCCTCATATTCACTCAGTTGGAAAATCAGAGAATAGAACATGATTGCTTCATTAATACAAATAAACCAACTAAATGTAGACATTGGTGTGATTTACTTAGATGTCAAGTTTGTATTAATTTTAGACAATGTTGCTGTTGTTGTTACAGGAAGATTGGCCAGGAACATTTTGTTGTTCATGATTGTTGAATGGGCATAATATCTGTCCATGTCCGCAGTGACATTAAATTCACCTTTCTTCTCTCCCTCTTCTCTTTTCTCTCTTTCTGGTCATTGTCAGCTCATTAAGCGGTCCCACAGAGTAAGTTAGTGATGCGTTAATTTGAGTTAGAAAAAAAGCATCTGTCTGGCTTGTAGGTGTTAGCGCTTTTTGAGAATGCATGCATGCATTTCTATCAGTGTGCATGTATTCACATCTGTATGCATTTCTGTGGTGGTGTTTGTGTATGAATGTTCTGTCTGTGTATGTGTACGCCTGGGCCAAGTCAACAAAAGAGCAGCTAGTACTTGAGCAGGGGTATTTCAACACACACATACACACACAGACCCAGATAATAATTCCAGCTGCACTGGTGCAACAGCCTGACTAGTTCTGTTCAAACTAAAGCAATTATCTTCAGGGTTCTTTCCTTGCATCTTTCTTACAGCCTTGAACAAAGGCACATCATATAATTGAGGAGCAGGCTGCCCTGTACTTGTATGTGTAGCCTACTTTTGTACTTTTTCAAATTCAGGGTTTCTTTGAACTGGGAGGTAAGTTAATTATATAATTATGCTGTCAAAATAAACAGCCAGTGATTTAGTGAAGTGCAAACAACATCATCCTGGAAGGAAGCAGAGAAGACCGCCCAACACCGAAACAGCTGGAGAAAGTTAATAAATTACCTATTCTCCCTAAAGGGCAAAATGGGTTAAATGGAATGGAAAGTCTGGTTTGAATCTTCTCCAGCCTTCTTTTTTGCAATGATTTCAATATAATAAAAAAAAAAAATTTAACAACAAAATCTGTCTCATTTTGTTTCCTATTTGTATGTTCAGTCTTGGTGTGTGTATATTTACGTTTGAGAAAAGCAGGTTTCGGAGCAGCAGCAGAGGAAGGTTACTCAAAGAAGATCATTACAGTTCACTTGAAAGACGAGACAAACACTCTCGCTGTCTCTTCGTCTTTATCGCTAACCGCTACAACACTGCCATTATCAACACTTACCTTCAGCCTCAGTCAGCCAGTCTCTCTCTCTCTCTCTCTCTCTCTCTCTCTCTCTCTCTCTCTCTCTCTCTCTCTCTCTCTCTCTCTCTCTCTCTCTCTCTCACACACACACTCACACTCACACACAGACACACACACACACACACACACACACACACACACACATTTCCATTTTATGCATATGTAATTTGGCAAAGTTTGTACACAGTTTATTGATCTTTAAATACAAATGTGACTAATATTAATTCTATTTATACAGCACTTAGGGAGACAGAGTGGAGTTATCGATGGTGAGGCAGAAGTTGGCCTGAGGGATTTGGGACCGCTGATGATCATGTCTGATTTGTCACAGTTAAGTGTGAGGAAGTTGGTTTGCATCCATGATTTAATTTCACTAAGGCAGTTGATCAGAGTGGAGTGAGTTGCAGTGGTGATGGATTTGGTGAAAATGTAGAGCTGAATGTCATCAGCGTAGCAGTGGAAGCAAAGACTGTGATGGCATGTGATGTACCTAGGGGGAGCATGAACAGACAACCAAGCGCATATCCCTGCTTTGGACAGAGGAGGTGCAGTTGTTGATGTTGATGAATTGTTGTCTATTTGTTAGATATGACCTTATCGAGGAGAGGGTGCTACCAGAAATGTTGAGTAAGGACTCAAAGCAGGAGAGAGATATTGTATTGATGATGGTCTTGAAGGCTGCAGTGAGGTCCAGGAGGATGAGAATGCTGAGGTGAGAGGAGGAGGAGGTTGTTGGTGACTTTAGGGAGGGCTGTTTCTGTGTTGTGAGCGGAAACAGGATTAAAATGGTTTGAAAAGGTTGTTGGAGATGAGGTGGGCTCTGAGTTGGGAGGCAACATACATTCCAGTATTTTTGATAAAAAGGGAAGATTGGAGATAGGCCGAAAATTGCTCATAATATTAGGGTTGTGTCCAGGTTTGGTTTTTTTAAGGATGGGGCTGACAGCAGCAAGTTTGAGTGTTTGGGGTACTGAGGATGAGTTGATGAGTACAGCTGGGAGATGGTCCTTAACCAGATTGGATAGGATGGAATTCAGAGAGATTTGAGATTTCTGAAGGATACTTTTTAATTTGAATGTTACCAAAATGACTCAGACACACACACACACGCACACGCACACACGCTATCTCTTCTCTTCAAGTGTCTTCTTATTAGGCAGAGTGAGAACGTTTCTAAAGTGCCATGCTGTCTGTGAAAGTTCATCTTCTTGGCTACAATTCATCAGGAAGGTCAGTGTTACCTTTGGAAAGAGGAAACATTCAGAGATTTCTTTTCAGCTTTATGAGACGGAGACATTCTCATGCAGTTACACACGTTTAAAGAACTATGGAGGAAATTCACAGCTATGGGGCAGAGCCTGTGGACAAAGGATCTCTTTGTTGAATCTTGTCTTGTGAATCTCTGTGTGTCAGTTTGTGTGTGCATGTGTCTTTGTGAAAGACAGGGAATGTGCTGGTGTTGCATGTCTGCAGGCTCTGCTTTTAGCTGTGAATGTCTCTACAGGACTCTGTTTTGCGCTCATGTGTTCATCTATACTGCATGTTTGTGTGTACCACTCATCATTACAAGATACCCCTGTGGATCAATAATGTACCTGCTGTATTCTAAAGCAGTGTCCTCGTTTGCCTTTCTAACCATTAATTCAGTATGCAGCACCCAGGTCAGACCCTCAGCGATGTGGACCCCAAGGTACTTAAAGCTGTCCACCCTCTCCACCAAGGACCCGTTGACATTGTTGTTAAGATCATTAACTATGGAGAGAACGACTGAAAAAAAGAGTGTCCTGCTTTTATGAATACACTATGTGTTGCAGTATAGCGTGTATTTTTGACTGACCATCATAATATCTGGGATTTTATTGTACTTTTTATTAATGAGAATGTCTATGGATTTGACCAGCTACATGCATGTTCTATTTCGTTTCTACTGACTGCCAGAGGCGGTTCTTTCAGCACCTGGCTATCCATCGCACGCATGTGCAGGTCGAGTGTATCAACAAAGTCACCTGTGACCTGGGTGACATATGCCCTGTGCCCTGGCACAAAGGGCAGGCCCATCCAGGAAGTAACCTCTTGCATCTTCTGACGTTGGTAAGCAGGTTTTCGAGTTTCAAACAGATTTTAGCGTCGCTGGAAGTCTTGTTACCCAAACGGGTTGGAGCTGTGACTTTACGCCCTCCAAAAGACTGCGTCTAGCCGCCTTACAACGATTGCGCTCGTTACATAAGGTAAGACCGATTTTGGAAAAGAGTTAAAGTTGTGTTATGGCCACGCCGCATGGCCAACTTATAGTAAGCTGTGTCGGTGTTCACGCCGTTCCTGAAAAGGGCGAGGATACTGCGGAGATTCCCTCCTGCAAACTTTTCTTTTCTTGTAACAGAACGCAGCAGTGGTCTCGCTTTGAATGTGTTCGTTCAAATTCTCCCAGTCAGTCATCAGACATTTTTTTCAGTTGTTGGGTACACGCTCATAAGTTAATGTTTATGATCTGTGTTGACTGCCGGGACCCTCTTGAGCCAGATGATGGCCACGACAGATGTCCTTCCTGCCTTGGCATTGACCACCTAAGACAGGGACTAACAGAACTGGCGTGCATGAATTGCGCTTGCCTAAGCCTAGCGGTGCGGTCAGCCAGACTGGCTCAGCTAGAGAGGACTATTGGGGCTCAGCGGCCTCAGCCACACAGGGACAGTCCTCCACCCCCAAGTCCTCACAAGCGTCGAGGGACTGGGAAATGTGAAAATCCTAGTACAGGCAACATTAAAAGGTTGCCCTGTCAAAAAGGTGGACAGTTTGACGTCTGAATTTGCACAGATTAAGGCTCTCCTTCAGAAATTACAGCCATCAGTTGCAGGGGCAGGTAGTGGTCTCGCTACAGCCCAACGACGGTCACCACCACCTCCAATATTATCACCGGCGTTCGGAAGCTAGGAGGACGATGTCCTCTCCACTAGGGCTTCGGAGAGCTTAACTCTTGGCCAAGAGGAGTATGTAGAGGAGGTGGGTGATGACGGGGCAGGCCAGGACTTCAGCTACTCTCGTCCTGGCTCTCAGGAAACAAGCCACAGTGAAAGGGGAGGCTCAGAGAGCAGCCAGACATCAGTCAGGCCCATTTTAAAGGTGGCACTAGCGCGTCTTGGGTTAGATAAGGCACCGGTCGTAGTACCATGCATGCACTGCATTTTTTAAGATGCCTCCTGAGTCAACAGCTCCCTGTGTCCCTCCATCAGCTCCATACATTGAGGAGCTACAAAGGTGCTGGGCAGACCCCGGATGTCTCTCTCACCTTCCGAGTGACTGTAGGGCATTGGCGAACATGGAGGATGCGTCCAGCTATGGTCTAGGCAATATGCCCAATATAGAGCCAGCTGTTGCGGACCTTGTGCTGTCACCGGACAAAGCACTCAGGCTGGACACTCGCTGTCCCCGGCCGCAGTGCCGCTTGACTGATGATTCCATCGTCAGGAGCTATGACACGGCGGCACGTATGGGACATACGTGGGAATTCTATGTCCCACCTCATCCTAGACCTGTCCCAGTCACTACAGGACTTGGATGCAGACCCGTTTATCCAGGGGTTAAGCGATGCCTCCCTGCAGGCATTTGCCTATATGAGCAGGGAGCTAGGAAGGCTTATGTCCTCACTAACCCTCGCTCGCCGCCAGATATGGCTGGCCCAGTCTCCGCTTTTGGAGCCCTGCAGAAGGGCACTCCGTTCCCTTCCGGTTGTTCCAGGGGAACTGTTTGGCCCTGCAGCACAACAGGCTCTGGAGTGTAGTGTACAATTTACGCAAGCGAGACGGCAGTTCGCCAGTCTGCTCCCTGAATACCCCAGTAGACAGAGGCCCTATTCGTCCAGAATTACAGCAATACCACAGCCGGCCGTCCAGCAGGTGACGCGATGCTCTGGACGTTTTCAGCAGCCCAATCCCGTACAGCCCCCTCGCTTTCCACAACGAGGCCAGACCTCTGCCCGTCGCCCCTCCAGGCATCAGAGGGGGCGGGGGGGTAGACAATGATCACACAATCGTGGCGGTTGGACGCTTCACCAACCAGTCCAAGGCCCTGGCCCTATGCCAGGAGATCTGGGCTCTCCTGGAGAAGGAAGCCATCGAGCCGTTAGACACGCATACACAGAATGGTGGCTTCTATTTCACGTACTTCATCATACCAAAGAAAGATGGGGGCCTCCGCCCCATACTGGACTTGAGGTCTCTCAACGACCATCTCAAGGTACTAAGGTTTCGCATGTTGCGCACTATAGAGGTCTTACAGAGTATTCGACAGAAGGACTGGTTCACAACCATCGATCTGAAGGATGCGTATTTTCATGTCCCCATTGCACCTCACCACAGGCAATTTCTTCATTTTGCGTTTGAGGGAAGAGCATATAAGTTCCGTGTACTCCCATTTGGGATTTCGCTGGCACCCAGGGTTTTCACCCGGTGTGTAGCGGCGGCGCTAGCTCCACTCCAAGCCCAGGGAATGCGTATTTTCCCTTACCTGGACGACTGGCACATATGCTCCCAGTCGGAGGCAGACACTCTCAGAGATTCTGCGTTGCTGATATCCCATATTACCAGGTTAGGGCTGACTGTAAATTACAAAAAGAGTTAGGATTCCTCGGTATCCAGCTGGACTCCCAGGCAATGAGGGCTGTTCCCTCTCAGCGACAGGCCAGCAGTATCTGCCAGGAAGTCAGGCACTTCAGGGGAGGCAGAGCTCTGACTCTGAGTCTCCTCTGTGGTCACACTGGGCCTCCTGTCATTGAGACCCCTTAGGGTCTATACCTTCCCGCAGAGAAGTAGTGACTACAGACACTTCCCTAGAGGGGTGGGGTGCTGTATGGCAATGTCGGACAGTCAGAGGCCAATGGAATCTTTGGCAGCAGGGGCAACACATAAATGTGTTGGAGTTACATGCGGTTCTGCATGTACTTGTCAGAACAGACAATATGTCGGTAGTCTACCACATTAACCACCAGGGGAGCACCAAAGCCAGGCAGTCCATGGGATTGATTCGGCAGCTTTTGCAGTGGGCTCACCCTCGCCTGCTGAGCCTGAAGGCAATGTACTTACCAGGCACCCAGAATGGAGCTGCAGATCTCTTGTCCCGCCAGCGTCCCCATCCGGGAGAATGGAGACTTCACCCAGAGGTTGTACAAGCCATCTGGTACAGGTACGACGAGGCGGAAGTGGATCTTTTTGCCTCCCAGGCAATGACACACTGTCCCCTCTGGTTTTCTTTCGGGGAACCAAGTACCCTAGGCCAAGATGCTCTTGCACACGCATGGCCTATGCAACTGCTGTACGTTTTCCCGCCTCTGCCTTTAATATTGCCAACACTGGACAGAGTGTATGCAGAGGGATGAGAGATACTGCTAATAGCCCCCAGATGGCTAGGAAAAGTATGTTTTCCAGTGTTACACCAACTTCTACAGGGAGAGCCTTGGTGCCTTCCGGTGAGAATGGACCTCCTCTCACAGTTGGGCGGCCGAATCTGGCACCCGAACCCATCTTGGCTGAAACTTTGGGTCTGGCCTCTGAAGGGCCAGTGCCATTGCTAGGGCTCTGTGAGCCAGCAGTGGTGCGGATTGTTCACAGTTCCCGGGCACCCTCCACCAATGTGCTCTATGCTAATAGGTGGAAGCTTTTTGCCAAGTGGTGCCAAGCTCAAAATCAGGAGCCAACACAATGCTCCATACCGGGTATACTCAGTTTACTCTAGTCACTCCTTGATCGAGGCCTCGCAGCCTCCACAATCAGGGTGTATATTGCAGCCATCTCATCTATGCACAATAGAGTGGAAGGAGGGGGGGACTATTGGGTCCCACACTCTGGTGACCCGCTTCCTAAAGGGGGCTCAGCAATTGAGGCCTCCTCGGGGAAACCCAGTGCCCCTCTGGGACTTGCCCCTTGTTTTGCGTGCACTGTGCAAACCCCCATTTGAACCCTTGGGCGGTATAGCGTTGAACTTTCTCTTGGCCATTACGTCAGCAAAGCGGGTAGGAGAGCTACACTCCTTTTCCATAAGCGGAGAGTGTCTGCATTGGCATCCGGGGGTTACAGGAGTGACCTTATGGCCGAACCCCTCTTTTCTCCCAAAGACCTTTTCGTCCTCATACATCAACCATCATCTTAGGCTGGCAGCCTTTGAACCACGAGATCAGGGGTCTGAACTAGGGTTGAGCGCTGAGCTTTTGTGCCCCGTACGGGCACTCAGGATTTATCTTCAGAGGACCACCCAAATCCAGCAGTCAGACCCTTTGTTTGTCTGTCATACAGGGCCAAGACGGGGCCTTGCCCTGTCCAAACAGCGGCTGTCAAGATGGATAGCCGGTCATGCTTACAAGAGCAGTGGTCTTCCAAGCCCTTCTCATGTTCGGGGGCCCTCCACCAGGAGTGTGTCTACATCGTGGGCAGTCCTACGAGCGTGCCCCTCGCAGACCTTTGTGTGGCAGCATCATGGGCCTCGACCTGCACATTTGCTAGATTCTACAGGGTTAATGTTGTGCACATATCCCAGTGGCTGCAGCGGTACTTCCTTCCCCTTCACAGCATCCCTAACAGGCAGGTAACAAGTCCTCCTGACTTTGTTGATATTAGCCATCCAGGTGCTGAAAGCACCGCCTCTGGCGGTCAGTAGAAACGAAATAGAATGATGGTTATGTATGTAAACGCGGTTCTATGAGTTTCGAATGACCACCAGAGCTCGGCAGTCACTCGGAATATCCACGAGAAGATTGCCAAGAGGTCACTTCCTGGGTGGGCCTGCCCTTTATGCCAGGGCACAGGGCATACGTCACCCAGGTCACAGGTGACTTTGTTGATACAAACACTCGACCTGCACATGCGTGTAATAGATATCCAGGTGCTGAAAGCACCTGGATATCACTGTGTGTGTGTGTGTGTGTGTGTGTGTGTGTGTGTGTGTGTGTGTGTGTGTGTGTGTGTGTGTGTGTGTGTTAATTAGTGTTTATAGTGTTGCTCCCTAGCCAGTAAAACTGGAACAGCAGTAAAACAACCTAATTGCCCTCACAGCCCCATGAGACAGAGAGGGACAGAAGGTAACAGGGGATGGAGTGAGTGAAAAACTAGAGCAATTAGCTAATAGAGAGATTCTTGTTTTAGAGTGGATAGAGCAGGAATGAAAGTGATTCTGAATTGCATTAAAACACATGATTTTCATTAAAACAACTAACATGAAGGTAGATGCAATGAAAAAAGGCAAAATTGTACTTAGATAGATTTTATTTGTTTTTTAATCAATGACTACATCAGACTTAAATGTTTCCCCTTTGTTGTTTTTACTTATTTTGACTAATTAGACTGATTAATTATAGATTATGTTTAATGAATCTATGCTGGAAATTGATAAGGTCAACAAACTCCATGTACCCAAAAGACTGTAAGTAGTGTAAGTATATCCGCGCTAACAGGTGCAACAAAAGTAAAAGGTGTCAATCAAAGTTCCTTTTAACTCACACAATTATGAGATAAGGTGTTATTAGCTAATATAACTTAAAACACCTGTGTGTGTGTGTGTGTGTGTGTGTGTGTGTGTGTGTGTGTGTGTGTGTGTGTGTGTGTGTGTGTGTGTGTGTGTGTGTGTGTGAGAGCATGTGCAGGAGCTTTAATCAAGCATTAATAACATCAATTCAATAAATGATTTTGTTGTTTTGTACACTTCATGCATTGAAGATAAAAAAGGCAAGTACTATGAGCATGTGGTAGCCTGGAAATCCAGACCCAAATCCAAAAGATTAAGGGTCTGGCAATGAGTAATGAAAATGGCCCAACTTGAGCTGCGGCACCAAGCATGCATTTTCTCACTGCACGCAATTGGATAACACTACGACCAATCACATCAATACGTGACGTATCTAGAGCGTACCCATATGCTTAGCCACCAGCGGAGCTAACTGGTAGATTAAACTCTTGCCGTATCCAGTCGGCAAAACAGCAAAAACGTCCTTCTTGCAAAGGAACGATTCAAGCCCCGTCTTCTGTTCCTCTTTTAGATAAAAAGCCAGTCTATCTCATTCATCGTAGCGGCCAAAGCCGGTTCAAACAACTGGTGTTCATCCGTAGCCATCTTGCAATGTTTACTAATGACTTCAACGTCGCAGTGCTGTCGTCATCTGTTTAGCTCGCCTCTGGCCCGTCTATTTCAGATACACCGATGTGATTGGTGCAGCTTGGCTACAAGGGCATAGTTAATGAGCATCATTACTAAATGCCAGAGTGACTTGCTGAGCAAATTCAAATTGTGCGCTCGCAAGAACTCTGGATTTCCAGGGTAAGCATGTGGAGCAAACCCTCCGTGATCATAGAGGTTTCGGCTAAGCCTGCATTTGTTTTTTGGTTTTAAACACTTTATTTAATTTTCATTATCTTTTAGCCTGCATTTGTAAAGGAAATGTCTAACCTACCCATGGATATTACAGGTGACTGTGTTAACTCAAATATAGCATTTAGTACTTTATTTTTACCTTAAAAATGCTTGGAATGTCCTTTTTTAAATAATCTCTTTTAAATAAAAGAACTTTCACTTGCACATTTCTCAAAGAGATGACTGTTCAAATGCTAAGATCCCCTTCCATATATTCCATCTTTTTGTGTGGCTGCAGTATTCTTTCAAAATGCCACTTTTGCCTATTTATGTATTACTTAAAGGCATAATTAATATTCCAGGCACAGGCAGGATATCTGGCTTCATATGTTAGACAGTGGCAGCAGCCCTCACAGCTGAAACATTCAGAAACAAATTTGAGGAAAACACATGTATATATGTGTGTGTTTATATAAGTGTTTGTGGTTATATGCACAGTGCATACCCAAAAGAAGCAGACACATGTATGTCCTTGCATGTGCACGCTTACGTTATGGTACAAATCATCTCTCATTGTGTGTATGTGTGTGTGTATGTGTGTGTTTGTGTTAAGATACCCAGGCCTGGGAGGTTCCCCCTGTCATGCATTCTGAAATTTGCCCTGCGGCTGTTCCACTGAGCAGCTGCTCTCTCCTCAAAGGCTCTGTCGTCTTCTGCTCCCATTCCTCTCAAGACTTATTTCTCTGTTTCTGTCTGTATCTCTAATCTCTTTTCATATCTCATTTGGTAGCATTTGTTGGTTCATGCTCATGCACTTCCATCTTTTCCATAAACGAATATATGTGGATTTGCACCTGCATCTCTCCGATCTCATTACACCATACAAACCATACAAACCTTCACACACTCTACATCGTCTCCCTCACCCATCCACACACCCTGACCGTTATAAGCCTCCAAACTTTTGTAGGATTTAAGGTCTTTCGCTGTGTATGGGCTCGGCGAGAAAACCAGGTAGTTGACTATATAGGTATATGCAACTGAAGGAAGAATCACCGGGTCGCCATGCGTCCAAGAAGAGGGAGCCAATTTCTGCACCGCCAGTAAACTGTATTTTCTCAAAATATCGCGCCTTTTTTTGTGGTCCATGTCTTTCCATGCCTTTGCATCTTGGGCGCGTTTTGATGAGCTTTTCTTTTGTTTAGACATAAAGTATTAAAGTATCCAAAGTACACAATACTCCATTACTCCATTCAGTTGTTTACACAGAGTGCCTCCAACATGGCCACGCATCCAGGTTACCGCCCAGAATGTGACGTCGGTGAAAACCCTCTATTTCATTAAATAAAATTATGGTACAAAATGAGCACTAACGCCACAGGTCTTATGTTGACAACGTGGACGCAGATATAAGAAACTCCGAAAGGCAGTCGTAATATTTACCTAGCAGGCTAGGCTAACGCTGTTGCACTAACGTTAGCAAAACATCGCCGTAGCTTTAGCTAGCAGTCTAAACAGATCTCGAGTCCGGACCTTTAACTGTCTATGGTCCGGACTTGAGTACTACAGCCCTGACAGGTAGATATCACTTAGCTGAACAACTGAACAAGCTGCAACTTTTCTGATTGATACGATGGGAGCCTGATTCTTGCATATGACCCCAATCTGCCCTTCTTATGGCTTGAAGCCATAACCTCCGCCGGTTTTTGGCAAAAGCATGCTTCCCCCTAGGTATGTTAAACATCAGGCACCCATTACTGGCTCTGTTTGTACAATTAACCACGCAACAACTCCTTGGCATTTTGACTTGCGCTATGCTACTACTACTAGCTACACAAAACACATCTTCCTCCGTGCGCAAGCAGTGATGACGTTGCCGAGAAATCCATGAATACAATCCGATGATCAAATATGTGCGATTGAACCAAGACAAAAATTTGCTTTACTTTCTGTCAGAACACAACTTTAGTTCTAGTTGGAGCATGCTGCATTTTTTTATCTTATATTTTACCTTTTACTTTGTTTTCAAAAGGGATTTGTTCATGATTGAACTTTTAATGTATAGTATTTAAATGATCCATCCTTAAAATCAGATCTTTCTTTAGTTCTCTATCTCTATCTATCCTTATCTGTTCATCCATTTTTACCTCCACCCCTCTGCTCCTCCACCTCACCTTTCAATTAGAGGGAATGGAAGTGAAAACTTGACAATGAGGCATTTTTCTATTTCTGCTGGCCGAATAGGAGCAGGCTATTGTATACTGGATGAGAGAATTAAAAGGAGAACCAGGCAAGCTGGTGGCTGCTATGTGATGGAAGTGACATGCTTTTCTCTCCTGTGTGGTACAAAACAGAATCGCCCTATTGCTCATTCTCTGCGTGTTCCTCCATTTTTCATTACAACTAACACTACTTTCTGTCTCTCATCATCGCAACCACTTCTTAAATCTCTTTTACCTGTCCATCTCTCCCTCTAAGCTCACTCTCTCTGTGTTTCAAACTCTGACAAACTCTTTTCCCATCTACACCCTTGCCCCTCCCCCTCACTGGGCTCTTTAGATTTTTAATGAGCCTATATTTAGCCTTGCTGGATAGGAGGAATGTTTCTAAAGCATTTTACCCTGAACAGCATTTCTCCTGTCACCTTGGACATTTTTCCCCATCTGCCACATTCAGTTTATACTCAAGTTGCTCATCCTTACCTTGTACCACTCCCTCTATAGGTCTATCTTTCCCTTTCAAGAGATTCATTATAACATATTAGATGCATTAGTAGAGGAAATGGGGGCCAAATATACTTGTATCCAAATAATAACCTGTTTTTTCCATTAGGAGCCTATCTTCCTGCTCTCATATTTTGTGTGTGTGTGTGTGTGTGGGTATGTGTGTTGGGTGGGCATAGGCCTATAGTGCGAATAACATTCATATTTGAAATGTCCAGCAGAGATTTCACCATCACTAAAAAGAAAGGCAGCAGTGGCTGGGTTAGCTCAGTTGGTAGAACGGGCACAAATATGTAGTTTACTCCTCGATGCGGCGGCCATGTGTTCGACTGCGGCCCTTTGCTGCATGTCATTCCCCCTCTCTATCCCCTTTTATGTCTTCATCTGTCCTGTGAAATAAAGGCCTAAAAATCCCCCAAAAAGAAAGGCAGCAGACTGCATAGTGAGTAGAGATATTCTTCTTCAATATGTTTAAAAGCATCTTCCCAACTTGAGCAAGACTAAGGTGGTGGTCCAACCCCTGAAATAATTTTTCATCAATCCTCTGCAGGGAACAATACCCCCAACACGGTCTTACGGCAGTTCGTGAAATGGTCACACTATTTTTAATCTATTGATTCGTGTACACGGACACGCTTATGTCGTTTTTTTTTGTGGTGGTCAGCACGTAATGGGAAGCATCTATATGGAGGTTGGGTTTAGGAAAAGAAGAACAGGGAAATGAAACGCCACACGCGGGCCATGATCCGCAGTCTCAGTTTAGGAAAAGAACAACAGGGCTACCGTAGTCGTGCTGTGATCATGAAAGATGCTTCCCATTAAAATACATTAGTTTAAATAACGTGCTGACCACCACAAAAAAAATGACAAACATGTCCGTGTACACGAATCAATAGATTAAATAACGTGACCATTTCACGAACTGCTGTGAGACTGGGTTGATACCCCATATGTTGCAGATTCTTCTTCTTACGCCTATCGCTCTTTTTTCATAGAGCATAGGTCGTTGACCACAGCTTGCCAGTCTTATGTCCTGGGCTTTCCTTTCTAGCTGTTTCTATGTGAGCTCACTCTACTTGATGTCTGTCTCGAGGTCCCTTGGCCAGGTGTTCTTGGGCCAGCCTCTCTTTCTTGTGCCTTGGGGGCTTCCATCTAAGGGCCTGCCTAGTGGTGCTTGTATTTGGTGTCCAAAGTGTGTGGCCAATCCATCTCCATCTTCTTCTCTCTTCCGGTTGTTGGCCCGTTCTTTGCCAGAGATAATTTTTGCTGACGGTATCTGCCCAGTGGATGCTCAAGATCCACCACAGGCAGTTGTTGATGAATGTTTGCAGTTTTGTCATTTTGTTCTTGGTTGTCCTCTACGTCTCTAGAGTAGCAAAGGCTTAATGTTAGAGCTGAACTAGTCTCACATTGCCAGACCTATCTCCACAGCGCTGTGAAGTAAGGTCTGGCCAGTCCACACATACATTCTGGCATAGGAGAAAAAAACGCTCTGGGTTGTTTGCATTTCTTTAAACCAATCACAACTGTCTTGGGTGGTGCTAAGCTCTGGACGCCAAGATGGTGGCTCTGCAAATGACTGAACGTATCTAACGTGAGCTATTTAAATTAGCTGGATACATGGTTAAACATAATTTGCTCTTAATAGTGTGTCAATGTGTGTACTTCATCCATAGCAATCCCCATCAATCAGTCCCAAAATGTCCCAGTTAATAGTAAATGCCGTAAACATATTCCTTGTAAATCTTTACAATCATTCCCCGAAAGAACCAAGCAGGCCAGCCTTGTTGCACAATCCAAATGTTCTTCAAATCTGGCCATTTTCAGCATGTAGCTTGCTAGCAGGAAGAGGAGTATGGAGTATGAGAATGGCAACACACAGAGAGCGGACATGTCAGGCAATTATGTATACTTCCATTGATCCAGAACAGAGCTGAAGAGTCTGGCTGATTTCTTTGGAGCTCCAAATGTTCTTCATCTAGATGAATTAAGCCCTTAGATAACCTGCAATGCAATGTCAATTTGCAGTGTACATCTTTCCATTGAAGTTGTTTGCGTCGTACCATGGGCCAAAAATCAAATTAGCTGGTGGCTAGTATTTTTCTTTGGTATTGGCATTAAGATCACTTGAGGAGGGATGCCATTCAGTTCAGTGGCTTTCCACATCATCGTCTTGTTAAAAATAAAAAAAATAAAAATACAAACAGCTGGGAGAGGTTTTGTTTAGAAATTAAATACATAGTCCATGTAGTGCAGATAAGCGGACGAAGATGGATGGATGGATGTAGTGCAGATTTTCCTACATGACCTAATTGCTTGATTAATTGTGACTTTTAACAGGACTAGTTTCTCTTCATCCATCACTGTGCACTGTTAGGGTTTTATGATGGCAGTAAAAAGGCTAAATGAAAGTGGAAGGCAACTCAAGCTTTTCTTCTCAATCCAGTCTTGGAGTTGGAATTGACCTACAGTGCTGCTGAAGTGTTAGTAAAACAAATATATTATTTAAAACAATGGAATGCAGTTGTAAGTGCAGCATTGTGTCGGATTTAAATGGAGCTTTGAACACAATTTGAAACTTTAGTAGAATAGGCAGTAGAAGCTTTTTTTTGCATTACATAATCCTCTTTATTCAGGCATGAATAAAAAGTATCATGTAGATACTGTTATTACATTTAAGGTAGTGATACCCGCCCTAGGTGTGTTTTTCACACTTAGGCTGGCACCTTGTGTATGTTCAGTACTGGGAAATATGTTCATGATTCTCATGCTCATAAAATGCAGAAATCAAAGGACAATGTGCTTTAAAAACAAGACCCCTGGACATTTATAACACAGCCTGTACTGACTCATGACAAAAAGTCATGACCCCATCCTGGAAACTGTTGGCACTTAAGGTAGGCCGGTTCCTCTGGCACACACACACACACACACACACACACACACACACACACACACACACACACACACACACACACACACACACACACACACACACACAACAGACAAATTAGTGCTGGGTGGAAGCTGAAGTAAAATACAATAGCAGGAAACAGACAGACACACACACACACACACACACACACACACACTTACAAATTTGTGGAAACCAAATGGTAGATGCATAAATGCTCAAGAGAGAACAAACATGCTGACATGAGAAAAGACACAAACAACACAGACACACACACGTACACAAGGATTTTTTCTCAGTTGTTGAAACCAAAACTGTTATCGAGTGTTGGTTGGTGGGGCATTAGTGTTGCGCCATTAAACTTTAAAGAGAGCCTGCTTCTTCTGCTTCTTCATCTTGCTGTCAGGAAACAGTTCACCTCTGGATACTACATGAACACATCTACTTCACATTTGACCATCTTCTCTTTCCTCCACAGCTCTTCTTTGTCACCCTATACTCCTATCAGCTTGTTCATTTCCCTTTTCACCTTAAGTTCACCTCTCCCTTCTTGTATTGTATTGTCTTGTCTTTACATTTTTTTTTATCTTCAGCTACTACTAACTAACTTCTGAAGGAATGAGTGATAAGAAAAAGAATAATGGACATAGATGTGGGATGTGCTATATCAGAAAGGCAGAATAAAACATAACATACTCGCTTTAGGCAGGCTTACACATTTGAATTGTAAACTACTAAACTCTAAACTACCAATCTCCCATATAATTTAATGACATGTAATAGCATGCACTATACGCAGCCATTCCTAGACTCTCTGTAGTTACTTTTCGCAATGTTTCTTTCTTTCTTCTTTTTTTTCTGGCTGGCTGAAAGGTGGTCAGGAGTCAACAAGTACAGACTCTGACCTCTGACACACACACACACACACACACACACACACACACACACACACACACACACACACACACACACACACACACACACACTTTTATTCAAAGGGATGGGAGGAGAGGGAGGAAAGGGATGGGTTCCTTTTACAATAGATCATCATGCTGCATGACTGCGTGTATATGTGTGTGTCTGCATGATGTGGGCCGTGCTATGGGTATGCATGTGCCTTTGTATTTCTGTGTGTAAGCATGTGATGGAGGACAATAACAGGTGGTCAGGAAACAGGGAACTCCAGGAAATTCCTCGGGGCATGGGAGAGAGCAGCCACAGGAATGTGCAAACACAACAAATACATTGAGATGAATGTATGCATGCACACACACATGCACATTCAAACCCAAATCAAGTTACTTATGCAGATTCACAGCTGGTTGGTTTTCAGTAGTTACTTTTTTATATGCCACAGTAAACCATTTCTTTTCCCCATAGTGTTTCAAACCCCAATGCAAAGTTAATCATGAAAGAACAAAGCAAGATGAAAGATCTCTATGTCAATTTCAGACTTTTGGAAGTTCTTTATTTAGACCTCATAACCATTGTTTTATTTCAAAACCTGTGTGGCAGAGGAGACCAAAAACAGGGTTTTCAGCTTCAACATGTTTTTTTGTTTTGTTCAGTATTGTTTTTTAAAGAATTTGTTTCTCAGCGACAGCCCAGAAACCTGACTGATCTAGAGAAGATCTGTGTGGAGGAGTGGGCCAAACTCCCTCCTGCAGTGTGTGCAAACCTGGTGAAAAACTACAGGAAACGTTTGACCTCTGTAATTGCAAACAAAGGCTACTGTACCAAATATTAACATTGATTTTCTCAGGTGTTCAAATACTTATTTGCAGCTGTATCATACAAATAAATAGTTAAAAAATCATATATTGTGATTTCTGGATATTTTTTTTTAGATTATGTCTCTCACAGTGGACATGCACCTACGACGACAATTTCAGACCGCTCCATGATTTCCAAGTGGGAGAACCTGCAAAATAGCAGGGTGTTCAAATACTTATTTTCCTCACTGTATATGATTGTTATGATTTCAGTTCCATAATGGTTCACAGATCATGTTTGTGTGGGGAGGTGGGGGGGAGTGTAGAAAGACAGTGCTTGTTGAGTGGGGTCGGGGGGGAGTCCAATTATGGGGGATGTATATGGGGTGGGAGGGGGGACGTTGATCACTTCCTTGCCTTTTTTTAATAAAAAAATATTAAAATAGTTGGCAATGGATTTTTATCATTGACTAGTTAAGTCTATGTTATGATGCATGGCATTATACACGTTATACTCCAGTTTCTCTCAGAGTCACACACTCATTTCAGTTTATTAGTGTTAGCTAAATATGCCAGATTTGTGTCCTTTTCTGATGAATTTAAAAACACACATAACGTTACGGACATAAACATTTGTTGTTTTCTGTTCATTTTATGATGGATCAATGTTGTTGGAGTGCAAGTAATTTCAGGTTCATGGAGTTGTTGGAATATTTCACACCATTAACATTAGTCAGAGACAATCTAAAGTGAATCCTTTATTTCGTCACAACAGAAACTTGATCTGATTTGATCTGATCAAATATGTAATGGATAATGTAGAGCGAGCCGGTTGTTATTGCAAATTAAACACCTGCAGGGTGATCACCTCCTCCCTTCATGTTCATGTCTCGCGAGCTGATGCACACACCTGGTTGGAGTTGTGTTTTCATGAGCACCAGTGGTCGGTGGAAAAAGAACCCAACAGCATGCCACAGAAACTGCACTCTTCCTTACTGGCCTAGAGCAGCCCTCTCCCCTTATGTAGGATATGGTTGAGTCCATTATGCATGAAGAGTGTCCTTCAAGGCACGGAGCAGAAAATAAGATGCATTTTACAGTACATCGGCAGGCTATAAATAGGTCACTGGGGGCGTGGTCTTACCTGTACGGCGCCGCCCAATTTTGACGACAAGGACCAGGATCACTTCTGATTTTTGATGGTGAGTTGAGTGCGGCAAATCATACAGTAATGTTAGAAAATATATGAAGCCTACACAAAAATGTTACTTAATGTTGCGACAAGTTATTTCACTCACAGGTATTATGGATCTGCACTTTTATGAGGACGAGATCATCAAAAAAGTGGCTTACTTAAGTACCTATTGTTCTATTCTGTAAACATGTGCTCCATGCAACAATCCTTGATATGCTTATAACACGTACCTTTCAACCATTCTTTTAGACAAACAAACCCAAACACACTGCAAACAGTGTCAGTCTGCTTTTAGAAATATATAAATATTTAAACTATTCCGTCATTGTTATTGCCTTGTAAATTCACAAAACAACCCCCTTCAGTCGCCAGGAGCAGCACCAGTTAACTTTGTTATTCTCCTTCGCCTCCCTTCCACATCTAAATTGATACATTTGCATGATGGCCGTACAGCGCATTGAGACAATGAATGGAACTATAAACTCATTTGCACACCAATATTCATTAACATGCACTGATAGCCACTTATAATCACACTAAGGTAGCCCCACGGTATTCATCCTTTCTTATGTGTAAAATATCAGAATGAATGCGAAACCAATCACACTTCCTGTCTGACTATGAAGGTTGTCTCCCGACATGGGACTCCCATGTGTACGCTATAATACTATCGGGAATGTTTTTTATGTGACAAATTTTAACAAGGGAGCAATGGGACTTATTGTCGTTATTTCGTTAGACAAAAATTTATTTGCATAAAATTCTTTTACGCTGCAGGGTATATGCTGCCTAAAAAACAAAACAGCATCACATAGAACAAAATAGATGTGTTTTTTTTCTCTGTGGACTATTAGCCTACTGCATCTTGTGGCTTTACACTGCTGTTATATAAGTTGTCTGTTATCTGACCTGTGTATGGTTTGTGGGGGCTATGGCCATTTGCAGAAGCATCACAATGCCCCATAGAGATGAAACTGATAGTGTGTAAATAGCCCCTCAGTGTGAATTGGGCTATTTAGGGACCGTTCGGTATTTATGGTATGGACCACCGGAGGAAAATAGGGGAGGGTCATGTCTTTTATTCTTTGTTGAGGGGAGGGTCATCCAATTTTTTTTTGTCTACAGGGAAGGGTCACCCAACTTTTGTATTCATGAGTAGAGCAACATTTCAAAGTGGCTTGTTTGGTGCATATGTATCCATGTAGCTCCATGTAGCTCTCTCAGTCTCGGCCCCTATCGCTAGCAGATGGGTCCTTCCCTGTTTAGTCAGCCAGACCTGTAGCATTAGAGACCGTGGGATTACCCAAACTGGATAAATCCCACTCGCACATATAAACACAAAACTGCTTTGCAAGCTCAATCATGTTGTAACTAAGACATCTGCTGAAAAAATAATTGTATTCATTAGCATGATTGCCGTACTGCTTAGTTCAAAAACATCCAAAACACCGTACGAAAACATAGCTGACCAGACGCAAGC
Source organism: Zingel zingel (assembly GCA_023566125.1). NCBI lineage: Eukaryota > Metazoa > Chordata > Actinopteri > Perciformes > Percidae > Zingel > Zingel zingel. The sequence goes on from CM042316.1 coordinate 28,120,917, forward strand.
TTTTATTTTGAAAAGCCGAAACTCAGGCCGCAGACAGCACCAGCCGGCAGCCGGGAAGGCATGAGACGGGAGGTCTATCCTTTCGGTACCAGTGATTATTTGTGATTATTTGTGAAAATGTGCAAACGACAGACTTTTCAAGGCATTTGAGAAGGAAGGAGTGGTAACATGCAAGCTCCCAAATCGAAGCTCATCTGAGAAATGGAGTTTTGGATAATGTTCAGCTTCGGCAAGCTTACCTATGCTAAAATATACAATGACTGAGGAAGCCTAGTGACGAGTCCATAGCAACCAGTGTTGAATTACCCAGTGTGCTTTGCTGAATGGTCTCAATGTTTTATTGTTTTATTTCATATAAATACTAGTTCACTAGATGAGTAACTTAGTATTTGAAGTAATGCAGTAATGCATGAAGTGATATTTAGTTTCCATGCTTATTGTGTTTCAACAACAATGTTAGTGAGTAAATCTACTGAAATGACCACCACACAACAACAGAGGAGTGTGATGTGTAAGATGAGAATGCAGAGGTTTAGTTACATATGTCACAGCTGTAGAAAAACAGTGGTAATTTGTACATCTTTGGGTCAGCTCTTTACGCCCAATCATTTTGGAGGGTCATTCAAAAGGTAATGCTGGTGAAGGGAGGGTCAGGTCTATATTGACTAAAGGTCCCAAAACTCCTCTGGTGGCACCTTAATTAAATAACGAACAGTCCCTTACTACCCTGCAGAGCCTGGCGGGACTGGTGTTAAATAGGTTTATTTTGACGGATGTTCGGTGTTCTGTTGATATGTACTCCCTATCGAGATCATAGACTACTGAGATGTGCTACCTAGCGGTTCTGCACATGCTGGGAGCAACACTACCCCTGAAATCTTAAATAAAGATATTATAATAGAGAATCATTATATGCTTCCCATATCCTTGCTGTACCTACGCAGTCAAAACACATAAGGTGACATTTTTCGACAAGGCAGCATAAATTGTCAAAACACTCACACACTGTATATAAAAATTGACAGGATACAGACACAAACTAACTGGGCAAGGACACAAGCGGACACAAACTGACGGCACGGGGATACAAAGCGATCTGACAAGACATAAAGGGAAACACAGAGGCTAAATACATGAGGTAGGGACCAAACTAGGAACAGGTGGTACAAACAGGTGAAACACATTAGGAAAGCAGTTCAAATAGAGATTGTCTGTGGTTAGATGGATCCCAAGTAAGCCGGAAGTAAAACGCAGTGTGAGAGTGTGGAGGGGAGAAAAGATTGACGGAGGAAAATAGTGTTATTTCGAGATAAATGTTGTACTATTTGCTTAGTTTTTTGTTTCCTTTAGCCTCCTGGTAGCCCTTAGTCTCTAGAAAGAGCCAGCATCTACGCACCTGTGCGTAGAGGACCGCACTTGTTCTACGAGTAGTAGCTAGCTAAACATTAGCTTCAGGCTAACACCAGCCTCATGGCTACCTCCACACCTTGCGAGCCCCCACCTCCCCACAGGATTTCCTCGTTGCTTGAAAATGCAAACAAAGAAATCGATGACCTTAGGGAAGAAGTTTGCCGGCTCTCCGAGGAATTGAAAACCAAAGATGCCCTGTTGACCTCCTACCTGGACGTTGCTCAAAACCAGTCGCTTCGCATCACAACTCTCTCGGCGGCACTCCAGGATACTGTAATTTGGGACACATCCGCCTGTCCACACCCATCTTCTAGACCGACCACCAGGGCATCCTGGATTGAAGTGGTCTGTGGCCGAAAGAGAGCCTCGGGTAGGGCTCCATCGCCTCCTGCCCTCAGCCTCTCCAGTCGCTTTGATGCCCTGTCGAAGCCGAATGTTCCCCCGGTAACGGCCAACGTGGTTACACGGGCTCGCCCCGCTTCAAAGCCGACGGACCTGCAGGCGTCAACGAGGAGCACCCCTGCCTCGCGACGACAGTTTCTGAGGGATGCAGTAGTCAGACGGTCAGGTGGCCTCCCTTGCCTGAACCAGCCAAATAACAACGTTCCTCAAAAACAATCTCCCCCACCGAATGAAGGTAAGCAATATTCCTCTTCTTTTCCTTGTCCATCTGAAACCATTACTGGCTGTTTTGTTCCTACCACCGGCTATTTACGCCCCCCCCCCACTCCTCGTCCGCTCTTCACCCCAACCACAACAATTATCGGCGACTCCATCACCTGGGATATACATTTTTTTTAATGCTGTCACACACTGCTTTCCTGGAGCCAAAGTTGCAGACATCCTGGCTAAAGCTCTGGACCTGATACTCCCAACCTCTATTAAACGCATCGTGGTCCATTGCGGACATAACGACATGTCCTATCAGCAGAGTGAGCGCACAAAGAAAGACTTTGGCACCCTCATTGAAGCTTTAATAAGCACTGGGAAGTCAGTTTTTATTTCGGGCCCACTTCCATCTCGAGGTCGCGGAGTAGGACTTTTTAGCAGACTACTCATCCTCAACACCTGGCTCCAGCATGCATGCAGCATTCACAAGATAGGTTTTATTGACAATTTTAATCTGTTTTGGAAAAGTGACTCCCTGTTTAGCAGGGATGGGATTCATCCCAATAGACGCGGCAGCCAGGTGCTATGTGAGAACTTGCGACACGCCGTGCAGACCCAGACCTGGGTGCAGACTCGGACCTTAGATTGACTGTTTACACCCCGTAAAGACACGCACAGGCGCACCTACCAATCACACTCTCCCATAAGCTCTCACTCCTTTAAAAATAACTCTGCTAACCCACAGACCAGCTATATCATTCCAGTAAGAGTCAGTAATAACATTACTCAAAGGTACAGTGCTACACGCTCCTCTGTGCACCAACGAGGTGCTATACTTAACAACCTAATTGGAATTAAAACAACCACTGCAACGATAGAACAGAATAGGAGAATCAAATGTGGACTATTAAATATCAGATCTCTGTCTTCTAAAGCATTACTGGTAAATGATTTGATATCAGATAATCAAATTGATTTATTCTGTCTTACTGAAACATGGCTGGGCCATGAAGAATATGTTAGTCTAAATGAAGCCACTCCTCCCAGTCATATTAATACTCAAATTCCTAGAGGCTCAGGCCGAGGAGGAGGAGTTGCAGCCATATTTGACTCAAATCTGTTAATTAATCCTAAACCTAAACTAAATTATAACTCGTTTGAAAGACTTGTTCTTAATCTTCAACATCCAACATGGAAATCATTAAAGCCAATCATATTTGTTGTTGTTTACCGAGCGCCAGGCCCATATTCTGAATTTTTATCTGAATTCTCAGAGTTTTTGTCATGTATTGTCCTAAAATCAGATAAAATAATTATTGTAGGTGATTTTAATATCCATGTGGACGTTGACAGTAATAGCCTTAGTACTGCCTTCAACTCACTACTAGATTCAATTGGTTTCAGTCAGTGTGCATACGGCCACTCACTGTTATAACCACACCCTCGACCTTGTGCTGTCATATGGCATCAAAATTGAAGATTTAATAGTATTTCCACAGAATTCTTTATTATCAGACCATTTTTTAATAACTTTCGAATTCTTACTACCAGACTTTATGAAATTAAATAAAACCTTCTACGCTAGATGCCTATCTGACAGTGCTATAGCTAAATTTAAGGAAGATATTCCAACAGCAATTAACTCAATGTCGTGCTTTAATATAACGGAGGACCTTTGTGCTAATTTTAGTCCTTCCCAAATTGATAATTTTGTAGACAGTGCTACGACCTGCCTACGGACGACTTTAGACTCTGTTACTCCTCTCAAAAAGAAGATGATGAAGCAAAGGAAACTAGCACCTTGGTATAACTCCCAGACTCGCAAATTAAAACAAATCTCACGAAAGCTTGAAACTAAATGGCGTTCCTCCAAACTGGAAGAATCTCATTTAGATTGGCAAGACAGTTTAAAAACCTATAGGAGGGCCCTCAGAAATACCAGATCAGACTATTACTCATCATTAATAGAAGAAAATAAGAACAACCCAAGGTTTATTTTCAGCACTGTAGCCAGGCTGACAGAGAGCCACAGCTCTACTGAGCCATCTATTCCCCTAGGTCTTAGTAGTGACGACTTCATGAGTTTCTTTAATGATAAAATCATAACAGTTAGGGATGGAATTCATCACCTTTTGCCCTCAACTTCTAATGGTTCACCTTTTGATACAGGAGTGCTAGAAAGAACGACAAGACCTGACATATACTTTGACTCCTTTTTTCCTATAGACCTTCAACAATTAATGCTAAAGGTCTCTTCAGCAAAGCCTTCTACCTGTCTCTTAGACCCCATCCCAACGAGGCTACTTAAAGAAGAGTTACCCGTGGTTAACACTTCATTACTAGATATTATCAATGTCTTTATTAACAGGTTATGTACCACAGTCATTTAAAATAGCTGTGATAAAACCTCTTCTGAAAAAACCCACCCTCGATCCTGAGGTCTTAGCCAACTATAGACCTATATCCCTTCCCTTTCTCTCCAAGATCCTTGAGAAGGTAGTCGCTAATCAGTTATGTGACTTTTTACATAGGTATAGTCTATTTGAGGACTTTCAGTCAGGATTTAGAAAGCATCATAGCACAGAGACGGCACTGGTGACAAACGACTTTCTAACTGCTGTTGACAAAGGACTTGTCTCCATACTTGTGTTATTAGATCTTAGTGCTGCATTTGACACTACTAACCATACAATCCTTTTACAGAGACTGGAACACTTAGTTGGCATTAAAGGAATCGTACTAAGCTGGTTTAAGGCCTATTTCTCTGATTGATCTCAATTTGTTAATATCAACGATAAATCCTCCAGGCACGCTAAAGTTAGCCATGGGGTTCCTCAAGGCTCAGTGCTTGGACCAATTCTTTTGTCCTTATATATGCTTCCTCTAGGCAATATTATTAGGAAACACTCAATTAAATTTCACTGTTATGCGGATGACACCCAATTATACTTATCAATCAAGCCAGACGAAACCAGTCAGTTAGCTAAACTGCAAGTGTGCATTAAAGATATAAAATCATGGATGACCAACAATTTCCTGAAGTTGAACTCGAACAAAACTGAGGTTATTGTGCTGGGCACTAAACACCTCCGAACTTCATTATCCGAAGACATAATTACTTTGGACGGCATTATACATATACAGTAGTGCTGGAAGCCATGACTTCCAGCACTACTGTCAGAAATCTAGGAGTTATTTTTGATCAGGATTTATCCTTTAACGCCCACTTAAAACAAACCTCAAGAACAGCTTTTTTTCACCTTCGTAATATTACCAAAATTAGGAACATCCTGTCTCAATACGATGCTGAAAAACTAGTCCATGCATTTGTTACTTCCAGGCTGGACTACTGTAATTCCCTATTATCAGGATGCTCAAATAAAACTCTTAAGACTCTCCAGCTGATCCAGAATGCTGCAGTGCGTGTTCTGACAAGAACTAAGAAAAGAGATCATATTTCTCCTGTATTAGCTTCTCTGCATTGGCTTCCAGTAAAATCCAGGATTGAATTTAAAATCCTTCTCCTGACCTACAAAGCTCTAAATGGTCAAGCACCTACATATCTTGAAGAGATCTTAGTACCTTATTGTCCCACTAGAGCATTACGCTCCCAGAATGCAGAGTTACTTGTGGTTCCCAGAGTCTCTAAAAGTAGAATGGGAGCCAGAGCCTTCAGCTATCAGGCTCCTCTCCTGTGGAACCAGCTCCCAGTCTGGGTTCAGGAGGCAGACACCGTCACCACTTTTAAGAGTAAACTTAAAACTGTCCTCTTCTAAAGCTTATAGTTAGGAAGTTAGGAGTTGCAGCTTTCGCCTGGACCGGCGGGGGAAGGTGTGTAGCCACAGTCATGACGCACCTCCTCCATATCTCTGCTTCTCTTCATAGAAAGCTTACTATATTTAGGGAGTAAGGTGTCACAGCGTTAGCCTAGACCAGCGGGGGAAGGTGTGTAGCCACAATCGTCGAACACAGCCTCCCTATACGGTTATAGTTCTAGACTACCGGGGTACTTCCTTTGACACACTGAGCTCCTCTCTCCTCTCTCTTTCCATCTGTGTGTATTCATGTTCCAGAAATGCTTGTTATTAACCTTTTATTAGTCCGTATGTTCTTTTCTTCATCTTGGATCATGATGGCACCTACATCATTGTGGCAGCAGTCGCCGTGGTCCTGCCCTACGACCTGCTGTGCCCCATTACACCCTACAATGCCCGGCGTCGACTTGCTATGTCCGGCCAACGCCCTGCCATGCCCTGTTACGCCCTGCTGTGCTCTACGACACCATGAACTATTACAACTACTCTAGTCATTATCTTAATTGTGACTTTTTCATTGCCATTGTTTATCAAACCCCCAACCGGCATCGTCAGACGCCTACCAAGAGCCTGGGTCTGTCCAAAGTTTCTTCCTAAAAGGGAGTTTTTCCTTGCCACTGTCGCACCTACACATTCATGCATGCTCTTGGGGGAATCACTGGAATTGTTGGGTCCTTGAAAATTACAGAGTGTGGTCTAGACCTACACTCTATCTGTAAAGTGTCCTGAGATAATTCCTGTTATGATTTGACACTATAAATAAAATTGAATTGAATTGAATATATATATATATATATATATATATATATATATATATATATATATATATATATATATATATATATATATATATATATAAACATTGTATGAAGTTGAGTGACATTAACATTCTTAATTGGCTATTTGAATTTTCAATGCACACTACATTCAGAGGCATAAGCAGATTCAGTTCTAGCACCGGAAATTAAATCAAACTGAAAATGTTTCAAAGGGATAATGTATGGTTATTCTAAGTTGTACAGCACCATACATAGACTGGCTTCCCACCTGCAAATACTTCCAGTATTAATATCTTACACAGCTGCTTGAACTCAGATCTCTGCAGTAGTGGGCAAATATGTCTTTCCTTTCCTTAAAGGAACACGCCGACTTATTGGGACTTTAGCTTATTCACAGTAACCCCCAGAGTTGGACAAGTCGATACATACCCTTCTCATCTCCATGCGTGTTGTAACTCTATCTGACGCCCCCAGCTCTAGCTAAGCCTAGCACAGATCCTGGAGGTAACCAGTTCCAACTAGCCTACTGCTCCGAATAAGTGACAAAATAAGGCGAAGCACTGCTACTTTTGCTACTTGGGCGGAGTGATTTGCTAGCAGCACCTGAAGCCCTGTGGTGAGGAGCAGAGAGTTCGCCTGGAGTTCGCCCAGAGTTGGAGTAATAGAGTCAACAATTACTAGATAGTAAAAGCATAGTGACCTTGTTATTTGTACACCCTGTGACTATACAAATCACAACATGTAAACAGGAACATGTTGGCGTTATTTTGTCACTTATTCGGAGCAGTAGGCTAGTTGGAACCGGTTACCTCCAGGATCTGTGCTAGGCTTAGCTAGCGCTGATGGCGTCAGACAGAGTTACAACATGCACGGAGATGAGAAGGGTATGTATCGACTTGTCTAACTCTGGGGGTTACGGTGAATAAGCTAAAGTCCCAATAAGTCTGTGTGTTCCTTTAAGCGATCCATTTTTAGATTACCTCAGTCAGACTCAGGTTTCACTTAGTTGTTCTTGAACCCATCTGATTTATTGTCTCATAAGAATTTTGTATTTAGTGGCGGCCTTAGACTCCAGTTGTGTGGTACCAGCCACTACCACACAAATAAATCAGGGGTGTGATTCTTCCGGATAAGCAAGGATATGGGAAGCATATAATGATTCTCTATTATAATATCTTTATTTAAGATTTCAGGGGTAGTGTTGCTTCCAGCATGTGCAGAACCGCTAGGTAGCGCATCTCAGTAGTCTATGATCTCGATAGGGAGCACATATCAACAGAACACCAACCTGAAAATGAAGCTCTCATAAATCATGTAAATCCGCTTTTTTTTTTGTTGCAGGGGGGGGGCGCAAGGCACGGGTCGGGGGTATTTGTAAACATAATGGCCCTCATTTATCAACCTAACGGAGAAACCAGCGCAGATATGAGCGCAGATATCATCTTACGACAGGCTTCACGTGTGATTCATGAAACGTTCGTATCACACCAATCAGAGCGTAAGAATGGTCGTACATTGATAAATGCAGCGGCTGGAAACAATCGTAATTTAAATATCACGCCCCAATATATTCTCGGTTTTGAGGCCTTGCCCCTACGATTTACGACATGGCGAGACGTAATCCGGCTAAGAAGCGGCACTTTTCAGAGGTGGAGATTGAAACCCTGATATCTCAGGTTCATTTGCACTAACGTGTGTAGTATTTGGCAGCCTGAAAACTGGTATTAAAGGCTATAGAAATAATGCATAATGAAAAGAGATGCGGTCAACAGTTGCCGTAGTAAATCGGACTTGAGCTGAAGTTTATTTAATTTATACATCCTTGACACATGTATGCTATAGTCCTAATAGTAATATACAGGCTTATGTTGCAATCTCTTAGGCCTACATGGTGTACTATATTTAAATAAACACACAGTAGCCCCCCGTGCTGGACCACCACCCCGAGCCTGTCTCCTGACAGCAGAGGGGCTGGAAAAACAAGCCGAAATAACTCGGTCAATGGCAGAAATAAATCGTTCACTTGTGATCATTAACCTTTAAAAGAGAAACGAAAACCTGAAGAATAAATAAAAATGTTGTGCATCGTCATGTTTCCTGTATTGAATATCATTGCTAAACATAACACTATACCTTTTAAAAGCGTTGAATAACATCCTGTTAATCAATCCGATGGAGCGCTCCACCGTGGCCCGTGCGTGCATGTGCACTGACTGTTGTACCGGCACATATAGAGGTCTTCTAAAAGAGCCAGATCTGCCATTGCTGATAAGTGATCAACTGATGACTTCTCCTTCTCCTGTTGAACTGATTATATGCTGCACTGCAAGGCCACACTGACTCAAAAACTTGCGTACACAAGTTCAGACCAGACATGATATTTTATCGCAGCCTACGCCAGAGATGTTCACAAGTCATTTTTTGGAAGTCCAAGTCAAGTCTCAAGTCTTTGAGCTCGAGTCCAAGTCAAGTCCCACGTCTTTGAGGGGAAGTTCAAGTCAAGTCTCAAGTCTTTTGCCATGAGTCCAAGTCAAGTCCAAGTCAAGTCTCAAGTCTGATCTGTCCCTAACACTGTATTGTTAAATCTTATGAATTCAAAGCATGTCCTGTAGCTACCATCCATACAGTACAGTATCAAAATCAGTTGTAGGATAACTTTATGGGGTCTACTGCAATGCAATCTGAAGAAACACAAATTAAGGACTCTGTTTCAATTTCATAACTGTATTTTTCAACATTTTGGTATCTTCACAAAAGAATACATGTTTGTCTGTGTTACTAACTGGCTGTAAAGCCCAACCTCATCATGCATTACATTTTTCAGTGTTCTTCAACTTAGGACATCGTATAGTCTAATCTTCTGCTACTGGTGAAATATTAACCTAAGTCTGTCACATCATATGGATACAACTATAACAATACAATTTGCCTGTCCCCAGCATTAGCACAACACTTTGCGATGGTTAGCTTGTTACCTGTGGCGATATATGCTAAATGTAACGTCTCTTTCACATTAGCGTGAGTGACTGACCTATCTGGGTGCTTTTTGAGATGTCTGATGAAGCTCGATGTTGTTGATCCAGCGTCATGTATCTTGGTGCCACACTCCTTGCATGTAGCTGTTCGCTTACTGCCACTGTTTATGAAGTTATTGTAAGCAAAACTAATGACAAAAGGCACTACTGCAGGAGGACTTGGTGTTGCCATCGTCGCTGCATTTTTTGATGTGTGCGCGCGCCGCATAGCGCACGCGTACATTGCACGTTACGGCAAAGGCCAAGGGACACGCAGCTCGTCATGCGTTTCCCCAACGTATATGCACCAATAAAAGAAAATGAAATACATAAATCAATTTAGATTTAAAAAGCAATAATTGCATGAAAATAGGTTGTTGACGAGTCTCGAAGCTCGAGTCCGAGTCAAGTCTGAAGTCTTTTGGGTCGAGTCCGAGTCAAGTCTGAAGTCTTTTGGGTCGAGTCCGAGTCAAGTCTGAAGTCAGCTGTTTGTGTGACTTAAGTGCGACTCGAGTCCGAGTCTCAGACTCGAGTCCCCATCTCTGGCCTACGCTCATGTTCAAATTGATAAATGCTGAGCTTTGCGTAGGAATTGGCGTACGCCCGTCCTACACCTGTTTTAGGTCGTACGCACATTTCATAAATGAGGGCCACTGACTGGTCACTGTGCCTCTGTTTCATGTCTTCATATCACTCCGCAAGTGGTCCATTAATTTTTCACGATGTAACTTCATTCAAAGCAGAGCTCCACCAAAGAGCCTGCAATTGTTGTGGAAGGTTATTTGAATAAGAATTTTGGACGTGTGGGGGTGAACTATCTTCTTAGCTGAAGCCGACAACGGGACAATATTTTTATTTTATGTTGGCAATGCAAGCTGAAGCGACGTAGCAGATGACGTTGAGAAGTTGCAGTGAGGAATATTTTAGAAGCACAATTTTCGGCAGTGCACAGAGGTAGTGGCCCACACTAACTTAGTGTTGAGCCGGGAAACATGGCTAAAAGAGCTCTACAGCGAACAGATGTGCTGGGCAAGCCGTCAGTCGGTGGAAGCTAACAGAAGCTAGCTGGCGTAAGCTGACAGTTGACCAACGCTACCAAGTGATCGGTGGAGACAGGGAGTACATGTATTTGAAAGAGTCCGGCAGTTGTGGCAGACAAAGGTCCAGTCAGGAGTTTGGATGGAGAGTCCACTGAAGTCCACTGTGGTCTGAAGGGCTAATCCTCGCTAGATCACTAGCTAGTTAGCGGTAACCGCTACAAGTTCATGTTATACCGGTCCTCGCCGTCGCATCTCCTCCAGCGGCAGGGCCCCTAGCCGGCCACAGCTCGCCTCCGAGCATCGGAAAGCCCCACTCTGCGCCGTGTGTGTGTGTTACTATATTCGTGGGGTCCAAAAACTGGGGAGTACAGTATACTTGTGGGGTCTGCACAGCCTTGTGGGGCCCAAAATACTGGACCCCACAAGGTTAAAGGGCTGTTTGAGGGTTAAGACTTGGTTTTAGGATTAGGGTTAGAATTGGGTTATGGTTAGGGTGAGGGTAAGGGAATGCATTGTCAATGACAGGTCCCCACAAAGATAGTGAAACAAACATGTCTGTGTGTGTGTGTGTGTGTGTGTGTGTGTGTGTGTGTGTGTGTGTGTGTGTGTGTGTGTGTGTGTGGTAGTGAAGAGAGAGAGAATGGGAAAAGGAAGTTTGTGTGAGGTGGACCTGGTCACCACAGACCCACATCTTCTCAGCTGTTGCTACTGTCATATGCTGCACTGTCTCTTCATGTGGCACATTATGTTTGGCACATTGTATGGGTCACTTATTATATTAGAACAAGGTAAGGCAATGTGTAATCAAGTGATGACTGATTAACAGTAATGTAAATGCTAAATGCCTGTTGATACTACAACAATTCAAAGTATAGGCTCTTAACCTTGAAGTTTTGCACATATCATGTAAGACTCGATTTCTCCATTTCTTTGCACAAAACTCTCCAGAAAGTGCCATTTAATGGTTTATTTTTCAAAAAAATGTCCCGGGGGGCATACCCCCGGATCCCCCTAGGGAGAGCCCCCCCCCACATAACAAATCCCAATTTAACCCCAGGGGGGTGCAGCGTATATTTCCCTGCTTTTTTGTCCTTTGCCAATCACACCTATGATAAACTAATCTGCCATTCCACCACCTTAATTTGAATGATAATGTATTTGTGTTCGGTGGTCAAATGCGTTCTGGCAGGGCTGTGAGCAGGAAGATCAAATGACCATTGAGGTGCTATGCTGCACTAACGATCAGGAGGTAGATATATGATGCATGAAGTATGAAGGTGGTTTAGGGGTGTGGAACTTACCTGTTGTCTGCAAGAGAGGGAGAAATACTAATGAGACTAAAATACAAATGGTGTGTAAGAAGGAGAAAGAGGAGAGAGACAGTGAGCCAAGAATGGATGACAAGAAGTAGGGGGAGGTAATGGATTGCCGTAATCAATTTTGCTGGAGATAAAAGCATGAATCAATTTTTCCAAATCTTGTTTAGTCACAAGATCCCTGACTTTGGCTATGTTTTTAAGGTGATAAAATGCTGACTCTGTTATTGATTTTACATGACTGTTAAAAGGTGGTAGCCAACACCAAGGTTCTCGAACTGTGCTTTTGTTTTAATGCCTCAACAAATGACCTCTGTTTTTTTTTTTTTGTTTAATTGCAAGAATTTCCGAAAGAAAAGAACAATAAGCAAAGAGGAGCATTAGTTGGGTATGACATTTCAAGTAAGTTTAAGAATTAATTGTTTTAAATTAAAAGTGCATTTACTCAAGGACTGAAGTACAAATTTGAGGTACTTGTACTGTACTTGAGTCTTTTCTTTTAATACCACTTTCTACTTCTACTCCCCTACATTTCAGAGAGAAATATTGTACTTTTTACTCCACTACATTAATCTGACATCTTTAGTTACTAGTTACTTTACAAATTAAGATTTTTGCACACAAAACACATGTAGTTTATAAAACACAAGATTTGAATATAAATTAAACTACCCTGTATAACGGCCTTAGTACAGCTGAAATGATTAGACGATCAAACACTTGATTGACAGAACTGTTTTGATCGTTTCCAGTTTCTAAAATGTGAGGATTTTCCTGCATGGAGTACTTTTACTTTGAATACTTTAAGTACATTTTCCGATTGCCTACTCGAAAATTTGCTACATCTTTGGAGGTGCTGGTTAACATGCAGCTCCATTTTTGGTGAGAACCTTGGCAAGCCCTTTGGTAATTGACAGGTAATTATATTGTGGCCTCTGTATATGTTTGTCTTCTTACATGTACAGATCTTGAGAGCCTATACTTCTGAGTTCAACTTGACAAGTTCAAACTCCTAAAGATGTGTGTCGAAGACGACAAAGACATTCCCACAAGAGTAAATAATGTGTGAGAAAATGAGCACAGGAGCATGAGAAAATACAATATGACACATACAACATGTGATGGCACACATATGTTAGCTCTCTGTCAGCCTCCTCTGTGTGAGTGAGAGAGAAGAAAAATGTGGCTAAGTGGTGAGAGAGAGGCTGACGCAGAGGGAGGCCATTAGTGTGAGAGAAAAGAAGTATGAGAGAGTGAAAGATTGAAAATGACACTGGGGAAGATGAGGCAGACTTTAAATGACGGGTCGGTTTTTGAGAAACAGAAGAAAGTAGGTAGGGCATGGAACAAACAGTAAGTAAGTAAAAAGTAAAAAGCACATTTAGCCAGAGAAAATGGACAAAATATTAGAAAAATGCAATCTAGTGTGACCGATCTCAAAAATACTGTCTCTTACATGCCCTAAACAAAAACTGACAAGTCCTCTAAATTAAATGACAAAATACATTGTTTGTTCATGCCCTCTACAACGACACATTGTGATCAGCCCCCACTATAGGCAGAAGGACTGTCTGTTCCTTCCAAAACCTTTTCACAAATTGCTGTTGAAAAATAAACATGTTTTAAGATGTGACAATGCTGTGATTAAGGCTTGATTAAATGTAGGCACAAAAATGACTTGGTTACGTGTAGGAAAACATCATGATTTGGGTCAAAATAAACATTTAGGGGCGCCTGGGTAGCTCACCTGGTAGAGTGCCCACCCATATATAGAGGTTTACTCCTCGACGCAGAGGCCGTGGGTTCGACTCCAACCTGCGGTCTTTTGCTGCATGTCATTCCCCCTCTCTCCCCATTCATGTCTTCAGCTCTCCTATGCAAATAAATGCCTCCCAAAATAATCTTAAAAATAAGTATTTAGTTAAAGGAGAACTCCGGGCAATTTTTACGTTAATCCTGATCGCTATAAGTATGTGAGTACTGTCGATAGGAAAAAAAACAAGCCGAATCGGTGCTAGCATCATGGAGCTATTGCAGCTAAGGCCGAGAGCTCCCACTTAGCTAAAACGGCAGTTTTGGGGGCATATCATAAAGAGTGCCTTTGTTCCTCTTAACAGACACAAAATTCAACTAAAATGTCTGTGCAACATGAACAGGGCCCTTACATGAAAACAAGATGCGTTTTCAACTCAGACATTGTTTAAATTCACCTACCCTGTTAGCTGCTAGCTGCCGTCTGATGAGTGAGTGTGTTCAGCCAGGCTTCGGTAATAATCATCAAGCAGCAGTTCTGTGTGTATTTGTAGCATATATATATCCATTTTGTGTGCAATCCATCTGGCGTTGGTGAATAGTAGTCTCTGCAGTGGCGAACTGTGTGTTAGTTGCCTTAGCCAGGCTAGCAGGTTCGACCGGCATATCCTTCTACCTCCTCCCCGCTTTCCCCGCCTGCCGCGGCCGACAACAATCCACGGGCGCCCGCTGGTCTGGTGGATGTCCTCCAGAGGACAGTTCATGCTTTCGCGGCGAAATTTTTGCGGCAAAAAAAGTTTATTTCCCCCTCAAAAATAGGTAATTGAGCACTGTAGTGGTTATGATCATATCAGTGACTATGTAACTACATGGAAACGGGCCAAATGATGCATGTTTCTTGTAAAGTAACAGCGTTACAAAAGGCTGGCTGTAGTCTTGCGCTGAAGTCCTGCGGGAATTCAGTTGTAGCAGGAAAAGGTAAACAGCAGATCGTAGCGTAGAAGAGTGGAGGTGTTCACAAGGGAAGAAGCTTGGAGTAACGTAACTATGGAGCTAGAGCCAGCCTTCAGTAACGCTATTACTGTACAAGAAACAGGCATCATTTGGCCTGTTTCCATGTAGTTACATAGTCACTGATATGATCATAACCACTACAGTGCTCAATTACCTATTTTTGAGGGGGAAATAAACTTTTTTCGCCGCAAAAATTTCGCCGCGAAAGCATGAACTGTTCGCCACTGCAGAGACTACTATTCACCAACGCCAGATGGATTGCACACAAAATGGATATATATATGCTACAAATACACACAGAACTGCTGCTTGATGATTATTACCGAAGCCTGGCTGAACACTCACTCATCAGACGGCAGCTAGCAGCTAACAGGGTAGGTGAATTTAAACAATGTCTGAGTTGAAAACGCATCTTGTTTTCATGTAAGGGCCCTGTTCATGTTGCACAGACATTTTAGTTGCATTTTGTGTCTGTTAAGAGGCACAAAGGCACTCTTTATGATATGCCACCAAAACTGCCGTTTTAGCTAAGTGGGAGCTCTCGGCATTAGCTGCAGTAGCTCCATGATGCTAGCACCGATTCGGCTCGTTTTTTTTCCTATCGACAGTACTCACATACTTATAGCGATCAGGATTAACGTAAAAATTGCCCTGAGTTCTCCTTTAATCTAAGAGAAACACTGTGGTTTGGGTTAATAACAACCACAATGTTGTCTTTTGACAACAGGAAGCGAACAACTGTCTGCTACTGTTTTCAAAATGTACCCAGCGTGGGTCAATACAGCACCAATGCAATACTGGGTTAAATTGACCTAGATGGGTTGTTTTGACCCATAGTGTTAGTTATTTCTATTTTACTGGTTGGTTACTGGATCAAAACAACCTCTTGTCTTTTCTACCCATGCCCACTGCTGGGGCAGATATATTAAAGAGCTGTTCAATTTGATCACATTAGATTTAGCTATAGGTGTCCCTATTAAAGTGCCAACAGATTGTATGCTGTTATAAATGCTGCAGCTTTGTGAGCAATAGAATTGTTTAGTGATGATGATGATGGTTTGTGCTCTACTAGCATTCTGTTTCTATTATGTTGTGTGTGTGTGTGTGTGTGTGTGTGTGTGTGTGTGTGTGTGTGTGTGTGTGTGTGTGTGTGTGTGTGTGTGTTCCATATTTCAAGACCCTATTTATTCTGCTTTTATGGATGTGTCCTTGTGGTATTCATGCATGTGTGTGTAGGCAAGGGTTTGTAGAATTGAATGTGCATACAAGCGTGCGTGTGTGTGTATAGAAAGTGTGCATACTGTATGTGTATCTTGCTCACTGCTATATGGCCACTGTGCTGCTATCCTTGAGCCCCTCAGGGTTAAGATCTTACAGAGAGAGGAAGAGGGAGAGAATGATAGAGTGCCATAAAACGAGGTTTTAAAAAGAGATGCTGCAATAGAAAGAGCTAAAGAAGGAACAGGACAGATAGAGTATTCTAAAGATGAGAGAGTGAGTGACATTTAAGGAGGAAGAATGAGGGAGATGGCTGTACACACATAGAAATACAGAAACACGTGACACATCATTGACTTATTTCTCAGATTGTTTGCTTTTGCTGTTTTAACACAAAACCAATAAATCAGTAAATCATTAATAATGTTAAAGCAAGATGGCAAATAAATGGAAAGGACATTAGCAAAATGAACAAATGACAAACAGAGTCGGGGAAGATGTACTATGGAGACATCAATGCCAAAGGCAAAAAAGGGAACAACGGAAATTTTCATTTTAAGTGAGAAGAGATGGAGTGGGACACTGAGAAAAGGAAGACAGAGAAAAAGAGTGGTTAAATGTGAAGCAAGCAAGAGCAATGTGTAGAGAAAAGAATGAGAGAGAGAGATGAAGAGTTGTTGTGCTTCCCAATGTTAGTGCCTTCAGCAGCACCTCAATTAAGTCAGAGGTGTATGAATAAAACGAGAGGCCAGTGAAGCAGAGTGTGTAGACAGCAGACAGTTGGCTGTGAAAATATTGTGCTTTGGGTTTTAAATAAATTGGTACTGAAAGCTTCATTATTGTAACAGCAGGTAAAGTCAAAGGATTAATTAATCTTGTGCTCTCGGTTTCATTCATTCTTTCATTATCATCAATACATATTCCAGGAACAAGAATGTTTGCGGCATATTATTTGGGCTCTTTGGCCTCACTATTGACTGCTTTAATAACTAAAGTCACCAGATAATATTTAACATGACAGTAAATGGCCCAGGCGTGAGAATTAAACCTAAATGATGACAGGTTAACACAGAGTGGGGCCATGTTCAACAGAGGAGCAGGTTACAAAGGCGTATATGCCTGTTTATAGGGCCAAAGAGATGATGAGATGAAAATAAATTCAATATATTCTGTAAATAACATCACCTGGTAATTTCCACAGTTAGTTTAATTAACATCTGTGCTTATAAGGAAGACATGATGGCTAAACATAAAAACAGTCGCAGCAGAGGAGCTGTGACACCAAGCGATAGCACACGACTATCCCCTCTCAATCACAAGTTTAAGATAAGACTAAACAATTAATGAAGATGTGCTGTTGTGACCAAAAAGAAGAGGAAATGACATTGCCAAGATCAAAAGGAAAGTTGCAAACTAGTGGGAGGTGTGGAGGAGGTAGAGCTAGAGAAAGGGAGAGATGAATGAAAGATGAGCCATGGAACGTGGGGAGGAGGTTAATAGCGAATGCTGAAGTTCAAGGTGGTTGGAGAATAAAGCAAAAGGTATCACAAAGGAGAGAAATGTGAAACAAATCTTTTGAAAAGTTAAATCTTTAAAGCCTGCTGAAAAATAAAATGTAGCTTTTAGATGATTCACAGTAGGTAAAGAGTAACTTTACAAATAAATAGAGATGTTAAGGTGAGTGATAGGAAGTGCAGTGACAGATTATTCTCTCTCTCTCTCTCTCTCTCTCTCTCTCTCTCTCTCTCTCTCTCTCTCTCTCTCTCTCTCTCTCTTATAAGCAGACGAATGACCAGAAGTAAGAAATGTATTTACTGCTGTAGCCGTTATACAAAATAATCTCATCAGCAGAAGTGGTAGGGGGGAAAACAAATGCACTTTGATGCATTCTACAGTTATAGCACATTAAAATGTCTGGGGTATGTGTGTACCTCGAGGCTAACAACACATGTGACTGCAGCAGTTGTGGAGCAATCTGTTGTGTTGCATAGTAAACTACCCGATTCTCCTTCACAAAGACAAGACAGGCTGAAGCCGCTGGGTACAATGTCAGCAAGATATTTGTCTGCCAGTTGCCACGGGACAGTAAAAATACAATTTCAATTTCATTTCATGCCTGCAGTGTGACGGGCATGAAATGACCCATTTTATAAAAAATTGAAACAGTTGCTATAGCTGAAAAGTCAGATTCAGTAATGAAGATGTAGATCTTCTACATGTGGGTCCTCAAGAGTCTGCTCAAACATCTGCTATACTAATGCATTTATTAATTTGTTCTTTTAATTCAGTTAAACATCTGTAAGGCGAAATATGCCCACTTGATCGTCCCAATAAGATACCTACTCCCTCTCTCTCTCCTACTCTAATATCAGAGCTATATTTACCTAATCGCCCACGTTACATGAACTCACAAAAATCTGATTATCATTCATTACTCAACTGCAGTGTGCCAAACGGCAACTTCTGAGTTACTGTGTGGTGACAAACATGGATAATAATAAAGTAAAAAAAGATCACAATTAAAAATCATGACGTAAAAAGCTGGCTCTGCACTGGGATGTTGCATACCAACTTTCACATTTACATTACAGTTTCAATAATCAGATAAAATCAGTTAAAAATAGTCACATTATACTGTTACTACCCATGACAACTACAACATATGTGTGTGTGTGTGTGTGTGTGTGTGTGTGTGTGTGTGCGTGTGTGTGTGTGTGTGTGTGTGTGTGTGTGTGTGTGTGTGTGTGTGTGTGTGTGTGTGTGTGTGCGCGCGCAGTGCCAGGCGTCTTGGATCTGCAGCCCTGATCTGCG
This sequence comes from Zingel zingel, assembly GCA_023566125.1. NCBI lineage: Eukaryota > Metazoa > Chordata > Actinopteri > Perciformes > Percidae > Zingel > Zingel zingel. The sequence goes on from CM042316.1 coordinate 28,139,695, forward strand.
CTCAGGGCTGTCTGTTCTCTGCAGAATAGCTCTGAAAGCTCAATGACACTTCTTCCATGTTAACTGCTAACCACTACAGAGATACAGAGCTTGGGGTGGCCAGTAGTATCCAACACGCACGCAGGCATGCATGCACGCATGCACACACCCACACACACACACGCACACACACACACACACACACACACACACACACACACACACACACACACACACAGACAGAGACACACACACACACACACACACACACACACACACACACACACACACACACACACACACACACACACACACACACACACACACACACACAGCCAGAGACACTGATGTTTGAGCAGGAATGTCTAAACTTTTGAAAGCACACAGAAAGATGCTGTGCTGTACACCCTCTAAATACACATACACACAAGCAACACAAAAAAGACAGAGATGCACACAGACACTCTGCTGTCTTTTTTTCATGCACTGATCTTCTACAGAATGCAGCCGTAATTTAAGCTCTCCTATTTTCAGTGTTTTAGACCTGGTTTCCACACGCTGAATAGTTCTGCAGTCTGTTTGAAGCCCTGACTGAAATTAGCTTAACAGTTTTCCTCCTTCTATCTTCGTCTCAATCTTAGGCAGTGATCACTCTGACAGGCTGGAACTGGGGGGTAGCACTGCCTGCACATTTCCAAACGTTTTCAGCAATAAGGGAACATAAACAGCACACTTGTGCGTATCGGAGTGCTGCAATGCAGCTGTTTGAAGTTAAACCCAGACCTACCTCCACATGTACAGTACAGTCATGTTTTGTGTGGTTATACAGCGTAACAAATATTTGTTAGGAGTGAATTTTCTGTATTCTACTTCTACTACTTTTCAAATTTGACTTATTTTACAATCCTCTCGTCACGTTTTTCTGCTACAAATGCAACCATTGCCTTGGCTTCACCCGGCATCTAACGCTGCAGCTTTGCTGGTCTAGTGTGCAGGATTTGGTGATCATCAGCGCGGACGGATCATGCCATGGGCTACGCACTGGATCACGGCTGTGCACCTGTATCGGGTGGTGGCACAGCGGCACATTAGCCTACTCCAGCGATCAGTGTTACAATAATATGTTTATCCACTACAATTATCCATGTAAACAAGTACATTTTCTGCTCTGTTTTCTCAGCGTTAAGATCAGGTGTTTACTACTACTACTAAATGCAAAAGGTGGCGGTACGCAGTAAAAAGTGAAGGTATACTCATGTGGACAAAAATCAGAAGTGGCAGTACTCAGTAGGCTACCGGTGAGTTCCGCCCATTTCCGGCACGCAAATTTTTTGGTTGGGGCTAGGCATTTGACCTTAAGTGGTTATGGTTAGGATAGCCGATTGATCAGGGGATAGGACCTGTACAAATGGGGTTACGTTACCTTGCGCAAGCATTGATGCCTGGCCAAAAAATGCTATTGAAGGGCGGGTCTTGGCGTGGCCATAGTGGGATTCGTAATATCGCTTCCGGCACTGGTTAAAGATTTAAATCCCTGCCGACAAGATGCTCCTCCGTCGGTCACGGATCATAGAAAGTTAAACTTAAATCTGTCTTGGGGCGGTTGGACTTATTCACACACTTTAAAAAGATTAATTAAAAGCTTCTTTCTTTTCACATTTTTATTTACAGCATTAGATATGTTGATAGACTATTTATATCATAAAAGGCTGTGTAATAAGTAATTGGGAGAAAACAGTTAGTTGTATGTAATATCAGACATTGAGCACCCCCATATAGCCAAAAAATGTCTTGATCCTCGTTTGCTAACGCTGTGCGACGATTCGACTGAGATTAGTCAAATCAGTCTCCTTCAATAGAAGCATTGAATAATCGACTAGTGGGGTCACCCTACTTAGCATATCTCCACGTATTCAATATCCTACTGCCTCTCTTTTCTATATTTTCTTTCCTCTTGGATTGATAAAAAATGCATCACTAAACTCACTAAAAGTGCATGAATTTGCTCTTTTGTCTCTTCTTCACTTTCCTGTGTGTGTTTCCTTCTCAGTATGGCCGTCCTTTTTTAATTTTCTCTTTGCTTTCACGTTTTTCCTCTGCTGCTCCTGACTCTCATTTCTCCTCTCCTCCACTTTTCCCTGCACGGTTTCCTCAGCTTTCTCCTCTTTCCTCTTTTCTTATTTCACTCTTTTCTCGCTGTTCTCTATGAACTCTTTGTTTCTATCTTCCTCTCACTCCCGCTCCCATGCTTCTTCTCCTCTGTCTCTCCCTCTGTGCTGGGAGGTGAAAATTGTGAGAGTGGATGAGCCCAGTGGAAATCCCATCTGAGATTCAAAGGTCTTCGCAGTTATTAATTACCTGAGATATTTATATCGGCATACGCCAGGGGAGGAAAACATAAGCAATCCAGCACTTAGATAGAAATGTATACACAATCTGACACACACACACTGTACACAATAAGCACTGGGAAGAGGGAGGAAACAATTTTATCTTGTACAATACAATATTCAACACATATAGAACCAGAGAAAATCAAGTGGGGTGGGAAGAAAGGCAGGGCAGAGGAATTTGATGAATCGGTGGCATATTTGCCTTGGGTTTGAGACCTTGTCCTGTAAAGGAATAATTCACTAAACACCTGTGTTTTGAGTTGAAACACTCATCCCCTGTATGCTTGGGGGTGAAGGTGGCTTTGAAAACGTTGTAGCTTGCTGACAGCAGCTGCCAGCTTTGACTAACAGTTGCAGTGGCGACCTTGAGTCTTAACGAAAAACTAATGAAAACATCCATTGAAACTTCTCAAACCTCTCCTGCAGCATCATCCACTGAGAGAATGAAAAGCAGCAAGAGACAGTTTTGCTCACATCAGTAGCAGCTGGCTTTACAACCAAAACATGTAGGAACTAATTCAAAATAAGTAGGCCTAGTTACTGTAAATAAATTAGCCTAATCTGTGATCATCAAAACTAGTGACTGGACTGGACCCTTAGAACAGCTGTGCAAACCTAATAGGTCATACTGTATATTTATCAGGTGTATATCCACCAACGATCTTCTTTTACAGGGTTGTAAAAGAAGATAATTTGCTAGAAGTGTTTAAAGGTGAACATATTTAGCACTGATCATAGAGCGATAAAATATTTATTGCAAGAGATTTTGATGGAGTCAAATACGGGATCAAAGCTTCGAGCTGGAGTGAGAAGCAGAACAGAGACTTTTATGGGCAGGGCGAACAAGAAAAAAAAAAAAAAAACTCAAACTGGAACAGAGAGTGCACAGACTTATTGCAGGGAACTGAGGTCCAGAGATGGGCCGTGACACACAGAGCACAGTGCAGAGAGCAGGGAAATCCCATATGTCTTTTTGCTTAAATTAATGCACCTTGTCTTTGGCCAGATGAGGGAATATGTGTGAAAAGTAAGTGGCAACTTCAGCACTTAGACAAAATGGGCAGGGTTGGTCAACTTCCTGTGCACACCAATTACAGGCATATGTCTATGTGATGCCAGTTTGTTGCAGCATTGATCTTAATCTATTTTGGGCAGAAAGTTTGTTTCTGTGCCCACTTCACCCCCCCCGGAACTACAGTTCCCACAGTGCTTTGGGGGATGTCAACAGGTAGCAACAATGCTGCTATGTCAGTAGGTTACACTCTGAGCTACAACGTGAGCCCCGTTTTTCAAGCCCATATTTGTTTACATTTTGGCTAATTGGCACCATAAAAGTATGCCGATTTCGCTCTTTGCAGTTCCTGTTTTCACTGTAGGCCTCATGGATGGGCTGACGACTATTAATGGATTACTTCGATACTGAGGAAAACTTAATAACGTGGTGATTTCCAAGTGTATTTATGGACGTCTATTTGCGATGGACCAAATATCATCGGTAAGTGTAAATCACGCAAATCTGTGTATTGTCTGTGTTGAGATATGATTGAGCTGTGATTCTGAGAGGGAGTAGGGTTTTGACGCTCAGGATTTTAAACTACCTTAATGACCTGTGTACCACCACCGCTAACTTTCAGAGCACCTATACACCTGTCCACACTCTGAGCCTAGCCTACTATATGTGACCACACAGATCCTCCTCCATGTTAACACTGATTATAGCTTTCTCAAAGGCTCCAGTCTTAAACACACACTTATTCTCACCAGCTAACGTGTTAGTGACAGAGAGAAGAGACTCAGAGAGACGATACTCAGAGAGAATATGAGTTCTGTAGTGTTGAGTCCAGTGCCATTGCTGCCAAATTGGTGGGTTGGGATTACTGTTTAGTGAGAATAAATCGCTCATGATTCAGCGGTTTAGCCCATCTAATCCATGTAAGCCACCACAGTGGCACCCAAGTCATGATGCCATTTGTCTTCTAGATTTCTTTTTCCTTTTGTTCTTTTTTATTTTATTCGATCCCTCCATCATTTGCTACTCACAAACCTTTCTTAAATGTTGCACTGTCCCCTCCTTCACTTATCCTATAAAATATTCAGACTAGAATCTGAAATGTACCCACTTTAGCCATTTCTGGTCTTTTCACCTACTGTCATATTTCAGCTTCACAAGACCACTTACCTCTCACCTGTTTGACTTTTATAAATCTGCTCTCTCATTTGTACAATGTAATGCTTGCTGTGGTTGCTTGCCCCCCCCCTTACTCACTTCCTTCTGGCACCCTGCTGCAGACATTCCCTTCTACCAATTTACTCTGTTTGCAGCTACATGTTTTACATGCTAACCAGTCTTTGTTATTATTATGATTTACATTCTCATTATCACAGTATGTCTAACATGAATCAGGAAGTTGATTTGTAAAATCAGTGCTTATGACGGCAGATGGGTAAAACATAGTTTTTATAGTACTGTAAAACTGGGGGATTTGTTTTTGTTTACAACCTGTGTTAACTGATTATGTAAAATGCAAAGCACAGAGTGAATTTCACACAGACTATGCATCTAGGACATTTTCTTTTAAGACATTTTCGTTTACTTTGTTTCATGAGGTTATTTTAATAGGTAACTCAATAGCTTGCAGTTTCACGCCCATTCCAATGCCAGCGCCATGTCAAGTCTCTCCCTGCATAGCCTATATGGTAGTGGAACAGATCATCTTTAAAGACAGAAAATCAAAACAACATCACATTTGGGAGGTGGGAAGAAACTCATGTACTCTCAGTACTCAAGAGTCCATATTCCACTGAGCTACCATGGTATCTTTAAAAGAACAATGTGCATGTTGTGCAAAACACAATTTGTACCCACACGCTTTTAACAGTCTGCTACACACACGCGTGTGCACACACACACACAAACACACACACACACACACACAGGGTCGATTTGCATTGTGGATGAATAGTCATTGGTGTGAAGCTGCTGTATCGACTGGCGGAACAGCCTTTATTGATAAGGCCATAAAAGACGAGGCATCTTTGTATTAATAACTCACCACAAAGCTCTCCTCCGTATATAACACAGATATCATTAACTGTGGCACTGCTGTCACACTGGTAATGGCTATAATCAAGCTCCATGCAGCAGTAAAACGTTATGTGTGTGTGTGTGTGTGTGTGTGTGTGTGTGTGTGTGTGTGTGTGTGTGTGTGTGTGTGTGTGTGTGTGTGTGTGTGTGTGTGTGTGTGTGTGTGTGTGTGTGTGTGTGTGTGTGTGTGTGTAGACAGTTGTCTAATGAAGGAGAATGTAGCAACCCTTTAAGCCTTGTTTTGACAGAGAATGGATAAAGCAGGGCTGCATGCATGAAAGGGAAAGGCTAATTTTGTGTGATATGGCAGTGGCTGAATTGAGTATAATTCTACATTACAGCCTGTAAGGTCTCATTACATTGGTTTCAACTACAGGGCCAAACAGACGGGGTTATTTGTGGTTGTCTGTAAGTGTAGGCTACATATACATGTATGTGTTGGAGAATATGTACAGTTGTATTATTCTTTTTTAAATTACACTAATTAGTCTGATGCTCATGCCACATATGATACTGAATATTTTAACAATTATATTTATTTATGGTGGGCACTCAGCCCCAAGGTCTCTTGATCTGAGAACAAATCTTTCCTTTATGTCCCCAGATCTCATCTTAAATTAAAAGGTGACAGAGCCTTTGCAGCTGCTGCTCCACGACTGTGGAACCAGCTGCCTTTAGACATCAGATGTGCTCCCTCCATTTCTGACTTTAAACCTAGGATAAAGACACATTCTTACTCTCTAGCCTTTTTACCACACTAAGTGCTCATTTTGTCATGTCTATAATAATGTATTTCTAAATTGCTGCTTGTTGTTGTTGATTGGGATGCTTTTCTGTATGGGTTTTGATTCTACTTTTATTTTAATTTTAACCTTTGTATGATTTTATAAGCACATTGGTGCTTCTTTGTAAAGCACTTTGGTCATGGCTGTGTTTAAATGTGCTCTAGAAATAAACTTTACTTACTTACTATTCATAATGATTTATTACATGAAATATATGTATAAGGAAATTCAAGAGTGGCCAATAAAAAAAAAAAGATTTGTCAGTATTGAAAAAAGTTATGATCATTTGATATTGAATGAGCTTTGTTGCTAACTCATTGGCTGCAAGATGGACTAACCAATTCAAGTAGAAGGTATCTGCTCAAACCAATACACCGTGTACATGAGCAGATCTGTGCATACACTGCAAGTGTGTCGATATTTGGATTATACTGGAGAAGTGGTTTGAGATCTTTCTGTGGACAATTTCTTAGCACAGTGAAAAATTTTCACTTTTACAATCTGTTGATAACTGACTTAAATGTTGTGTATTGCACTTTCATTTCACTTTTTATTTCTCTTTCACAAGTTTGGGGATGTATGGGATGCATGAGACAGATTAAATAATGGTAAAATTTAAAGAAACAGAGGCCAAGATATTTTGACTTTCTGTTAAACATTTAAGGTTTCAAGCCTCAGCCAAAATATACCTGATCACCATCATCAGAGCTAATTTTCTAAATTTGGTATGCGCCACTGAAGACATTGTACAGATATTTTCACAGGTTTGTAATAGTGTATAGTGTCATTGTAATGAGTAAAATGAACTTGATGTGGTAAACCCCTTTAATATTAGCTTTGCAGTTAGAAAAAGTTCCCATTAAAAGTATTTTCAAATAAAACTAAACATGTGTGACCTTGTTGGCAACAGTGATTGGTGTATTTTGCAGAAGTATAGTGTTACAACAACCCTAAGGAATATGAATCTGTAGACATAAAATATAAAAAATAATATAGGAAATTGTGAAAGAGTTAGATGATAACTTGCTGCTCCCATCCCATCAGTAAGCAGTATTAAACACACAAATTCACTCATTCTTTAACTCTCACACACTTATTATCTAACATAAAAATGTGCTCAGAAGATGGACTTTCAGTGGAAACACTTTTATCTGACTGCAATTTTAGGATTAAATATGCAGGAGTTACCTTCAAATCCAAAAAAAAACATGGTTAATGCATTAGTGTGAGCGTGTAAGGAACATGGGCCAATCTCTATGTTTAGCAGTACATGATAGGTTTATTATAAAGGCTCTCAGAACAGACTCACATTATTTCTGATCCCAGACAGGACTACCACGCTCTTTATAGGGTTTACATTCCATTTTTTATTTAACCCCACTGCAATTTCAAAGTTATGAAGTTTTATTATTTGGTCTTTTGAATGATGATGCAAACCTGTATGTAACAGGTTAACGTGGAAAGTAAGTTATAACAAAGATTCACAGATAATAAAATAACTACTTATGAGAATAATCTAAAGGCAGGGAAGGAGATTTGGCAGTTTTATGGCAACTTGGTTGGTTTTAATAACCAAGGCTGTCTTGATGAATGGAAGTGGGATGTTGAAAACCATCTGTCTGCTTGAATGGAGCTGAGCAAAAGTTAAATTAGGAAGACTGCTAGCCCATATTATACATCCAGACAATAAGAAACCAATGTACAACACCATGTACAATGTAATAAGGTATATCCAACAGAACAGCTCTGCAATAAATACATTTGTGAAAGGTATTCAATTGTTCCTAAGAAAGATATTTTGACTCAATGTTTCGTAGTTAGTGGATGGTAATGGTTTCTAGATAGGATAATATCGTTTCTCTGATACTTTGTCCACCAAAAACTTGTGTAAAACAATAAAGACATGTATCCCACACATCACAAATTGTATTATCACAATTCAGTCCTTAGGTACGTTATAAAATCAAGCCACGAAGAGCCATACCAACATATTACATTAAAGGGGTGATATAATGCAAAACCGATTTTACCTTGTCATAGTTGAATAATGACAGTTTAGTGGGTAACTAGGACATACATAGAACCTCAAATCCCATTGACATCTCTTTCCTCTGCAAATATCACAATTTGAAACTGTCTCTGAAAACGGGCAAATCTCAACGAGCCGCCTAGTTGACGTCAACTCTGCGGCTCCTCCTCATTTGGCTTTAGTCTCTATCTTTGTCACTCCCAAACATTTACACCACTGATCTGAGGTCAGCTTAGTCTTCTGAAAAGGTTGCGTAGATCTCAAAAATTGTATACATTGTTAACCTGCTATTTTACCATAAATTCACTTCTGAGACTTTTTTATGCGAGAAATCAACTATATAGAGGTCAAATATGGGCCGTTTTACGAAAATTGATGTCTAATTGCAAATTTTGTCCGACTGTGTGTTGGAGTTCAGCGGTCGGTGCTGCCTGTGTTGCTGCCTCGCCGATGGCCTGCCTTCCTTCACAGACCCCGGCCTGTTGTGAGGTAGATGGAGCTCCGTCGTGGCTGGCAGCCCACGGCACTCCATACCCGCGCAAAGTCACCGTTTTTTGGGTTAATGGACTACCAAACGCCGCTGCCCTGACAGAGCTCCAGAGCCTGCACCTCCCCTCTTCCTGCTAAATGGCCGGTGTGTGTGAGTGAGAGCGTGGTCAGCGAGCTTGTTACGCCAGCAATCTCTTACCACAGGTTCCAGTTAATCTTATAATGTGTGTAATTATAATGTGTTGAGTTATTTAAACAAACGATCGGGGAAATAAACGCCTCTTGTCCACGAGTCTTATTGATAGAGCCTGCGGCTGGATGGAGCTCTATCAATGAGCGCTAGCTAGCCTCCTCTTAGAATTCCTCTGAAATTCACAAAAATGCATTAAATTGAAATCGGACACCATTGTTAGCTTTACAAGACCTTGGGGTAGATGTTATATAAGTGGCGTGACAAAATTAAAACTGTAAATATAACTACTCTAGATGTGCTGGCAGCTTGCAGCCAGCCAGCTCCACAGAGCTCCGCGAAGCCCCGAGTATTCCACTAGTCCAGTACCCAGGGAAACGGTGACTTTCACTGGGTATGGAGGTTGCCTCTTTCTCGTCAGAATGTGTGGAGCTCCTCGCTAAAGTCCAACGCGTCTTACCAAATTTGCAATTAGCCATCAATTTTCGTAAAACGGCCCATATTTGAGCTTTATATAGTTTATTTCTCGCTTAAAAAAGTCTCAGAAGTGAATTTAATAACGAAATAGCCCGACAAACAATGTATAACTTTGCAGTGTCTGAAATATGAGACCTGCTGTCTCGTCTCCAATGTGTTTCTATGGTTCGCTCAAACCAATCAGCGCGCAGCTGATCTAAATATTCATGAGCATACCATATTTGGAAGAAAAGCTCTTGTTCCAAATAGAGCCATATTCACAGGGTAGTTAAGGGCCTAATACAATAGCATTCGGGCAATTTTCAGCCCAACCAATGTTACATACCCTATTAGGAGCCCTTAAGGAACAGTGTAAAATACCCTATATAATCATTCTATCACCCCTTTTAATGTCAGTGATGCATTTGGACAGTCAGCCAAATACAGGCTACCATGTGCCCATAAGTAGTGTATGCGCCTAGTGAGAAACTTTCATTTGATCCGGTTCTTATGATACATTTTGTGTCAGTCAGTTTTCTAATATTTTGTCCACCCTATTTATATTAACTACAATGTACAATGCACAGCTCAGTATAACACAATATAACTCAAGAGCACCATGACCTACAGTTTCCAAAAAGACCACAAAGTGGAATCTCTGCAACAAATTCAACAACATCTAAACATTATAACTTTTATGAAAGGGGAAATTATTGCACGACTCTTAACATAGACTGCACTAGTTTTAGCTAGGTGGACCTTATTAACTCGCATCTGAGTGTATGTTTTTTTTTGTGATTTGGATGAAACAACCCTTCATAAAAATCCAAACTTTTCTTACTGTACATAAACAATTTTTATGTTCCTTTTGACCTCCATTGTCAATGAGGCAGTACACATAATCTACTATAGCAGCAGTTGCTGCTTTAACCCAGGCTGACAACCATTGGCTCCCAATGGGAGCTACATCCAAACCTCTATGGACTAGTCTTGTTTTTTTACTTTACATAAAAGGCAAGACATAAATGTAAGCATATTTTAGATATAGTGATATTACATATTGCAGCATATACACAAATAGTTAGCAAGTCATCCTTTCAGGCATTTTGTTCTCTGAATGCTCTTTTAAGTTCAGTTAAGCTAAAACAAAAACAATTCAACATAATGAACCCTTTTCATCATTAATATTTAATAATCCCATCCCTTACAGCTGTAAACACAATGTGCTGCACTCACAACTGTCACGTAGGTTTGGTCAATGCACAAGAGTGTGTATGTCCATGCCTGCTAATGTTATGAAAATGTGTATGTGCGTGTGTTATGAAATCTTACACTCATTGCTGTGTGTTGTTTACCAAAGTAGGAAATAAATAAATAAAAGGAAAAGGGAAATACATTTTTCATCACAATAACCTGCGTATCTCATGCACATACAGCACATGCAGACACATACAGCACAAAGGAACACATGTATGTGAGACATAGTAATTCATGTAAATCTGTCTCGACAAAACAGACAACTAACAACAACTCTGTCTGCTATAAGTTGCGTTTATTCTTCAACAAAATATGCTAATACTTTATTAATGTTATTATGTTATTATAACATAATTGCTGCCTGGAATATTAACTGGCATCTTTTTTTTCCAGTCCATGAAGCTTCCCGTAAAGTTATGTTGAAAGTGCAGGATTAACATCCTCCATTTTTTGGTTGGTTATAGGAGAAAGAATGGTTACGATTACATATTGAAAAAGTTCACCTGCCGTGCTTTAAGTCACCATTTCATTATTCCATATTTAACCAATGGCTGCATATTTCCTAACCTTACGTAACCAAGTGCTTTGAGTTACCCAAACATAAAATGTCAATCATGCTTTTGTTGCCGCGCTCAGATACTATAGGGAAAATAAATTAAATTTTGCAAAAATGAAAAGCACTGTTTGGGTGTCTGTATCCTTCCAATATGGGCTTCCAAATTAGAAAAGTATGAGAACTTGTTGGCATTGCTGACATAAAAATCAGTAGGCTATATATTATAACAAAGACTTGGAGGAGGTTAAGGAGCTTGTTGGTTGGTTTGTTTGTCTGTCAGCAGGATTATGGAACAACTACTGGCCTGATTTTCATTAAACTTGGTGGAAGGGTAACGCATGAGTCAAGGAAGAACCTATTAAATAATGGAGCAGACTGAATCAGAGAATGAGGCAGATAATTACAAATTATTCTTCACTTTTCGGCGTTTGTGCTACATTCATGTGGTGTGGGAATAATCTGAAAAATGTGTTCCCGACAGGGAAAATTCATGCTGTTTAAACATTGTGAGATAGAGCATTCCTTGACAGAGGCCTGCACCCTCTGAGTGCCCTTCTAGTTGTTGTTTTTCCAATGTTGCACATTTTTAAATGAATTACTTTATCAATAAGCCAAAAAGAGTCGGCTGCAAGAGCTGTTAAAGAAGTAGCACGGCTCCAAATCTAACTTTTTTCACTAGGAGCAGAGTGGCCCCCAACTGAAAATTTTAGGGGTGCAACCAGAAAATTTAGGGGCACACACCGTAAATCAACATGCTAACCAAATATTCACATTTCTACAAATTTCCACTGTATTACTAATAAATATGTTGATAATAGATGCAGAAATTATAATGTGCTGTTTCAAATTCAGTGTCACTTTTGAAGATGCAACATAGAAGGTTAATCGACAGCACCATCACTGTCATGAAAAAAAAAGTATATACACCAGCTCTAGTCTACAATGACAATGAATTCAACTTAAAATTAAACATGCATTGTTTAGGCTACTACTGAACCAATATAGGTACCGATACCTGAAATTCGGTTCCGTTTTTTTGGTACTTTCCCGCTATAATTACAAAACAATTATTTCAGTTGTAAAAAATATTGTCAAACCTATTTATCCTTAGAACATCATGTTATTTTATTAGAATATGTTACACTCTAAATAAATAAAAATAATAAAATAAAAAAAAGAATATAAATAAAACCCCTCCGTCTCTCCTCCCAAACCCATCCCTACAACCTATTCAATTGAATAATTATTCATTTCTTACTCACTGTAACTTTTATTCTTGTATTTGTATAATCTTTTTTAGCCTGTTTTATTTTCATGACCGTTTTTAATTGCTCTTTAATGTTTCATGTAAAGCACTCTGAGTTGCCTTGTTGCTGAAAGCTGCTGTAGAAATAAAGTTGCCTTGTTGCTGAAAGCTGCTGTAGAAATAAAGTTGCCTTGTTGCTGAAAGCTGCTGTAGAAATAAAGTTGCCTTGTTGCTGAAAGCTGCTGTAGAAATAAAGTTGCCTTGTTGCTGAAAGCTGCTGTAGAAATAAAGTTGCCTTACAATCTCAGCCTGTTAGTCAGTCACCAGGACACAGAAACCACTGTTGTGCCTGCTTAGGAAGTATAACGTCAAAAGCACCGCGACCGCTTTCGTCTCGCCATTAATATAATCTCGCAGCAAACGTTTTCTGCGTGAAGTTTTAAAAAAACTGTAACAACACTTGAAACCACTTTATCGGCATTGCCGTGACTCACTGTGACTTCAGCAAAACTGCAGAGCTCACGTAGTTTGCACCGTTTGGCTTATGCGTGTGTGTGTGTGTGTGTGTGAGTGTGTGTGTCAGAGCTCCGCGCTCTGTCAATTTTCAGAGAGGACAGACAAGCTTGAGCTTACGCGCTCTCAGGTACCAAAATTTCGACGTTGAACGTGTAAAAAATGGGTCAAATTTACTGGTCGCACATGTGCGACTGGATGTAAAATTCACTGTCAAATTTTGGTCGCAGTCTGGAGCCCTGGGTAGTCTTTAAAGTGCTAACAGTGAGAGACTTTAAAGACTTATTTAGTTTCTTTTTTTCTATTGCAATATTAAAGAGTAGACTTGAGACTGTGAAAGAGGGGGAAAATAGAATTTTAGCTGATTTAGATAACATATACATACCACACCTAATCAGTTTATTCTATTACGCACTTTAGGCTCTAGTGTTTGCTCTTTGGTCTAGTTTGACTATTTGTTATCTAATTAACAGACAAAAAATACACAGACAGCAGAGGAATAAGGAAAATAGAGCATTTTCCTCATCTTTAATTCTGATTACAGTCTTCTTCTGCTTTGACAACTTTTCAAAATCCCGTCAACAGCTAATGGAGAGAAGGGTGTTGGGGGTTTTATTGTGTAGATAAACAAAGCATATTAATTAGAAATCTCTTCGATTATTCAAGGGCTTATGTATGATACCATCTGTGATCAGTTCACGATATTCTTTTTTGTCTCCTTTTGTTCCTCAGAGTCTCTGAAGTTAAATTTATACAATGACTGGACAATATGAGAAAGACAGAGATAGCTGTTATACATAGTGAATGATTACTCTGGGGTATCACGTTGCTGATCACAGTAAAATGGGCTTGATAAATAAAAACATTGGCATAGGTAAACAGTAACAGCATTACAGAACCACTCAGACCTGTTGGATATTAGTCATTGTTGAGCAATGTCACTTGAATGCACAGTGTGTCTATTGATCCTGACTAGCAGCCAAGACTTCTGTAGATATATTGATGTTTGCGGGTTATAAAGTATGTGTGCCAATGACTGTAAAATGAGTTCAGATATAAATAGAGTGGAAGTCACACAGGTTAAAGGGGAAGTAAACCTGCGGTCATATTTTATGAATGACCGGACCACCTATGGCGATGGGAGTCGGCACGAGAGACAGGGGACAGTGTAAAAGAAGAAAAGTGAGCACAGACAGAAAGATTGAGGCTTACTATAAAAAAGGGGGGTAGACAAAACCCAGAAAACATTTAAAAGATATGCTTCGACTTTGTATGTGATGATTAAATCCAAGTTTTATCTTAATCTTTGTTAACCCCTCCCCAGTCGGTTCTCACTGTAAAGAGCAGGGTTCTTGGCTGAGAGAAGAATTACATGGAACAGGAGAAGGTCTCTTTGCCTCACGAGAGGATGTCAGGACACATAGTTATGTAATATCTTCATTGTAAAAAAACTAATTGATACATTTTTCATCTTAGAGGAACTTCCTGTGGAATCTTGTGGGAGTTTTTGACAGCCAACACTAACTGTCATACACAAGCTGTTGGGTTTGTTTTCAAGGTCTGGAGCTTGCAAACACTCACTCCCACTGAATACAAAATAAAGCTCTAAGCAGGAATTTCAGGTGATTGGGGTACAGTGCAGCAATCACATTGAGGCTTGAATGGCACAAGTGTGCAGCGATGGGAAGTACATTTACTCAAATACCATACCTAAGTACAATTTTGAGGTAGTTATTTTAGTATTTTCATTTTCTGCTACTTTATTACAGGCAAATATATTTACTCCACTAAATTGAATTGACTTACTAGTTATTTTACAGATTCAAATAAATAATGCAAAATATAATCAACAAAGATTAAGATAAAACTGTATTGATCCCAGTGAGGGTCATTATTAAGCTACTCCACACTCAGCTATCCAAAGAATAGAAAATAGTTGAAATTAGCCCCACCTTCACCAGCTTCAACATTAAAGTGATGTACGTAATGATGCAAAAATATAATATACATTTCTCTGAAATGTGCCATTCTGCATAATGAGTACTTTTACATTTGGTACTTTATAAAAAATATATAAAAGGAAAAAAAAATATAAAGTATCTTTTGATGCCAATACTTTTGTACTTTTACTTGTAAGAGTATTTCTACACCGTGTTACTCCTACTTTTACTTAAGTAAGAACTGAGTACTTTTTCCATCACTGCATATGTGTCCCTAAAAAGGAAGCACACATTTAATTGATTATAAAACTAACTAGTTTTATGAGAAAAGAAAATATCTACACACAAATGCCCATGTCAATAATGTGTTAATACAATGAAGCTTTATTTTTAACATAGCAATGATCACTAATACAGTTAGATAAACAACATATAATTTCCATTTGACTCTTACTGAATTCAGAAAAATAAGAAAGTAAACCAATGTTGGGAATTCGTAGTTGTACAGATCCAATTATTGGCAAATTACCAAAGATGTTTTATCAATATTAATAAAGTTATGAATATGGTTAATAATAACTTTATCAAATCAACAAACAATCAAAACGGGGCACCACCCTGGAACTTCAGGGGCCAATAACCGAAATTTGAAATAGTCTCATTAGGTGGTATTCCTTTAAAATACAGATCTTAATTAATCTGATTAATTTATCTGGTATTTTCTAAAGGAACCAAGGGAAGGATGAATCCGAGCACTGACCTGTGTTCAACCAGCAATTATTACAATAAGTACACAAATAATCACAGACAACTGCTACGTCTCAGATTAGCCGTTAGCTCATTGAAGCTAGGCTAGGTGTTAGCTGCACAAAAGCTATTTAGCCTCAAGAGGGCGGTAGTGGGCTGCGTTGCAATGCCACGTGACTAAGCTGGTCAGTTAGCTCTCAGACTAGCATGTGGTTGACAAGAGGGACACACTAAACTCGCTGTTGGCCAGCTGTTCACTTGGGCGTGTGTATGTCCGTACATGTGTGGGTGTGTGTGTGTGTGCGTGTGTTAGTGATAGAGGAAAGGAAACCCCTTAGGAAAGGAAAGCCACTTTGAAAAACCTGATTATCTCGCTCAGTACAATAAGTAAAACTCCGTGAAAGGGGAGTTAGCAGATAGCAATTACAGTTTTAACAAGCTAGCTGCAATATTCAACACAACATATCAACAATGCACCGTGATCAGAGTACATTCACAGAAATAGCACTGACCCAGCGGTCACCATCATAGATTAATAAATCACACGTGCAACAGTAGCGCTTATCAATAGATCACATTAATAGTAAATAATGGCAACTTCAACTATGAGAGACAAAATGAGAAAAAAAATCCAGAAAATCACATTGTAGGATTTGTAATGAATTTATTGGTAAATTATGGTGGAAAATAAGTATTTGGTCAATAACAAAAGTTAATCTCAATACTTTGTTATATACCCTTTGTTGGCAATGACAGAGGTCAAACGTTTTCTGTAAGTCTTCACAAGGTTTTCACACACTATTTTGGCCCATTCCTCCATGCAGATCTCCTCTAGAGCAGTGATGTTTTGGGGCTGTCGCTGGGCAACGCAGACTTTCAACTCCCTCCAAAGATTTTCTATGGGGTTGAGATCTGGAGACTGGCTCGGTCACTCCAGGACCTTGAAATGCTTCTTACGAAGCCACTCCTTCGTTGCCCGGGCGGTGTGTTTGGGATCATTGTCATGCTGAAAGACCCAGCCACGTTTCATCTTCAATGCCCTTGCTGATAGAAGGAGGTTTTCACTCAAAATATCACAATATATGGCCCCATTCATTCTTTCCTTTACACGGATCAGTCGTCCAGAAAAACAGCCCCAAATCACTATGTTTCTACCCCCATGCTTCACAGTAGGTATGGTGTTTTTTTGGATGCAACTCAGCATTCTTTCTCCTCCAAACACGACAAGTTGGGTTTTTACCAAAAAGTTCTATTCTGGTTTCATCTGACCATATGAGATTATCTCAATCCTCTTCTGGATCATCCACATGCTCTCTAGCAAACCTCAGATGGGCCTGGACATGTACTGGCTTAAGCAGGGGGACACGTCTGACACTGCAGGATTTGAGTCCCTGGCGGCGTAGTGTGTTACTGATGGTAGCCTTTGTTACTGTGGTCCCAGCTCTCTGCAGGTCATTCACTAGGTCCCCACGTGTGGTTCTGGGATTTTTGCTCACCGTTCTTGTGATCATTTTGACCCCACGGGGTGAGATCTTGCGTGGAGTCCGGATCAAGGGAGATTATCAGTGCTCTTGTATGTCTTCCATTTTCTTATAATTGCTCCCACAGTTGATTTCTTCACACCAAGCTGCTTACCTATTGCCCTATTCAGTCTTCCTAGCCTGGTGCAGGTCTACAATTTTGTTTCTGGTGTCCTTTGAGAGCTCTTTGGTCTTGGCCATAGTGGAGTTTGGAGTGTGACTGTTTTAGGTTGTGGACAGGTGTCTTTTATACTGATAACAAGTTCAAACAGGTACCATTAATACAGGTAACGAGTGGAGGACAGAGGAGCCTCCTAAAGAAGAAGTTACAGGTCTGTGAGAGACAGAAATCTTGCTTGTTTGTCCAAATACTTATTTTACCGAGGAATTTACCAATAAATTCATTAAAAATCCTACAATGTGATTTTATGGATTTTTTTTGTCTCTCATAGTTAAAGTGTACCTATGATGAAAATTACAGGCCTCTCTCATCTTTTTAAGTGGGAGAACTTGCACAATTGGTGGCTGACTAAATACTTTTTTGCCTCACTGTAGATGTTCTGCAGCTGTGCGAACTGTGCTTGGAGGACAGCGCGTTGCAGATGGGCTCTGCTCTGATCGATGAGCACCAATTGACCAACCAAGCTTGGAAGCTTTTAGCATCCAAGATGGCTGTGCAATGTAAGCTAATAGTTCCTGGAGTATCTCATTGCAGGTAGCTTCATAACCTTCAAGGTTATTCCTATACTCTACGGAGTCTAGGATGAGACAAGCGACCACATTCTGCAGGACTGTGTCGGTTGGCTTATTGGAAGCTTTCGCTTCCAGCCTCTGGTAATCAAAGCAACTCATTTTACCTCTTTAGTAAACAGATTGCTACCATGGCTAAATTCCTTTGTGGTGACAAAGGGAACTAACTGTGGAAAAAGTTGATACAAGTAACACAGGTGAAAGGCTTAACCTGTAGTTCCTTTAGCTAATTAAGCTAATTACTACCTCATCATGTCAGGATGTCAGAGGTCACACACCTCAGGTGAGTAATAGCTGTTACTGTCAGAAATCAGAGTGTTAGTGAGGGATTTCAAGATCAAGTAGAACGTGAAAATGTTGTTGTCTAGACAACAACGAAACTAACCAATGTACACACTGAAAAATTCACAAACCACAACTGAATGTATGCTTGGCAGGTTGCAGAAAAGGTTGATTTTTTTCAAAATATTTAAAATAAAAAATTATGGACAATTATGCATAAATGTTGCAATAAAGCTGGTATTCAACGATTGCATGGGGTGTTAAATATGTTGCTGGAAAAATTATTTTAAAAAATAAAAATATTTTTTTTTCAAAAATAATTAATATTAAACAATTATAGATTATTATACATAAATGTTATAATAACACTGGTTTCTAACAGCCTCACACGGGGCACCATTTGTTGGGAATTCGTAGGTGTACAGATCCAATTATTGGCAAATTATCAAAGCTGTTTTATTAATATTAACAAATCAACAAACAATCAAAACGGGGCACCACCCTGGAACTTCAGGGGTCAATATCCAAACTGTGAAATAGTCTCATTAGGTGGTATTCCTTTAAAATACAGATCTTAATTAATTTAATTAATTTATCTGGTATTTTCTAAAGGGACAAAGGGAAGGATGAATCCGAGCACTGACTTGTGTTCAACCAGCAATTATTACAATAAGTACACAATCACAGACAACTGCTAATTAAAGTATAGTAGAATTTATTAACTTCAAAATTATTAATGGCCAATCAATAATCCTTTGGTCAATTAAAACCAATATACGTTTGTTTTAAGTAGCTACAACAAAACAAAGCCAAAACAAAACCAGCACGTGATGTGATCTGTGTGTGTGTGTGTGTGTGTGTGTGTGTGTGTGTGTGTGTGTGTGTGTGTGTGTGTGTGTGTGTGTGTGTGTGTGTGTGTGTGTGTGTGTGTGTGAGAGGGGGAGAGAGAGAGAGAGTATGAGGAGGAGGGGTGACGAAACCCAGGGGTTGCCCTGATATTACTGTATATTGCAATCCTCAAAAGCATGCCTTGAAAACCACAAAACTAGCTGTGACTGTTCAATTGTAAAAGCGTTTTACGGCAAGATTGTACTACTTAATAAAATAACAAGGTCAATCAGTATTGATCATTTTTATTTCGAAATGCCGCAAACATTACACAGTTGGAAGCATCAAGTCATCAGTTAACATACTGAGAAGAAGTTAGTCTGTTGCCAGGCTGATTTTGAATAAGCTACATTTTGGCTCATTGTTAAAGTTATAGTGCGTAGTTTCTGCCGCCCCCATGAGGAATACTATATAATGACAACAAAACTGTCGGCGCGTCCACATGAAACAAAACTTACGTGACCCCACACCGCCCCCACGCCCCCTTCACACAGTTGCTTGTAACCAAGGAGGGAGTAGGGTATTGCAAGGAGGACACAGAGGATTAAAACAACATGATAGACTCTTCAAAAGAGGTAATTATCTTCACTTGAGTTTCTGCGTGGGAAAGTCACCGGACGACACAATCTTCTGAACATAGCCATACTGAGAAATACAGAGAGAGTTGTGTGGAGCTGATTAGTCTTAATTAGCTTTGTATCAACCCATTTGGCTACGGGCTTGAATGTAACGGACGTTCATAAACATCAAAAAGTTAAACACTAAAGCTTTAATTACAGTTTAGGATGAGAGGTATTTGTATACATTGTGTGTAATCCCTCTGGGTTATTTTTACTATTATCCGGAGGGTATTTGTTTTGTATTGTCTACCTTTAAAGTCATTAAGATGTAATACAGTGTTAAAGGGCAGTGACTGTTTACAAATATACTGTAATTTACTTACAACTGTGAATGCAGCATAATAGTTAATTAGTAAAATTTTGTTAAATAATATTTTATTTGTGGCTTAATATTGTTTTATGTGGTTCATTTGTACATGTAAGTGATTGTAAAGGGAGCAACAAAAGTGAGGCCATATGCACACTGAGACTTATTTATTTTTTCTGTAAGTAGGTAGTCACCAATTCAATAGTACACAGGATAGAGTACGTTACTATTGATTTGATAGTAAACAAACTTAGGGCACCAGTCACAATGACTGAGCAGAGCAGTGCTACACGTCTTCAGACAATTAATGTAAATGCTAAAAATAAAAGTTAAAATTTGACATACTTAGCATTATGATTGAGCACTGCTAAATGTGTCTCACTTTAGGTATCAAATCCAGTTTACAGCTATCAGCGCCAGCATAAACAAATCCATTCCTTTGTATATAATGCTTCTTGTTCAGAAACTCACTGGCAGTTATCAAGGTTATTGGCTGAGAGGAAGCTACAGACGAAATAAAAACCGCTCCGTTTTCTTTGATGGATTAAAACTTCAAATGGAGAAGGTACTCTGACTGGGGAATGAAATATTTGATGGGATTTCAACTCAAAAATGTTCCTGCAGCAGACTTTAAAGTAGCTGCAAAATTCATATCACAACACACAATGAGTATATGTACTTTGCATACAAAATCATACAAGTGATATAATAAGATAATATATAATATA
This sequence comes from Zingel zingel, assembly GCA_023566125.1. Classification (NCBI taxonomy): domain Eukaryota; kingdom Metazoa; phylum Chordata; class Actinopteri; order Perciformes; family Percidae; genus Zingel; species Zingel zingel. Next base: position 28,160,455 of record CM042316.1, read on the forward strand.
TTATTTAAATGCTCATCTAGGACAGTGGAAAATGTCTTTTGTTTTGTTCTTTTGCTTATATTTATTATCTTTCTTCCAGCCAGGGTTGTAATTTTTTTTCTAGGAATTTGAGGGTTTTACGGATCTGGAGGAAGTTTAGTCTATAATTAAAATTTATGATGAGAGAGACAGATTATGATGTGTTGTCACACAGACGACAAGCGATGTGTGCTCATAATAGATTGTGGATTTTGAATATATATATATCTATCCATAAATTGTGTGCAAGGTTGAAATTGCAGGCTAGTAAATGCAGTTTTTTGGTTCACTTTCTATTTTTGGGTCGGATTGCATTCTTGCATAAAGTGAACCCAACTCTAGTGCAATTGGAAGCAAACTGAGACCTCCGTTTTAAGCGGACCAGAGTTCGGTTGTTTGGTCTGCACCGGAGTTTGAGGAAGCTTTCACATCACACCAAACTGCTCGTGTGTGAGCACAACCTAAAGCATGTCTCACTTATTGTAATCCTTTTTATAAACTACCAGCATGGAGGTCAACTGTCCTGGGGTTGTAGTTTATTGCTCTTATATAAAGAAATCCGCTATTAGATGTTCATTGAAATTTATCTACATTTTGTTTGAATTTTTAAACTATTTTACTTGGTAACATTCTTTAATTTGTGAATCTGTTGTTGTAGAGGCCTTGGCTAAATGAATATTCTTAAAGAACCCTTTACACACACACACACACACACACACACACACACACACACACACACACACACACACACACACACACTCAGGGACCAAGAGATAACCATCTCAGTCTTAATTGAAAGATGTAATCTTGCAAATGGAAGCCATGAAACATTCAGAGAGAGAGGGAGTGTGTGTTTATCTGTATATACAGTATTTGAGTAAGCCTCAAGAGACTCACTCAGAGACACTTCTGTCTAAATGAAAAAAAAAACAAAAAAAAACGCTGGTGACCTCCCCTCATCTTCTCTCCCTTTTTATGCTCACTCACTACATTCTCTCCTTTTTCCTTCGTGCTCCCTTTCTCTCTCCTCATCTTGCTCTCCTTCTATCCGGCTTCCCAATATCTGAATCCCAATCCCTCCCATCCTATCATTCCCCTCTACTGTCCCAGTTTTCAATTTGTGTTTTTTAACCTCCACCTCTTGTTTTTCTCTCTGCTTTCGCATCTCATGGTCCATCTGTAACACAAGAAGCTCTTTGTGTTGCTTGAAAGTTGCCCCTGTGTCTGGACAGACATTGCTGTGTCAACTGGGAGATTCTCTTCCTGATCTTTCTGATGTTCAATCATAATCCCCTTTTTGACAAATTCTGATTCAAAGTTAATTTAACATTTTCTTTTAGACGTTTGTTCCCCAAAGCTACAGAATAGTGCTCAGCGATCTTAATTAACTGATCTTTGGTACACTTCTCCAACACCTACTCATATGGAGCATCAACAAAACCTCAAATTTCTGACATTTCGTCCTACACAACAGACCAACTGTTCATGCTGAAAAGGGCGAGTCAAGCAGTGACGCTTAACCGTGCGTAATATGAGGGCGGACCCTCAGTCGGTTTCGATTTTCCCGCTATCTAAACACACAAAGACCCACTAACTACGCTCCCACCTAGTCTTCATGCAGCTACTTGCGGTGGTTAATTATGCACTGAAGCCTGATGGACCAGCTGAGCAACTAGCAAGCTAGCAACCCACCTGAAATCCATGGATGTGCTCACAAGCAAATGCTTTAACCGCTTTGGCCACAGCATTACATTCCCCGACAAATCCAAAGGGAAACGCAGCTTCAGCCTACCAGGGAAAATCCGCACCACTTCATCAAAGTTACGCATACAAACATCTTGCTCACCTGTTCCCAGCACAAAACTGCATCTGGATTAAACTCACCATTTGGCCCCAATAACACAATACACTCAACTCCAAACTCAAATCAAACTGCCAACTTACCCTATTCTGTCTGCCCAACAGCGTTGTGTCCTTCCCCTCAGTCACCACATATATGACCGAGCAAAACAATGTTTACCGCCGAAACAATGGAACAAACAAAACCGGATGTGCCACCATCCGATGCGTGACAGCAACTTTACGCACGCGTACACCAGCCGGTTAACGTGGCAAATTTACCGATTCAAAGATGATGGAAAACTGTTACAGCCAAGCACATATAATCAAAACGCAGACTAAGGTAAAAAACAAACATATTTACCATTTAGCCGAGCTTCCATGCGGCCAAGTGTTGACCAAAACAAAGCAAACCTGCACGAGGCTCAAACCAATCCACAAATATTACAATTAATTTTAGTGCTGTCAAACGATTAAAATATTTGATTGCGATTAATCGCATTAAGGTCATAGTTAACTCACAATTAATCGCAAATTTTTCTCTATTCTAAATGTCCCTTGATTTCTTTTTGTCCCATTATTTTTTCTCATTTTAATGCTCTTATCAACATGATACAACAATACTTTTAAAATTGTGCCTTTTTTTTTAAACGAGCACCTTGTTCAATTGTATTTGTCTGTTCTGTATGTTCAAAAATATAAAACAATAAAAAGTTGATCTAAAAAAACACTGGATGGGAAAAGGGTATTTTACAATAACTTTAAATGCACCACGAGGCTGGACGAGGCCGAGTCTGTGTTTTTCAACGGCAGCTACAGTCTGGTGTTAGAATCCTCTCCAGTTAAATACAGTCACACTTTACACCGTTTAGCTGTCAGCATTTTAACCGTGTTTACTCCAGCTGCTAGCTAACAGTAGGTTAACATTAGCTGCTGCTAATTGTAGTGTTGACTAGTGTCCCGTGCGGCGATGTTTCTTTCTTTCTACACGATTCACGTGGATGACATTTTCCCTTTCAAAACGGCGATTTTCCCCGAAAAGCGACTAGTTTGCAGGTATATACTACTCTTTGGCCAGCTCGCAAGCCCAAACAAGTGGGTCTGTTGTTTTGTTTTTCCAGTCTAGCTAGATCTGGTGTGGTGTTGTAGTTTTTCTAACGTTACTAGTTGTTGCAACAGCATGTAAAAAAAACTACAAAGTTTTCTATGCCAAAAAGAACGTTAGTCTCGCGAAAAAATTTACGGCGTTGAAATGGGGTTGCGTTAACGCTGTTAATAACTCGTTTAACTGACAGCACTAATTAATTTACATGGCACAAATGGGATCAAAAGCCTCCACTTTGTCATGAACCTGGCTCTAGGTCATGACAAAAGATGGGGAAGGGACACAAGATGGCAATGACATAAAGAATGTATTACAAACAAAATATAAATATGGTTTAATCAACTTATACAAATGCAAATAGTAACAACAAACAAACAAAACAAACAAATACCTCCTTAAGTCTAGGAAGCTGGGCCTTTATTTCCTGTGGAGCCCTGAGCCTAGGTGCTCCCAATCAGCCCCATTAGCAGCTACCTTGAACACAGGGTTACAACAGTTACAACAGGCAGACACACATAGCAGGGCCCATCACACCCTCCTCCTTCCTCTCTATTCTCTTCCTTTCCTCCTCTCCAGCTGTCTCAATTCATCCCTTTCTCTTCATATCTCCCGTTCCCCAGTATCTGTCCCCATTTCTCATTTCCATTGCGCCTCTGTCATCCCACACACTTGTCCACTCAATCACTGGAATTTCTGCTCCTCCCATTCACACATAGGTACCACATCTCTCAGGCCCAGCTCATGTTTTTTTGTGCTCCTTCATATCTGCTCTTTTTTATGCCCTTGTGGTTCCCCATAACATCTTTCACTCTGAACAATATTTTGCACAACAGTTATTTCTTACTGTGTGTTGCTGTGTTTTGCTGTTGGAAGGCCACACGCTATAATAAGAGCCAAGTGGACAGTAACAAAAGATTCTTGCACTAGGGTTGTGATGAAACACTCAGCTCAGACAAGACACGATATTGGGTTAAAGAGAACAAGACGAGACAAGATAAATAAATCTTTTATTCAATTAAAAAGTCACAAAATTAAAAACAAGCACTGTGAAAATGTTTGCAACAAACGACTGTCAAATAACTGTCTTCTCTCATGTATAGCTACCCTCTTCAGACCTACTAACTGTGGCATGAGCTTCTAACTTCTAATAGAAGCTGTGTGTGACCTTCTAACTGAACTACTTTAGTTTCTTCAAATAAAAAACAGTAAAAATAACAAAAATGAATTGGACTAGCTTTTTTGTCTTATTATTTTTCAGTGCAAACCATAATCAAAGTAGTACTCTCTTAATAATCAAAGTGCAAACAGAGACTGATAACTCTTTTTTTTCTTCAAGCATGAAACACTGCTTAGACTAAGAAATGGTCATGTTCTTTTTCAGGAATATGAACATGTCCGTGTTTTCTGGCAGTAGTTGAGACCAGTTGTGTTGTACTTGAATGTGTCATTGTACAGTAGAGAGAGAAAAAGAAAGCTTATTTTATTATTGTTTAATAGTGATTACAGTCTAAAGCACAAATAAATAACCATCAAACACTCAACAGATGATTTTGTGGAGACAGATGCTCTTTTCTGCTCCTCTGCATTTCATTCATTGCAGCAGTAAACAAGGAAGTAGCTACTCTAGTATATATATATATATATATATATATATATATATATATATTTTTTTTTTTATATATATATATATATATATATATATATATATATATATATATATATATATATATATATATATATATATATGACCATTTTAAAACAAGGGGAGAACATTTAATTTTTTTTAATATCATAAAAAATAAAGTTAGGCTTTGCTGTCGGCTTCCCGACTATATTTTAAAAAACACAAAGAGAGAGCGATTTGCGTGAGTCAGCGCCACACTGAACTACAGGTGGCAGACTTGTCTTGGAAGAGAGAGAGAGAGAGAGAGAGAGAGAGAGAGAGAGAGAGAGAGGCGGTACCCTCTAACATTCTAACGCTGGGTTTTACAGGCAACTTTTATCCAATTGCAACTCTGCTACCGCTCTGCAAAAGTTAACTGGAAGTCAACTTTGGAGAATGGGCAGGGGGGATCTTCTATGCTAATTTCGAGGTCAAAGCCAGACTCCGTCATGCTGGCTGCTGCTCTGCACTTGTGAACTGATATCGGGAGAAAACGTTTCGCCTCAACGAGAAATCTTGACACGTTTTAATATCGGGAGATCTTGTGGGACGAGATCTTGTAACATATCTATTCTGCACTCATCACCCATTTCACCTTTCCAAAACATCTCATACTGTATGTAAAAAGGGGTATTCTGTGTTACTTGTGTCTACTTGCTGCAGTTTTGACAATATACATGGGTTCATACAGTTCCTAAAAGAAACTGACACAGGTATTTTAACACAATACACATACTGCATTATAACTAAAATTTGAATGGCTAAATTTACCTCTAGACATTATACAGTTGCAGTACAACTTGTCATGTTTCGTCCCTGTGTCAAGTTATGGTTTTTAGTTTGTATCACATTTTCTGTTTTGTTTTCAACTTCCTGTTTTATTTTGAAGGTTGTCTGTGTTACTTCCTGCTAGTTTCTTTTCCGGCTTGTGTGATTACCTGTCCCGCCCTAATGTGTTGCATCTGTGTCTAATTTAGTTGTGTATTTAAGTTCCGTCTTCCCCTCTCCCCAGTGAGAGATTGTCTGTTTTCCATGTGTACAGCTTTTGAGCGTTTTTCCCGTATTCCTGTTTACCTGTTGTTTTTGGATTCCCCGGATTTTTGGACTTTGCCTGTCTCCTGGATTTTTCCCTTTTGTCTGTCGATTATTGGACACTGTTGCTGAGTTTATTTTGTTAAATAAACTATTGTATTTTACCTTCTGAGTCGTGCCTCGTGGGTCCATTATCTGTGTGCTTGATAAACTGCAGTATTGTACTTGTACCGTAAGTTATTCCTTACATTGACTATTCCAAGCAAAGGTAACAGTCAAATCCAGTTACATTTTGTTTTGGTAGAATCCATTTTAGACCACACTGTTTATGAAATACAAACGTAATTACTGTGAGATGGAATATACTGTACCTTTGGCCACCGAAAGCTTGTACAGACAGGTTCAGACAAGAACCCTACTTTCACTTATTCCTATGTGGTTGCAGATATTCTGTCACCTAGATTACACCTTTTTTATGCTCAGTGATTTCCATCTTATTTTTCGGTTATATAGCTGAAGTATATTTATTTATACTTATTTTGTGTGCATGCACTAAACCTATAGCTCATGTATTACCTTACTTTTTAAATTCTATATTCTACTTCTTGTTATTTCATATAATTCCTAGAATGATTTCAACACCTGCTGGGCTGTCAGTCTAAAGTAGTGTTGTCTGTGAATACTTTGACGTATTGATTTTTGTGACTGTAATTTCAGTATGCTTTGGGGCAAGATTGCATTATGTTCTATTGAGGTTACTATTAGTAGAGAAATTGGTGACTACTACTCTACTGCAATGGATTTCTATCTGTGTTCTAGTTAAACCTTAGGAACAGAGAAGAAAGAGCAGCAGGTGGACAGATAAATACAGAGGAGGATTGGCTTAGAAGACGGAACAAGGATACACAGTGTCATTGATCTTAAAATCTGCAGTAACAATATCCTTAATGGATTTTCTTTTTTTTAAGTGTTCAAAGTACTGTCTTTGCCTGAAGTGGCAAAGATTGGCACGTGTAGAATTGATCTGACAATGACTGAACAGCTTCTCCTGTGGAGAGTCTGCCTGCTTTCAGTAAGTTTATATGTGTATAGGTGAGCAAAGCCCTTAAGGGTGCGTCACATCCCAAAAAACTGTGAATGTGTGAGACATACTGTCTAAAAGAAGCATGAGAGATAGTTTCAGAAACATTTCTGGCATGTGTATTCATCAAGGTGGAAGTCCCATTTTGCAGATAATAAATACATAGCACTGGCACGCACACCCAATCACACATTTAATTTCCCGTACACACACGCATGCACGCAAACCACTGAGTCTATATATTGAGACCCAATCCCAGCTGTGTGTGGTATGTGAGCTTAGGAAGCGAAACTGCCTTTGATAGTCCCTGAGGGAGAGGGGGGGAGGGTGAAGTTGAGGCTGTGATGGTGTATTTGACAGAGTATTTGTGAGTGTGTGAATGTGGTTGGTTAAAAAGTGTGCTCATGTGTGAAGTGTCTAGTTGAGGCAGTTCACTCTGAAATGGGCATGAAGAGAGACACTGCAAAGCAATAGAACTCAGTGAGCCTTTCACATACCAACAAAGACGAGGACAAGGCTTATTTGATTTATTAAATGATCTTCTGATTATTTTTTCAAGTAATCGTCAATCATCTAGTGGGTAGAAGGTCCCGAATATTGGTGAATGTCCATCACAAGCTACCACAACCAAAATGGATGTCTTAAATCCCATGCAAGTTTTGCTCTTTAACATAAAATTTTGTGACTAGAAAAGCAACAATCAAGATTAAAATTCAGATACAAAAACATTCTTAATTATTATTTATTAAGAGTTTAACACTCAAAAACTCAAAGCAACATGAGCAAACAATCAAATATTCCAAACTCTAATTGGAGCATGTGTAATACATTTGTACATTACATCACTTCAAACCAATGAGAAAGGCAAGGACATACACAGAAATACAAACATCTCCTGTAAAATAACCAGTGATTATTATTATTATTATTTAGATCCCATCACTCATCATTAGAAGCTGGTTAAGATCATATTGTTTTATGGCCTTTTAGGTTGGTTAATTAGTTTGACCAACACTCGTATATTCCAACGGTGTTCAGCTGACAATTAAAAAATTAAGAAAAGCAAGCAAATCTTAATCTTTCAGAAGCTTTTAAGGAACTGTCACTATGTGTGTCTTCCTCATTTTTCATTTGACTGCTAGAGGATAAAATTCACTGTCAAATTGGTAACTCTGCAGTTGGTCACTTTTCCAGTTGAAACAACAATAAGCGAAGAGAGATGTCCAATCAGGTTCAACTTCAGTCGCTGCTGCTGACATCAGCACTGAAGCTGATCACTGAAACCCACTTTTAGACACTTGCAAAGAAGACGACTTATCAATGCTCCCCGCTGTCTGTTCAACATCACGCAAAGTGATGGATGACTCAGGTGAGCTGTGTTACGTTCCTTAACTAACCAGAGGGAAAGTTATGGAGAATCAATGGCCTTAGTGGCTAAAACACAGATACAGTAACAGTCTCAATCAAGGCTGAACTGAGATAGTAATTCAGGCCGGGAATCTAACAGCAGTCCATGCTAATCCCTACACATTCACAACAGCCAACGGATATTGTAACTTATTTTCTGTTTACTCTTTGTGCCAGTAATATACACTCAGTGTCCACTGTATCAGGTAGGCTACACCTGTACAATCCATTGCAATTTAATACAACAGCTCTGCCATAAATTTCACCTTTGCAAAGTTTATAATATTCAGTTGTTGACATTGTTGGAAATGTGTAAATTAAATTACATCACAGGCATTTATAAATATTGAAGTCATAGTTATAGATGGTGTGACATTACTTACTTACATTACATTACATCACTTACATTACATTACTACATGATACTGAGAGAGTTTCTACCTTTTTGTATAATCTTTTGGAGAAAGTTTTTTTTTATATGGTTTAAAGATTTAATATGGTAACTCTTGAATAATGGCACTTAGTTGCACATTTCATATTAATCTAGTATGTCATTTATTTTGTGCTGTCATACATTATTTTGACAATTTTATTTGATTTATATACTGAAATAAATGTTGCAATGCAAAATAAAAAATTTAAAAACATCCCTGCTCAGTTATGCACAACCCACTGACTGAACGTCACAAATCTGTAATAAACATTGTGTTTTGGTTAGGCGTGTATTACATTTTTTTTAAAGTTTAGAGTGAATAAGAGTTAAATATTATGATGGAAGTATATGATGGCCATTCTCCTGCTCAATTATTTCACATAAGTTGTTGCAGCAATTTCTGGGTTGATGGTGCAAAATGTGACCATTTCTGACTACTCGAAAATTGATAGAAATGATCCAAAATACGACATTAAGACACCAAGACTTTGAGAAACACCATAAAAACATCCATGCCATGATTTGGTATAAAATACCTTTGAACATTTTTGATTTCTGCAAGTATTGCATTTTTCGGCGATTGATGGCGAGCACTTCTGCTCTGCTCAGAAACCCCCTTATTGTCAATACAGTTAGAAAAGCCATACATCCTTTGAATGCCCTATATCTCTAGATTGTGGTTGTAAAGTTTCATAAGGGTCTGATTTTATACAGTGAGGTCAGGTTTCAGAAAAACTGTCTCACTACAGTGGAATAGCTACTTGGTGAGTAACTATCATCACACATAAATACAATTGGGCTCATTAAATCCACAAGAGTCTCAGCTTTCAGATCATACCAAACTTATTCAATTCCAAGCTGACCAGGCCTGCACTCACTCACTGAAAACTAAAAGTAAGCAAGGAAACAGGAAAAGGGTCATTGAATGACATTATCAGAAGGTGGAACACATCAGTTTACAATCCGTTTTTTGTAAGATATTAAGCTGTTTAAATGAAAATAGGAGATCACAAATCTGCCTCCTTCAAACAGACATCAAAGCTTTGTTCAGTGGTTGCCACCACACAATAGCCATAAATGCGCTCCATGGTCACACACTCTGAGAATGGCAGAAAGCTGCCGCACCTGCCTCGTCAGGGAACACCTTTATTCAGACTTAAAAAATACATGTTTACAGCATTAAGGAAGCAGTTGTGTGACTGAAGTAAAAGCAATCAATCATAAGTGTGGACCTCACCACTGTCAACATCACAGCTGAGTCTATTGGCAGACAGAGACAGGACCTGAGAGTAAAGTAGCATTCAGCCTTTACTGTTTGGCTGTAGGAGGGCAAACTCACTCTTAACCAACAGTCCGGCAAATTGGCTCTATTTACTGTTCCAAAGAATAAGGCCTGTCAGATATGACTTTAGTGGAGGTATTGCAAATGCCCAATCGGAGTCATCAGTAGCCTTTGTTACCTGTGATTTCCAATCTTTACTATTACACGAGATGAAAGGTGGAGATGGGGTCATCCTTGACTGTCTGACATATGATGTAAAAATGAGTATGTACTTTGTTCCAGCTGCATAGTATGTGGATTTTGTGTACAAAAGAAATGCTCGGACGTATACTAGATTAGCAAGAATTTCTTAGTATGCAACGTGAGCTTTCTCGACATACTTAACCACCCCAAAATGCATTGTGTCTCTTCAGACTGTCCAATGGCAGCTTGCGAGGCAGACGATTTGAATAATTAATAATGGATAAAATAATTTTGAATGACGTTGAGTGATGTTAAGAGGACAATGCAGTTCACATATATAATGTACTGTAGAAAACAAAATGAACACTGAAACATTTATTTAATAATTTTTTTTTTTTTATATTATTTTTTTGGGCATTTCCGCCTTTAATGGACAAGACAGCTATGAGAGAGAGAGGGGGAAGACATGCAGGAAATCGTCACAGGTCGGACTCGAACCCCGTACCTCTGCTTCGAGGCATAAACCTCTCTGTATACGTGTGCCTGCTCTACCAACTGAGCCAACCTGGCCACAAAACATTTAATAATTTTAATTTACCTTAAAATAATACTGGAATATATTAAATTGAGTGGTTGGTTAATGTTGATTTACATTTGTAAAAAACTCTTTTCATTCAACAGCAGTAACGCCATGATTGATACAGATGTGTGATGCAGAGAAGACGTACTGCTTGAGTGTACTTTAAGCTGCTTACACACCAACCAGACGGCCAACCGTTGGCAGAAAAGGCAGTTGGACTGATCTGTCTCCCCGAGTTGGTCAATAGAATGCCTCAGAACACACCGAAGAGACGAGACGTAACGCTCCATAACAGCAGGCAGCGCTAATCTGTATTGTTGCCCAAAAAATGAAAACCGGCAGCTGATTGGACGAACGCGTCATGTGGGGCTGGTTTCTCCGGAAATTCAAAGCCAGACTGTCATGGTGGCTTGTTCAGAATACAAACTCATATTTTACTAAAATAGTTCACTGAAACGTGTTTCTGAAAACAGTTTAAGCAAGAAATAGGCCATGCAGTTGCTGAATCTGTCTTAATTTCAGATCGACAAAGTTTAAAAGATTTTCGTCAGATTTTGAGAGGCTTAGTCACGCTCATTCTGCTCACCATTTCCGGGTGAGTCCCGACTGCCCTGTCTCCGACTGAGCATGTCAGGTCGGCCAAAATGAAGGCCGACAGCCCCTCCAACGGCCGACGCCACAGAACACACCGAAAAGACTCGAGTCACCGACCTCGCCAGAATCCCCAACGGCCGATTATCGGCCCGGTGTGTAGCTGCCTTTAGTGTTTGCTGGTAATGGTGTACTTAATTGTTAATTTAGTAAGCAGTATGCAGTATTGATTAAGTATGAAGTATGCAGTAGGTTAGTATGCGATTGCAGACACAACCTCAATGATCTGTACTCAAAGGAAGTAGGCACCAAGCAGGGTGCACACAGCCATTATATATGGATTATATTTGACCGATTATAAAAGAGTAGGCTTGTATTCAAATTCAATTTTCCATAGTGCTGTCTGTCAAAGGGAAAAGGCTGTGTGAAGCAGAACAGGAACAATTAAAATAGTAAATCATGTACATTAACCATATGGTAATTCCACTGTGTGAAGCTAAAAGGTCAACACAGAAAGTAAAGGATATAAGAGATGTATGGAACGCTGGGGGAAGTGATGACATGCCGAAGAGATGGAAGGGATGAGGGAACAAGATTATAAAGAGGTATTGGATGAGAAGAGAAGAGAGGGTAATGGCAGAAAGGAAGAAGGGCAGGACACAGACGACAGAGGGGTGGAGGGCACAAATGCAGGGATGAGAGCTCATGGGAAGATATTTGAGAGATACATGAATTGAAGGAAAAGAAGCAGTTAAAGTGTCGCTTGGGAAATGTAATGATGGTCCACAAAAGAGTGACAGGAATTTTTACAGGGAGGATTCCTTGGAAAGAGAGACAAAAGAAAAAGGATATGAGAGGATGTGCGGCATGTGATTGAGGGAGGAGACTAGATTTAATTTTCAAACTGGGAAGAAGCAAATGAAAATGAGCAGAACAAGAGCTATTAAGTAATGGCCAGATAGTGAGCGAGGGTGAGTTCATTTAGCAAGAGAAATTTGGGTGGGAGACAGTAGGATGGGCAAATCAGAGAGAAAAAAAGGAAAAGTGTGATCCAGAAAGGGATGGGACGGGGGTGGGGGTGCAGGGGCAAGCTCAGAAAAGGGGGCTCTTCTTCCGCTCAGCTGTGTGTCTTGGCCGGCTGTGAAAAGCCGCTCTCTTCCTGTCAGCACAGGAAGCCCACAGGGCGCCATTGTACAAGACTCAGAGGGAAAGACGGGGACAGAGGTTTGAATAATTTAGTGGAATTATTGATGAATTTAAATTTCTGAAGGTTAAGTGTTAGTTGACATTCAAGTCACAGTGGTTTGCCTTAAACTATCTTACTCTTGATTTTGCTGTTGCATGTCTGCATGGGCAATACCAGGCAAATCTTATCAAGACTAATAAGTGACTGATTGTTGGATTGATCCACAGTCCAAATCACCACAAAGACAGAATGAGGCTGCCTTTAAGCATGACAGTTACTCGCTGTCGAGCTAAGGCCTAAAACATACAGGCCCCCCTCCCTCCCTCTGTGTCTGTTTACCAGTACATTGAATTATGATAAAATTTCACTCCAGGTCTCTGTTTCACAGACAGTCTATTGTCCTCTTTTTGGTCACAATTGGCCCTAATGCCAGTCACAGATTAGTTGCCAAGAGTCTGCAGCGGTGATTGGTTCTCCTTCAGGGAGATGACTCTTTCAAGCTCTTTAAGTGAAATGAGAAAATCTTTCATTTCAGTTGTTTTTGTAAGTACTTGATCAAGTCACATACTCAAAAGAACTGGCTCAAATAGCAGCACACAGCTGTGCATGCACTGTTACAAAAATGTAAATCAGTTCTCCTGACTCATTCAAACACTTGCATTAATTAGCCCAAATTACACATCACTGGATTACAGTAGATGACAGACAATCTTCTGCATTGTTATTGTTTTCTTTCATCATACAATTTATTTTTTCACCATTGTCAGAAATCACTGTGGCTCTTATTGTGACCACTTTTCTTTGTTGTATTTTTGCATTTTTTCCTCATATTCTTACATATTCTTCTTCTGTTATTATATCTCCAGAGAGCTACATAGGGTTAATGTAATAGGTTTGGTTAATCAACCATTGAAAACAACAATCCCATCATTCCAGCTTGTCCAGAGAGTAGCTGCTATACATATTGCTTTTGAGATCAGTTTCTCGCTGTCTAAAGTCTCTAGTAGAGAATTTTCTCAAAAAAGTGTGACACCATTCAACTAACTGTCACTGCACTCTGTCTACCATAGCCAATTGTTATAACACATACATTGGTTTTGCTTGTGTGAGAGGGAAAAGAGACAGAGAGAGAGAGATAGACATAGATGAAGACAGGTGGCCCCATAGCAGCAGAACAACTTATTTGGTGATGTGTTAATGCACATTTGTGGCAGCCTGTTTACATGACTGTATTCAATAGCCTATTCTGCAGTGCAATAGCACATCTATCCTGCTCCTTTTACTGTATGTATGACTTGTCTTCCATATGCAGGGTTTGATCTATGTCACAGCAGTGACATGACTCCAGAAATTAGAGTAATTGGTAGCAATCTGTGTGAAGGTGAAGGGGCAGAAAATAACTAAGCAACGAGGGGAATAGAAAGGGCAAAAAGAGGAAGCGATGCAGAGATAAGAGACAAATGCTAAAATAAATAGGTGCAAAAGAAGCAAGCAACAGTCCCTGAACCTGGAAACAACCCTGAAAAGAGGTAGGTGGATGAATAAATGTTTCACACTCATCAGAAGCTGGCACAAACATTCAGGGATATCCTTTATACTGTTTGGCCTCTCTTGCTTCTCTGCTTTGTCACACTATAATTTCTCTTTTTCCATGCCACTGTGTCCGTTCTTCTGTATGTCCTTGCAGCTTCTGAGCATTGTTGTCCAGCGATTGGGTTGCTTTTGTTCATATTTCCTGCTTCTACTGCTTGACTCCATTTTCTTTTTTGTTTTCGTCCCACCCTTCTTTCATCTTCCCCTTTCCAATTCCTTTACTCATTCTTCTCAACTACCATTTTCTACTTTTCAACTCCCCAGTCTACTTTTCTCTCTGTTATCCTTGCTCCCTCTTCTACCCTGTTTTGTTCTCCTTATTCCGTCCCATTCTCTCCTTTTGACTTCAACTCTCTCGCTCCCCCTTTTTAAGCCTTCCTTTCTTTTCATGTCATCTTCCCTTATTCCCATTCTCCCATCTCATATTGTCTTCCCTGACCTGTTCTCCTACTTTCTCCTCTCCTTCTTCCTTTTCCATTTACTCCACTCATTTCCCTCCCCATTCTTGATTTCTTCTTTCATCTTCTCTCCCCTCCTCCCCTGTCATAAACAATTTCTGCGACTACTCCACCCCCAACAAATGTCAGCATTGATCAGTTGTAGGCTAGTCATAATCTGCCCATTCACCCCTATGCCTTTATACTACAGTAATGCTAAGCCATACTAACCACAACTGTGTCCATTTTACACATGGATGTGAATGTTAGAACAAATCACCTCAGGCAAACTTCTGAACATTCCTAAACACTACTTCTAATTAAATGCTCGCTACTTAAGGCACAAGGCCCGCTGTGTATTAATATGTTGCACCATAACAGTGTCAGCGCGTGGTTTCCTCTGCTCATGTTGTTCTTTCACCTAATGTAATGGCTCCCATCTGCAGCCATTTTCTGGTGTTCAGATGTATTCACAGCAGGTGATTACTGAACTGACCTACACAAAGCGTGACTGTGTTGACATCACAGTGTTGGGCTCAACATGTTATGCAGATGAGTGGACAGTTCAACTTTCTGTAGTTTTATAAGCTCTTAATTTGTTTTGTTTCTATTTTGCAAACAATTAGCAACATATGTCATGAAGTACATTAGAACATTACCTGTTATTTAGGCCTACAAAAGATTGTACAAATTGGACCAAAAGCAATGCCTCCGTAATAAATTAAATAACATGATGTTCTTGGGTGTTATTGTGAGCGTCATGCTGTGAACTACAGTATACCATGGTAGTGACAAATACAGACTCGCTCTAACCCTGTCCCCCCACAAAGCCACACAAGTACCACAAAACAACATATGTTTATATTCATATAAGTCAGGTGAGCATAGTAGGAGGTCGGGGTGGAAGGATGGGTCACCAAAAGGTCAGACTTTAACACAAGAGACCACTGTTCGTTTCCCGTTTCCTACCGACGATCAATTTTGGTTTCTTTTAAAGCATAGTGTTATAGAGGGCATTAACAAATGAAGCATTTTGTTGTTTAACTTGGAGAAATTGTTTAATACAGCAGTGATGTAAACCAAGACATTTTTCTGTGCGGAAAAGCTTTTAACATTTGATGCTCCTGTTGTCGAGCTGTTCCTAGATGTGAAATGGTATTAACACAGCCTGTAGTGTTTGGCGAAGGAAGGTATTTATTTGATGAAATAGCACAAATATTCAAATTACTTTTCAGTTAAGCTAATTCAGGTGTAAACCACTGCTTTCCATACAGGAACATCCCACACGCTCAATATGCTTTATTTTTCACCGCAGAATGACAAAATACTGCTTTGGTAGTATTTTCAGGTTGGCACCAAGCAGTGCCAGAAAGAAATTAAAAATAAATGTTGATCCCATAAAAATGATTAGTAGTAGCTTTGCTTGTTATTATAAAGTCCATCTTCTGCTCCTCTTTGTTAGCACAGAATATTCACTGTGACACATTTAGAATATTAATTATGTGTTACTGCAGCAAGGCTGCTATACATAAAGTGTTAAAGTGGTGTTGACTGCCGCACATGCTCACACATGCATGTTCACCCACATACAATGCTGACACACGCACACACACACACACACACCAACACACGCGCACACACACACACACACACACACACACACCAACACACGCACACACCACTCCCTGTCACCCCATATTATCATCATGATCATTTATTAACTGTGGCTTCCGCCAGATCGAGTGAGGCTAAGTGAGGAGTTCAGTGGAAGGAGGGATTGCTTTCTTACAGTTATTTTTCAATTTACTAACATGTATTGGTTCAAACTGAAGTCACATTGTCAAAACTCCTCACACAGAACAGAAGTCTATGTGGACCAAACTGTGAATCATTGTTCATTGCTTTCACATAACATGCATTCAATTTCTCATTTATACTCCACCACATATACACCACTATATATCTGCAGCACATTGTTAAAATTCTAACACACTGTTAAAACATTCAAAGCAGAATTTTGGCAAATTTAGTGCATTTCAGCAGTAACCATATTGAAATATATAGGACATTTTAGCAGAATATTTACAATAAAATTAAGTAATAATCATGTCATACAGCTGATTTCAGCTGAAAGAGAAGACATACGATGTGATGGTTATGAGAACTTGTGGCCAAATGCAGGAAAGAGGGAGGACTAGATCCCTCACAGTATGAGTGATTATGCTATAATAGCCTACATGTTGTTGTAATTACTATTGCAGCCCTGGAATTTGGGGAATTATTTATTTGTTTCAACTTTAAAGTAAATCACTATATGCAACAATATTAAAAAATAAAGGATATTGAAACAAACTTCTGATTAATTCATGTTACATATACTTTAGTACAGTTGATAATGTGAAAAGGTGTTATTGTTATTCTGCTATGAAATACGGATTTATGTGAAAAATCATTCACATTTCAAAGATAAAAGTTCATCATTTATGTAATGCAATGCTATGCAGTGTTTTTTAGGTCAGTGTGTTATGAGTGACAGTGTTGCCTGCAAATGCTTGAAAATTATTGCCAGTGTTTTGGTCGAACAAGCTTATCTTGAGACATGTATGAAGTGTTTTGTTGGCTTCTGTGAGTTTTGGAGGTGAGATTAACCGTTTAGCCAAGATACATGTTGGAAATGCAGTCTGTATTAAGAGCTTGAAAAAAATAGCTTCAGTATTGAGTGATGCTTGTTAGCAATCAAGAAAACTGTAATTAAATGAGAGGAAAAAAGAGAAGGAGTACAGTGCCACAGGCTGGGCTCCTTTGACTAAAAACACTTATCTCATTCACTGCATTCCCCTGCTCCTCATTTCTCCCTCCCTGAGTTGGCTTAGTTACTGTGTGGCAGTGAACAACCCAGACAAGCATGCACACACATACACTGCAGTGTGCTGGGCTCATTTCCTTTGTAGAGGTGTAACATGAGGATTGTTAACTTCCAGGTCACAAGAAACCATGCTAACTTACACAACATTAAACATTATTATGCACCTGCCAATTTCACTCTCTCTCTGTTTGTGTGTCTCTCTCTCTCTCTCTCTCTCTCTCTCTCTCTCTCTCTCTCTCTCTCTCTCTCTCTCTCTCACACACACACCAACTTTCCTTTAATGTCATATGCATGTCATATGCATCATGAATGCATGGATGTACTCGAAACCAACCTTTAGATTCACACAGTAAGGATGTTGTACAAGCATCGCCTGAACTCGCACCTGTGCACTTTCTCATATATGTACGTATATAACTTATCTGCTTTGCTGTTATCTATCTAGGGTAAGGTGGATAGAGAAAAAGGCACAATACTAAACTGCCTTGAACCTAAAGGAACGCCTGATGTTTTTAGGCTTAAAGGTCAGATTATATGGAGACTTCTGCTCCTATTCATTTTAATGTTATCCAGACATTGTGGGATAGCAGGCAGAATGAGATTTTCCGAAAAAGAAAGTGGTTCAAAGTTTGTAACGTTATGGAACTTTACATAGAGGCATTGTAGTTATCCACCTATAAAGCTAACTAAGAAACTGTGATGCAGTAATGAGCGAGAAAGACTTACCAACTGTGGAAAAATCGTTGACCATGATAATTGTTTGTCATGGAGATCATTTTTGCAGTTATTTTAAGTTCTCTTCTGGGCAACCCAAAATCACAGGGACAAACTTGCTGCTAGCCACAAAGTCACACAAATGGGATGCATATGTATGCAATGCTTGCAAAGAAGCATGTTTTATCAATCTGTCAACATCAATCAAGATCTGGGGTTGTGGGTTCTTTCCCCCGCTTTCAGTGGGTCTTAATGGTTAGGTGTTATTGCTTCACGAAAGCAAGATAACAGATGTGGCAGTCATAATGCATCAAACAGCTTCCTGCGAACGCAGCCACCCGCAAGAATGGATTTTGAAATGTTGTGTTGATTCAAGGAAAAACCACAGGGGACAATGAGTCTTCAGCCATGATGCAAACGGGGATACTTACATTCACATGAGCCGAGTCTCATGGTGTGAGATGGCCTGCATCTAGGTATGAAATCAGCACAGAGGATGGGAATGCCTGTAAAATGGAGGACTAGATACAAGCAAATATTATCTATGGCCCTTTTCCTTACAACACATCCTTGTAGCAAAGGAGTGGCCTGAAGGTCAAGACGACACAGAGCTTCCTAGCCGTCATATCCATCTGTAGTACTGTAGTTTGATGTGGCAAGTCCTATCAATAGGTCACACACCGCCAACTGATTTTGCTTATGTTAGTCCCCTTTCCATTTCCTCATGGATGTAAACAATGACACGTAGGACACTATTCTAAGAAGTGTTTTCCTGCACAGAACCTATAGGGTTTTCCCGTGGTTTAGTAGCAGATTGACTGCTGCAGAAACAGTTAGGTGTCAGTGTTTGTGACGTTTCTAGTCCAGTCCAATCACATAAAGCCAGTTCTCATCACAGCAGCTGATGAGTCCTAGGCATACAAGATGCATGCTGAGATAGAGGGAGGCACCGAAGACCATGTTTTTTCAGGCTTTAGTAATTACAAATGGGTGACAAATCAAAGTGAAAACCAACATTAAGTTTCTCAGTAAGGGTTTGGGCCGACACTAGCTAGCTGTTTTGATGATGGTGTTGGTGAGCATTGTCGATCTTGTCAGCCACAAATCTTCCATAGGTGTCTTAAGATCAGTGGCAGTGAGGGGCCATGCTATTTGATTAACATCATTTCCATACTCATCAAACTATTGACATCTGCATTTGCAATGCTTCTACTCTCATTATTTAGAGTACACTCATTTATTTAGATATTTCTTTTCAATGCAAAATTACAAATGGAAATGGATGCAGGTTGAGGCCACTTACAGTATATATGATCATACTTTGGGGAATTATTATCCTGATTGTGAGAGATGATACAAACAAACTTTCAATACTCAAGCGGAGGGTGGTCAGTAAAGCCAAAGGACTTTTTTTTTATGAAATGCTAAGGACATAAAATGACTACCAATCAAATATACACAATATACCATATTTAGTCTTTCTCTATTTTGTGCTGATTCTTTTTAGCTTGTGACATAATCTGCTTGGATTTTGCACCTGTGCTGGCGATAAAACAGGGTTTTAAATGGCATGGGCTATTTCCTATTCATAATAAATTATTATTGTTTATTTATCAGGATATATACCTGCACAGGGAGAGAGGAAGCTCATTGCACTGCAGATAAAGGCCATGAAAGGTTAGCAACTTCTCCTGCTGCTCACAGTTAGTGCTCAGTCAGAGAGAGGGAGAGAAGATGTGAAGAAGTGAAAGAGGAAGATGGAGGTGGAGTTACTGTAACATAAAAAATAGGGATGGTAGGGGTGAGAGAGAAGAGAAGGTGAATTATGTGAATGTGAGGATGGATTAGAGAAAAGGAAGAGCAAGAGACAAAGCAAAAGAAAATGGAAATGTGAAGAGAGTAGAGATGAGAGAGAGAGAGAGAGAGAGAGAGAGAGAGAGAGAGAGAGAGAGAGAGAGAGAGAGAGAGAGAGAGAGAGAGAGAGAGAGAGAGAGAGAGAGAGAGAAAACAGTTTTCACACAGTAGACCACTGACGGATGGTTGGCATTAAGCTCCCCCCTACCTCCGGAAATAACTAATTAAGCATGGTCTGTGTGTGTGTGTGTGTGATCTTATGTTTGGTATTTTATTAAAACATGCTGTGTCTGTGTCCGAGGAAGATTTGGTTCTTTTAAGTTGATTTGTAAATACAAACAGTACTTTATTCAGCTATACTCTGTGAATAATGTTCTCGGTTCAAGGTTTTACATCCTACTGTCTAAACTGAAAAGGAAAGTTCACTGATTGATGTCTTAAAGAGCACAAGATCATCAAAAACTGTACAGATAGCAGGCAGTTTTAGAGCCACACCTCCGTTAGTTTCCATCCGAAACCTTACATTATTTTAAACTACAGGCACTGAAGAGGGTTTAACTTTTGATAACACTAGCAGGTCCTGACCAAGGTTATAATAACAAAATAACGAAAACTAAAAACATTTTCGTTAACTGAAATAAAAATAAATAAAATAAAAATGAGGCATTACAAAAAAATTATAACTAACTAAAACTGTAATGTCTGTTTGCAAAACTAACTAAAATAAAATACAATTAACAAGTAAATATCCTTAGTTTTCATCTTTGTCAATGTCTTTCATAGAGCAACGTTATATCTTTCAGAGTTGACATTTCCGACCATAGACCTGTTTTATACAGTCTATGCCATAGACATATATAGTTTCCGACTGGGAACCCATAAATTCCGACATTCCATGTTAAATTGAACACGACATAGTCAATGTCCCTTGCCTGGCATAATGGCGGTACCAAAAGTCGGAAGAAAGCGGCAGAGTCCTATTTGATTATGACTGTGTCAGATACAGTAAAATATGTGGACAATTTATTAAAGGGAAAAATCCCATGAATTTGAAAGTACATTTGAGAAAAGCGCACAAGGAGGCTAACCTAGCTTACCTTAACAAGGTAAAGGAGAAGCAAAGCTAACCCCGGTACAGGGCATGGATGTATTGATACAGGTCCAGGCAGCATGACGGAGACAACCGTAGGACAGAGAACACTACAGGAGGGATTTCACCGGCGACCCAATAGCTGCTGGTTAGTAAATACGCAGGAAGACCATAAGCGGGAGGAAGTGTGGTTGAATAGGTGTATTGATACTGGGATATCTACACAACTGTGTGAGTCGATTGACTTCAAAAAGTTCGCCACTTTACTCGAACCAAAGTTCAAAACACCTGTTCATGTACAGTATGTCTTCTTGAGTCTATTGGCTATTTAGGTTTTTTCCACTTCACTTACACATTTTCCACTTACTGTGGCGTCTTGTGTAGACTGTTTACGTATTTGTGCTCATATGTACATTTTATGTACCGGTGTTATTGTTGAATACATTGTGAATACATATTTCTAAAATTGTATGATGTTTTTGTTGAGTTATTATTACACAATACTTTTTCTGACCTTTTTGAATCTTGCACCTGACAAATAACCCATATTACAAAAAAGACTAAAACTAACACCATAACTAATAAAAGCTAAACGAAAAATAAGCATTTTCAAAAAATAAGAACTAAACTAAACTAGCAAACCCGCTTTAAAAACTAATTAAAACTAAACTGAATTTGAAAACAAAAAGTCAAAACAAAATACAAATTTAAATTAATGAAAAATCCCAAACTATAATAACCTTGGTCCTGACACATAAGCTTCTGTTTTGATTACCTTTTCTGTCCCAACTTTCATATTGTCCTATTATAGACTATCCCCTCCTGAAATACATTTCCATGTTTTTTTGCTTCTTTGCATGCACCCCACATAGTTTCTTAAATGCCACTGAGTCTGAGAGCTGTAGAATTGCTTTTGTGGAAGTATTCCAACATAGTTACGGTGAGCCAGTGATATATGACCTTCTGGCAAGTCACAAGATGATTTTGGAAGGGTATTTTTTATATTCTCAGCACTTTTCCTCTAACATCCAAGCCAGAGTGCTACATTTCTTCTCATCTGACATTAACTTCAAGGATCAAGGTCTGTTGATAAAAAGTGTAGACATGTAACATGACAGACATTTCCTTATCAGTACTGCACATCACTATGAAAATCTAGATTACTGCCCCTCCAGGATTTTGCGGCCTTTTTTTTTTAGATTGTTGCAGCCCAAAATGCCTGATTTTGCAGGAGCTTTTGTAAAAAAATGTGATAAAAGTTGCAATGTCTTTTGTATTTTTGTTGCAATGAAGTTGTGAGCGACAGTGAAAGTTGCAAAAAAAAATTTGCGATTTTGTTGTTGTATAGTTCTTTAAAAATAAAAAGGAAACTTGTTTTTGGAAGAATAAAACTACTCTGGGCTGAGTTTTCCTAGTAACCTTACCAAAAAGGCTCAGGATGCTGCTAATGTTGGTATAATATGAAAATGGCTGGTGGATTTAAGACAAAAAATAATCATTTATTGAATTAATCAAATTTGAACATATGTGTCAGTGGCTTGTTGATCGTTAGTTAATTTCCTATTCTGGCCTGGGACACACATTTATACGTTTTCATAAAGTACTTTAACTTATCATTGCACTTACAATAACGAGCGTGGCTGACCTCAATTTAGGTCATCGTGTACATCTCATCTCTGGTTTTTCCTGCATCCACCGTGTGTGTTTGTGTGTGTGCACGCGTCAATCGCGGGGGGAACTGAGCAGCAGCCCCGCCCGCTGCAGAGAGCCAACAGGATTGAACAGCAGCAGCTTTCAGCGACTTTAGAGTGAAAAATCGTTACAGCGTACATTGATGTTAAAACGTAAACAGGTTGGCAGGACGGTCTGACATGTGAGATGTTCGAGTCACGCACATCTCGTCTTCATATCAGAAACAAGGAAATTAATTTGGCGACGTACGTGTGTTACATCAACCCGTTCTCACTCCTGCTTGGTCAGTGTCTCTTAGAGTCACATACTGTACTGACGCAAAGTCTGGCACGTGGGACTGCTGTGAGTGGTTGAAGTTGCGGGAAACTCTGGTTATTGGTCAAATTTGCGGAAAAGTTGTGGTGATTGGTCAAAATTGCGAGTTGCACCATATTCACGGTGATTAGTTGAATTCGCATGACTTGTTGCGATCGCGACATTGCGAAATCCTGGAGGGACTGATTACTTAAAATTTTGCCCATCTGTTTAAAAATCTGTGTCAATATATTCCATCATAGCCTTTGTACTGAATTTGCATCATGAGCAGAAACCATTAAACACAGTGGAGCTTGCTCTACACTCAGTTAACAACACCCCACTGGACAAATGGCATTATTTCAGCTGAAGGGGCATTCAAAACAAGAAATGAAAGGAAAAGAAATGCTGAATTAATACTTTCATCGTCATGAATAAGATTGGTCCTGAGCTACCTCGGGAAGAAACAAGCACAGAGAACATATTCACTCTTAGAGATTGGCTTCGCACGCCATAGTAAAATTAGTAAAGATCACATAGAACTGTTTGGGAGTTCTATCATTCTCTGACTTTTTCCTGCTAGTCAAGACACCTTATGACACAGTACATGTCCTCCTTCCTTTCCTTGTTTTGTTTAACATCCATATTTTAATCATTAGATATAAACGCATAAAGACTAATGAACACACCAGGTTGCATATTAAGAAAGACCCAGTATTTGCTTAGCAAATACAGCATATTACTTTGCAAATAGAGGTTCATGTGACTCTCTTACAGAAAGTATCAAGTGCTATTTTTTAGACAGGAACATATAATACAGAACAGCTTATTGTTGCCAGAAGTTGTTATATATATATATATATATATATATATATATATATATATATATATATATATATATATATATATATATATATATATATGTATGAGTTCTCCTTTAATAATCAGAGGTTCTGTGGCAGAGATTTATTTTAATAAAGGAACATTAATGAGATTGTGTAGAATTAACTGTAAGTTTTGTTTGTATACAGTCAACTTAAATAATCTTAGGAAAACGTGTTGAAATATTAAATAAGTTATACAAAAGTTTAACTTTTCCTTCAACAAAAGTGTGCAATAAAAAACAATTCCCAGGATTAAAAAAATAACAACATAATAATAAAAATAAAATATAAAAATGTATCCATGATTACATAAATCACATTTAATGGACAAGATGTAGATTGTAGATTGCAGATTGCGTTGCTTCACAGTTGATCCACAGTGTGAACAACTCATCCTGAGTAGCTTTGCCCATTATGCAAATTAGCGTGCATGGAGATGTGGAGCTGAGTGGCCAAGTTATTGGACTCCCCATCAGAGAGCTCCGCCTGTGTATTTTTGTTATCTTGTATTTAGTATTGCTGAAGCTATTCCAGGTAAGCCACAAACAAACATTAGCACCACATCTGTATAGTGCTCAGTGCGAGTCCTTTTGGACGTTTTAAGCAGTACAATCTTTATTTTAATAATGTTTTAAGATAGTTTCAGTGATTAGGAATATCAAAGTATTTGGTTGTTTTAAGGCACTGTAAAGGCCATTAGCAGCACAGAATGGGTCCTTCCAGGGTACAGAATGCTCAAAAGAGAGGCAGAAGCGATGGGGGTGTGTGTTTGGGAAAGAAGTTGAGGAAGAGACACCAAGACAATTGACAGAAATGAAGAGGCACAGGAAAAACAGGAAAAAAGTCAAACACTGAGATGAAAAGAGACAGGTACAGCTTTCCTACTAAACCCCACCCAAAGAGACAAAGTGCTCCTCCAGTATCTTGAGCTACAGTACAGTACTTCGGTATCGGGAAGCAAAAAATGGTATCGGGCCATCTCTAGGGTAAACGCTCCATATTCATGTGCCATCTTGAAATACGTTAGCCGGTAAGGGACATACAGGACATACTGCTCCGCCTTTCGCGTTTTCGCTGTCACATGATAAACTCACAGGTGCTGCTAATGGGTATCCTAGCGCCCCGGCAAGTTTGAAGAAGGAAACATAGAGGACCACACATATTCAAAATCCAAATTTCTTCTTCACCCAGAAAAAGAAAAGGGATATTGAAAAGCGCAAGAGACCAGCTTTTTGAAGCGTGAAGGCTACCGTAGCTGTAATACGTACTTTGAACTGCGTGGTGCGAGAGAGTTGATTGCACATTGGATCTTTAAATAAATAAATCATAATTGTGTTTGCCCAGTGACTGTCATGCATTGCCATGCAAGTCTTGGAACAAACACTTAGATACACTCTTCTCGTGTCTCGCACATAACAGTACATGTCGAGGCATGTGTGTAGCGCAGACGTGATTGTCTGCAGTTTACAGTGAAAACAAACAAGTAATCCATTATTCATGTTGATTAGGGAAACAGCTCTGTTTCTGTGTTCCACTAACGAGCCAAACAAGAGGACAGGAAGAAGAGGCAATTGACTTAATTCCCGTCATCACAATAACAGTTACAAACATACACACACACACACACACACACATACTATACTGTATGCAACACACACAGCCACATTCAGCTAACTGCTTGCCATCCATTGATGACAGATAGCTCAGATTCTGCTATGTTGCGTGGAGGTTGTGTTGATTTTTCCACAAGATTGACTCACCAAAAGTGTGATCTTCCGGATACAAGACAAGGGGTGAATAATTTAATAAACATGTATTTTGTATCTTTTATGGGCAACTCATTTAGATCACTTTGATGCAATTTGCTTTCTCTGTGACATTTAATGATCTTTTTCTGTTTAATCAGTATTAAATCCAATTTGATTCAATGATGTCAAACAAAGAGACATGGAAACTTTCAAGAATACATTTTGTAGGCACTATTAGTAAATAAGTATACATGCACATCAATATTTTATACAGCAAAAATTAGGGGGAAAACCTATACTGTGCCTGTATTATACTGGGCGACAAATAACGGGATAGTATCAAATGAACTAATTTGAGATTGTGCTGATTAAATATCTTAAACAAATGTAATAATATTATGTACTATATGTGTAAGAGGACAGAGGGAAGGTAAGATTGGTATTTTCTGTATCTTTACTGAACATGCAGTAGCAGGATTTTGTATCACTGGTGAGAAAAAGGATCTGGAGAAGACCGTGTTGCGTGATCAAAACACAACATGTAGATTAAAAAAATCAAATTAGCAAAAAGCAGAACAGGGCATTATTGAAGATCACTGGAAGTCATGGCTGTCACAACACAAATGTCGTTTCTTGGAGGCATAACAGAGAAAGATAACCTTGAGATGTGTGTATGACTTCAACATAAAGACAACTTACAATTTTGCTTTCTGCATTCTTTTATAAAACTGTAAGATTCCTTTTAAATTGTGTTTCCTATTGTGAACCCAACCCTGCATACTGATGAGAGGAAAGATGTTAGCAGAGAAGATGGTACTTTGGTTCTAAAAAGCTGTTGGAATTCTTCAGATTTTCACAACTCTATACCTCTCCCCACTCACTCACACACATGCATGCACCCGGGTAATGTTTATTAGGTTGAAAAGCAGACATTTGGACTTCCCTTCTTTTGAATATTCATGAGCACCTGTTTTCTACCACTCAATATGATCACTAACACAACATTAACACAGGCATGTACTATGTGTGCCTCTGTTAGGCTTTGTAGTAGCCTACAGTAATACAGAGAGAGTTTTTAATCATATGCATATTTAGCCATTTGCCATATGATTTTATTCGAAACTGTTGATATTGAAAGGAAGTGGGAGTTGGACTAAGGCAAAGTATTGTTGAAGCAGCATGGAGTTTTATAGTCGGCAAAACTTTACACATGCACATTTTTATTCAAACCTAATTACAGTAACCGTGTATCATACATAAATTATGCAGGAGGAAAATACTTATTTGTGTATTTTTCTGGTGTTATGCACACCTAGCCCTTTTTGGCATATATATAGATATATATATATATATCTATATATATGTGTGTGTGTGTGTGTGTGTGTGTGTGTGTGTGTGTGTGTGTGTGTGTATGTGATTAAACAATAGTATTGCCTTTTTATTTGCTGAAAGGATGAACAACCTTGTCTCTATGAAAAGTGGAGAGCAGAAATGGCTACCTTTGCATTATGTATAATGAGATGTAGTATAATATACCTATGTATAATCTACAACAAAAGCCAAAAGTGCCCAGATAGCCTAGTTGGTAGAGCAGGCGCCCATATATAGAGGTTTACTACTTTGACTCCGACCTGCGGCCCTTCGCTGTGTGTCATTCCCCCCTCTCTCTTCCCTTTCATATCTTCAGCTGTCCTGTCAAAAAAAAGGCTAAAAATAAATTTAAAAAAAGCCAACATACTGTAACTTAGTAAAATATGGGGGAGCTTCTGGGAAATTGCTTAATCTACTGTACTTAATGCCAGAAGCAAGATCAAATATCTAAATTGCTACGCTAATAGGAAGTGCCCTATTTGCGGTTCTTGCCTTGATTTTTATTTTTCAATGTGTTATTGTAAAATGATAGCACTTTCTTTGTAGTTATATGCATGGGAATAAAGACGTGCTCATTCAGGCAATACATACTGTAATGCTTAGTTTATTGAAGCACGTGTGTAAACTGTGGACTTCTTTTTTAAATATTATACAATGTCTGTAACACCTACTTCTATTGTCATCCATAAAACACCAAAAATATTATATTAGAACTACAAAATTAAGATTGTGCAACCAGTTATATTCAAATTCATGATCAGTTTGATACATTACTAATATTTGAACAACCTACTTAAAGATGTGAACAGGCATCCCCTCATGCTGTTTTTTTTTGGTGACATTATCACTTTAATGTTGAGGCTCCTGGTCATATTCAAGCTGCACATATCTTGCCCTAGCAGTCATAAACACTTTCCAAATGTGTTTTTATCTGTGTGCAGCAGTATTAGAAGGATGGCTGCCTGTGTCAGTTATCAGGATTCAGCTGCCATTTGGCCCCTTTAAAGCAACGGTTTGCTTACACGGCACGTTTGTTAGAAATCCCTAATTATTGGCCACAGTGCTTGAAGTGGCCATTACACATACTATTCATTTGTGCACTTATTTAATTCTCAGAGGGCTCTACCTATAAACATTATGATGACATATTAGACCAGACTCCATTAGTTAAATATAAGCATTTCTGATGACATCATTATTATCATTAAAGCTTGGGATTTTAGAAAGATATTTTAATCATTTAGAGAGGCCTGCGCGTTGACCTTTGTGAACAAGATTATTTGCACTGATAAACAGTTCCAATAGATGAATTTGAACACAGTTCTGAGGGCTATTTCACAAAACCTAGATAGCAGATTAAGCCGGGATTTCCCAGTTATCCTTGCTCAATTTAGCCTTGACTCGGTTTCACAAAAGCAGAGGCACTTAAGTTACCCTGGAGATTTATTCTGTGCAGCTAGCCTGCTCGTGATCAAGCTAACAGCCAGGATTTATTTAATCCTGGGGCCTTTTCTGTTCACTCAGCAGTGGTTTTTACCTTATTATTATCAGCAGGCATTAAAATACAACAGGTACATATTGCTGTTCAGTTAAGCACTGTTATTATTTAAGTTATGACCATTGTTTTTTAGAATCATTGTTACTTCAAACTACAAACCCAGCTGAAGATTCCAGTTTAACTGGCTAAAACAATAACGCTTAACTCAATGCTAACGTTACTTAGCTAAGATAACACTGACAAGCTAACGTTGGCTCTAACATGAGCTGGTAACAAAGTCCAACTAAAGTAAACGTACTTCAGCTTACCTAGCACATACAATGGTTAGCTATTGATTAGCTCGACTAAACTTCAGTCAAACCAGTACCCATCTATTTATTATCTAGCTAAATAAATTGTAAATACAAAACTTACCCAGTGTGTCTGCTTCTCTGTCAACCGCTCCTCTGACCCTCCGCAGTCCGCCTTTTTTCAATTTCGTTTACCCCCGCCCTTTTCCTCCTCCACGCCCAATCACCTGCAGCTATTTTGAATTTAGAATTTTTGAGTGACAAGCAACCAAACAAATGCATTGTGTGTGCGTATGTGTAGTGTGTCATGGTCATAGACTGTATAATATTAACAGTCTATGGTCATCATGAAGCAGCTTGTATATTTTAGCGAACATTTTACATTAAAGAGCAACATTACATGTTATGTTCATGGCATGTTTTAAACATATTTTAACTTATGTTTTTAAACAGCAGTGAATATGTTTAAGCATGTTAAGAAAGACTAGATATATAGAAATGTCTGTGCTACAGCAGTACACAACTCCCATTCAGATATACAATAAATAATAAATAAAATACAAGAACACTCTACATTTGGGGTCTTCAAGATTTTTTAAGCCAAGGACCCCTTAAGTAAAAGAGACTGATCAGGGACCCAGTACTACTTATATTCTATCAAAGTAAGTTGTTAAACTGGGCCTATAACGTGGAGGTCAGCCTAAAGCCTTTTTCATACCTATTTAGTGCATAGAATACTAAGCTATTAAAATAATTTTTGGCATGATTTTATAAATCATGTTTTAATGTAAAACACACACAGTGAATGGCACAGTGAATCCTTAGGATTAACTGTATCTGTGGATCTTAGTGACTACCTAGCCAGTTAGCCTATCTACAGAGGAGTTGATTCACAAATTGTGAAGCGGATTTATATTTGCTAATAATATTGCAAATTATATGTTGGAGTCATATTAAGGTATTTTAATTTTCTTGGGAACTTTAAAAAAAAATAACAACAATTTGGTGGCCCCCTCCAGTAATTTTGAGGACCCCTGTTGAAGAGCTCTGCTCTTCATAAAAAAAATATACGCAGGAAATTATGTACAACGTATATACAAATAAAAATGTAACCTACTTAAATAGTGTAATATAAACATGTTTGTGCAAGTTGCGCTATGGTTGAACAGTTTTGTGTTTTTTAACCCTAACTCTAGTAATGACACTTTTCAGATTCCCGTTACATTGATATAGCCATGGAAAGATGCGTACACAGACACGCTGTCTCTTAGCCATGCTGTGTCTTAGCCATGCTTTCTCTCCACCACAACTGGGATCTTTTTTCTTTGATATTTTTCTCAGTGTTATTTATCAACTAATTCTGGTTGTCAATGGACATCCAGATTATAGCCAGCGTCAACGTCTATTCTCAACTAGTTCTATCTGTTAGTGGACATCTAGATGATGGCCTGAAAGGACATAATTTCTCAGTGTTATTCATACATCATTCTCAGTTTATTCATACATCATTTCTCAGTGTTATTCATCAACTAATTCTGGTTGTCAATGGACATCCAGATTATAGCCAGCATCAACGTCTATTCTCAACTAGTTCTGGCTGTTAGTGGACGTCTGGATTATGGCCTGACTGGACATCATTTCTCAGTGTTATTCATCAACTAATTCTGGTTGTCAATGGACATCCAGATTATAGCCAGCGTCAACGTCCATTCTCAACTAGTTCTGTCTGTTAGTGGACGTCTAGATTATTGGCTGACTGGAAATCATTTCTCAGTGTTATTCATCAACTAATTCTGGTTGTCAATGGACATCCAGATTATAGCCAGCGTCAACGTCTATTCTCAACTAGTTCTGGCTGTTAGTGGACGTCTAGATTATGGCCTGATTGGACATAATTTCTCAGTGTCATTTATCAACTGTTTCTGGCTGTCAGTGGACGTTCCGATCATGGCCTGGACGGACGGACGTGATATCAACCTGTTTTGTACGTGCCATGGGACCTTTAAAGGCAGAGACTACAAATGTTAATGTGTGTAATTAGTAGCCTAATCCTTGAATGGTATGATTATGACGGTTTCAATTCAGAGCAATGGTCAGTTAATGTATATATTTAGGCTACTTACGCATTCAGACGGTTTGCGATCGTCTGCCACCCTTTCTCACTCTGTATAAAGTATGTACAATGCGTATTCTCCATTTTAGCATCAGTAAATCTGTAATTGACCTCGCAATCTTTTAAGGAAAGCCGTGAACACGCATCTATCCAAATTACTTCAGCCTGGCTCAACCTAGTCGCTCCTCCTCAGCCTGGCTTGGCCGTCGTAAAACGCACCAAGCCAGGCTGCACAGATTAGACTAGGTCAAGCCTCGCTTTATCAGTTATCCTGGATTTATAAATGATGCTTTTGTGAAACAGGCCCTAAGTCAAGAATGTCAGTGGTGTTAACGTGAAAGTCTGAATGTTGTAGTACACACACACACACACACACACACACACACACACACACACACACACACACAGTATGTCTCATTATTTGAGGTTAGGGTTTAACCCTACCAACAACCATGTAGTGAGGATGTGTCTTGTGATGTACACACACAATCACACAGACCAAAATTCATTTTCAACTGACATAAAAGCCTTGATCTAGATCCCCACCTTCCTCGTTCAATCCAATAATTTCTGTAAGGCAAATTCTCTGCAGGCGCGCACCCACACACGTACACACACATGCACGCACCTACACACACACACACACACACACACACACACACACACACACACACACACACACACACACAGCTGTATACCATGATTGGGGTTAAGCCTCAGGTTATTATTGAGGAAGGAGGGGGGATGTAACATGGAGATGGTGAGACATATTGTTTGTGTGTGTGTGTGTGTGTGTGTGTGTGTGTGTGTGTGTGTGTGTGTGTGTGTGTGTGTGTGTGTGTGTGTGTGTGTGTGTGTGTGTGTGTGTGTGTGTGTGTGTGTGTGTGTGTGTGTGTGTGAGAGAGAGAGAGATATAGAGAGGAGGGTGATATTTTGATCTAAACTCAGCTCTTTGAATAAAAAAAAACTGCATGACGATCCATTTAAATGGCAAATGGCTGCTAAGAAGGTCAGATCATGAACATGAAACAAGGAGCAAGAAAGGACACAACTATTGTGCTCAGCATGCATGCATTTTTATTCTGATCATAATATCAGTGTTGGTCTTAAAAAAGGATTACAAACCTCAACCCATTAAACAGCCACACTATCCACTGTATCTTCTGTTTTCCTATAAAAATAGAATTGTAAGAAATGTAATGTATTGCATACATATACATGTTAACTGTATATACAATCTAAATAACATGGCCACAAAAAAAAGATCTTCAGAAACTGTCAACGTATAAAGAACATTAACTCGCTATCCAGAACAACTAAATAGCAGCACATAGACAGAAGGTTTTGCAGTCAATGTGCCACTTCTATCCTCACTTTTAACCCTGTGCACATGGATTCATGTTATTTTAGTTAAAGTTTAAGTGAATGAATAGGTGAAAGGAAAAGAGGATATTCAGATGAGGACAGAAAGAAAAGCAAGATCATCAGACTAGTTGTGAGGAAGAGAGCTAGGGAGATGGAGGCAGAGGTTTGTGACCGCTACATTAGCCTCTGTGCTCATCTCCCTCCAGCACCATTAGCATATCATTAGAAAACATCTGAACTCACAGATGTTGGACTCTTAGCCTGGCAGGCTTGCTGAGAAGCTGAAACACAGTAACACATGCACAAACAGGCTCACTGCAAAGCTAGTCCACTCTCAGTTTGAACACACACAGTGTGAACTCTCAGATGCTTTACGTTGGCCCGTGGCAGGATCAGAGAAGAGGAGA
The DNA here is from genome assembly GCA_023566125.1 of Zingel zingel. Taxonomy (NCBI): domain Eukaryota; kingdom Metazoa; phylum Chordata; class Actinopteri; order Perciformes; family Percidae; genus Zingel; species Zingel zingel. The sequence goes on from CM042316.1 coordinate 28,193,071, forward strand.
GAGGAGCTGGCACAGATCTAACTGAGGGGTTCAGAGATATATTCTGTGTGCATATATTCAATAAAAGCATGTTAAATGCTGTCCCTTTTTATGTTATGAGCGCACAAATGCATATGCATGTCTTTAGATCTGTATTTGGATGTATAGGTAAGCATGCACTGGCATCAGTGTACATTGTGTGTGTGTGTGTGTGTGTGTGTGTGTGTGTGTGTGTGTGTGTGTGTGTGTGTGTGTGTGTGTGTGTGTGTGTGTGTGTGTGTGTGTGTGTGTGTGTGTGTGTGTGTGTGTGTGTGTGTGTGTGTGTGTGTGTGTTCATACGCCCATATTATCAAGGCTGTTTATAGCCATCTGCCACCCTGTGGGGACAGTGCTGTCTATGATCTGTCAAACAGTCTGTATTTAGTCTACCTTGCCAGAACCCGGGAAGAGCATTTAGACAATGTGTGTGAAGATTCTGGACCATCGCACAAGAGGGTAATCATTATTTGACAGGCACCCAGGGATGGCATTTAATGGTTTTGGCAACTAGCCCGGCTAAGTCATTTGCCTGCTGGCTTTATACCATATCTACAAGGACTCATCAAAAAAGGTGATGAGGGCAACTTGAGACTTGTGCAGACTCAAGTATAGCAAGTGTCATAATGTATAAGGTGATTTTGTAAACTAAAAATATAAATATTTTGAAACTTAAAGGGATATTTCACAGCTGGAAAGATGAATATGTATTAAATTGGGTCATTTATGTAGTAGAAATGTCAATTTTTTTTTAGAAGTTGGTGCCATCTAGACCGAGAAATGCCAGAAAATGTATTTTTGGCTCATGTGAACGAAAGAAAACAACTCCCAGAATGCACTTGCTTCACTTCCCTACAAGTCCACTCCCAAGCCACGCCTACCGATTACAGAGATAGACAGTGAGGCAGTCAAGTCAAGTGTGTTTTATTGTCATTTCAACCATATACACGAAACAACGTTTCACCGTGGCTCAAGTGGTGTTACACATTTAAAATATATAAAAACGATATACGCAACAGGCTACATTTAGTGCACACACATTATAGGCTCCATAAAGTTCAGCTAATGCATTGGTTGCATTAGCGCTTGGTGGGATGTAAACACAGAGTATAAACACAGCGGTAAATTGGCGTGGAATGTAGAATGGTCGGAATTTAACAGTCACAAACTCCGCCAGCGTTTAGCAGTAGTTGGATAAAAGCAGCCCATTTCTGAACCAGTCCGTGTCCGTGTTAACACAGCCCACCTCCACGAGTCTTACCCAATAGAGCAGCATCTGCTCAGAGGGCTAGCAGGCTTGGTAGCTGGATAGCAGAGTCTGGTACACTGTTGTTCAGCCATGTTTCCACAAAAACAAACACAGCAGTCTCTGAACTCGCGTTGGGAGTTTCGTTGAAGTTGGATGTAGTCCAGTTTGTTGTCTCATGAGCGGACACTTGCAAGCAGGATGGATGGGACAGGTGGCTGGCTAGCGTTAGCTTTCCACCTAACTCGAACTCCTGCCCTTGTTCCGTGTTTCCGCTTCCTCGCACACCGCTTTCGATGTCCCCTTACCCGGCTAGCGGCATCGAGCGGCACTGCAGGCTGAGGTGCTGGTCTCCGTAGCAGGTGAAGCTCACGTGGAGTGTCGAGTATTCCGTCTGTAATAAAGTTTCCTGCATATTCTCCAATCTGTACCAATGTATCCCGGTGGTACACATGTGCGGTAGTTTGAATGCATATAATTGCAAGTTTGTTGCTGAAAAGAGAGAGCCTGTTAGCTTAGCTTAAAGATGGCTGACACTCGACTAGCATCGGGTAGTGACAGGCCCACCCCCTATTGGCGGGTTGAAAACATGCGGAACAAGCTGGCTGTAGTCCATAGCCTCTGGGCAAAAATGCATCCAATGACGCTAAATGACGATTTTTGCATCATCAGAGGCTTTTTTCCAGACCCACAATACAGAGAAATCTAGTCTCAGGGGGACATGAGGGAGGGAAGCACGGTCATTCGAAAATACTACCCTGTTTATACTGATACAAAGCTTAATGCTAATTGGGGAAGTATCCCTTTAATTTGATAATAAAACTTGCAGTATTTGCCAAAGTACTGCAGGTTACATCTTCTGAACAAAAGAAACAGATTCTGAGATTTAACACTCCCCCCTCCATTACTGTAAAAAAGTGAAACATGAAATTTCACATATAAAACACAAAAATATTGGTAATGATGAGAGGTGCTCCTGCCAAAATGCTTTCTTTTTACAATTACTTTGTTAATCACAAAGAAAGGCAATAAATAAACTGGCTCTTCAAATTGATATTGTCATTCCGTGTGTTTAGAAGATGATAAGCAATTAAAAACAGCATTGCTCCTCTACTAGACCAATTATTTTTATTTGATTGTAATTCCTATTTTATTTAATTTTTTGAAGCCACATTATATATTATATATTTTAAGATACATGTCCAAGCACTAATCACTTTGTTTAGAATGTTTTTTGTGTAGGTAATATACAGTAATTCTACTTTTCTGTGCACAAGTAGTTCAGAGAAAACGTCAATATTTATTTTCATTTCTGACAGTTAAAGCCATTATACTGTATATTATTCACATGTGCATGTGTATGGTCTATGCAAACACCGTATGTGCATGTATTAGAGTATTAGTTATTCACACATTAGACAATGGTAGCCTTTAAAAACAAAAATACATTGTGTCTTGTTGAGACAACGATGAGCACAACTGTGCTGGATTAATCGCTGAATTACTAGCTACCTCGCAGTTCCAGCTGCTTGTAATTTAGCCTGACGTTAATTCTTGCCAGTAGTCATATTGATGCGGCACGCTGCCACTCTGTCACTGAATCAAGCCATAAACCATTTATTTACAAGTCACGGTTTATCGGTGCAGAGGGCTCTAATTTGACAGGTCCAGGAGAGACTGAGTGGAGTTTGTAAACCGTAATGAGCATGCTAGTTCAGTCAATGATCAGTGTGTTCCACAAAGATCTTCAAAGCTCCTCAAAGGTTTGTGAAACTACAGGATGTGTGGGCTGGTCCCTCAGCCATTTACTGCTATACAACCAGCTGCAATGATTTGTTATGACACTTTGTTTCCCTTGTATTGTATGCACTGACATTTTTAATGGACTTTCAAAAACATAAGAGCCATCAACGCCCACTTTAAATAGATTTGCTTGTTTCCTGAAAAGAAAGTATTTTACCCAATTCCGGGAGAGTGGTGAAAAAAAGGTGTATCAACAAGGATGAGCATGGATTGCCATAACAATGAGAAAAACAACACCCATGACTATGTTACATGCCCACTGCCTTCTGTTCATTACTGTTGAAATGTTCTATCCATCTATTCAATGAAGAAATTAGTCTCAAGTCACAGGGGCTGAACAACTGCTGCTGCATGTTATAAATGCACTGTTCATCTGCTGCCATTGACTTGCATTGATCCTCACCTTACTTAGAGTAATGCGACGAGTTCCCAGCTGCAACCTTACAGTGTAACACCATCAACTGATTTGTCTTTGCTGATGTTCCTTTTGTCTGTTTCCAATAAGATACACGATAGCTGCTGGGGTTATTGACGGGATGGGGGGAATGAGTGAGAAACAAGTAGTATGGCAAAAAGAGATGTTCTTCAGAAGAAATAAGGAGAAAAGAAGTGATTTGGCGCAGTAGGTTGAGAGGAAAGAAAGGCTTGGGGACAAAAAAGGAGATGAAAGATAGAGGTGAAGGAAGGGTACATAGAGAGCTGGTGGATACTGATATTACTCTAATGATGTGCTGAAGGAAATGCAGGAGGGTTAAAGAATGGATGGAAATTTGGAGGAGTACAGTTAAAGGGATAAGTCATAGGGCACATAGCTGGCTAAGGTGGATGATAAGGCAGAGGAGCTGTATGAGGAGGAGTATGAGGTGGTTGGGGAAGGAGGAGGTGATGGGGAGGAGTAGAGGGACATTTAGATTGATGAGTCATCACATGCAGCGTATAGAGAAGGAGAAAGAGAAGGATGGATGGATGAATAACCAGAGATGAAAGTGGAGGGAAGGAGGTTTAGTCTTGTAACCTTTCAAGCAGGAGTGGTGACAAGTTGGTTGGATGACCGCTGGCACCGACACAACATAATACTCTTGACACAATGTGTAATGATAAATAGATAGATAGACATTGCCACCATATGTCGCTATGTCAGAAGAATGATGTTAAAGGTGGCTACTAGCATGGTGTCCATTAGTGTGTAAAGTACAATCTGTGGGAGGTCTATCCGTAATGACCGCTCGCTCTGCATAAGGACTGCAAAAATAGATGGAGTTAGATCAAGGGAAAATGGCTGAGGAAGTACACACGCACACACACACACACACACACACACACACACACACACACACACACACTGCTTTTACTTTATTTCTCTCACACAACTCAAAATGTATATCATATATTGCACAAGAGGTGTATTTGACCCATGCGTCTTTTTTAAACATCCATACACACAGTGACTCTTCATCTTGACTCTACATGTGTCACAAGGTCATTTGCAAGGGTTAGATGATGTTGACAGACACAGATAGGCAATATTAGTAATGGTATGTATTGACTCATACAGAGCTGAGTGTGTCTTAGGTGGTCCCATTGACTGCTATATCACAATGGCAGAATCACATATTTAGAATGCCTTGGACAGAAAGACAACAGATGTGATATTCATATATATATATATATATATATATATATATATATATATATATATATATATATATATATATATATATATATATATATCATTTCTTTTTTCAGGAATTCACTAAGTGAGGGAAAAAAATTAGTTCTGATATTACATCTCACTTTTGGGCCAATGGTGGGTTAGAGTTAGGGTTAGGGTTCATGTGTCATGACAGTGTCGTGTGTTCATGACTGTGTCATGTCACTCTTATGTAGATACCTTCAAGTAAAGTGTTACTGGAGTTAGAGGGCCATTTAGCGGTAGGGGAATAAAGTGGCTGGCTAAGTGGGCATCAGTCAGATTCTTAAACACATAAACTAATGGTCTAAAGCCATGCTAGGGTCTCTGTGAGGCTGTACTTAGGCATATGTTGCTTTAAGTAAAATACAAATGTCAGCATGCTAACATGCTCACAATGACAATGATAACATCTTAATTTGTTTTTATATTGTTAAGCAGGTATAATGTTCAGTATCTTAATTTAGCATGCTAATTGCTACTTAATATGGTCCTTACGTCCTCCACTATTGGCAGAGCTGGTGATGTTGATGTCCTTGAGCAAGAGACTCGAGCACAAATCGCTCCCAATGATGACTCTTGATTGTTGGGCCAGCATCTTGCATGGTAGCTCGCTGCCATTTGTGTGTTAGTGTGTGTGGATAGGTGAATGAGAAACAAATATCCCTTTCCCACTTTCCAAAATGCCAGTTACACCCATTAACATCTGACTTTTGTCACTCTGCAGTAGGCACGCATAGTTATTGGCTCCAGCTCTGATCTGCAGTGATGGAAACAGTACGCAATGTCAACCTAATGGTGGCACTAGATAAAACGTCTGGGGATCACCAAAATCATTAGGATTCATGCTTGTTTGACAATAAATATTTGTACAAAATTGAATGGCAATCCGTCCAACAGTTGTTGAGATATTTTAGTCTGGACCAAAGTGCTGGACCGACCGACCGACAGACAGACCAGAATTGCAATTCACTAGAGCCATGTCACGAATGTGTTTATGATATTGGTGTTGATTATGAATAAAACAATGTTGGGTTTAGGGCTCAATAACCATGAATCTTTCTAATTTAAGTGATTTGGTGGTGAAACGTAGCTGTCTCAGCCATGATCCAGCCAGGTTTGGCAGCGTCTTAAAGGAAGTTGAGATGCTGGCATTGTGCCAGATAGGCCATGTCATGTTTGAATTCTGGCCAGTAGAAACTTAGCATTAGATTTGTTAATTTGTTCTCCAAACATGTACTGTATTGCTGTACTTCCTTATTGACTATAATATTAATCTGATTAAACACATTTGCACCAGGAAATGGGGGAGCAGTGTATAAAATAGGATTGCTCATCTGGTTTACCAAAATTGTCCAAATGAAAGGTAAAGATTTCTTGAACATCATCATCATAGTGTTAATTTTCCCTTAGTGTGGTTTGAGTCAGCGTGCCAATTACCACACGCACATGGGACTCTTGGTTTAAGGGTCTTTATTAACAAGGTTGTATATTGAATGTGAACTAAGTAATTGACTTTGGTTAATTCAGCAGACCTGGAGTAAACCTGGGAGGCAATGACTTTATAGGTATATACTATTTCTTGTCATTGTTCCATTATCTTTATTGTTACTATAATTGCCACTGTTCATTGTATCCCCAACCGGCACCGTCAGACACTGCCCACCAAGAGCCTGAGTCTGTCTGATGTTTCTCCCTAAAAGGAAGTTTTTCCTCACCACTGTTGCACTAAAGGCTTGCTCTTGTGGGAATTGTTGGGTCTTTGTAAATTATAGAGTGTGATCTAGACCTACTCTATCCGTAAAGTGTCTTGAGATAACTATTTTTATCATTTGATACTATAAATAACATTTAATTGACATATTGGATGCTGATGGATTAGACATAGTGTGAGATATGGGAGAATGAGCAATATTTTTCTACTGTTACATCATCCATATGGATTTGCTACGAGCCGAAAAGAAAGATGTGCTTTTATGTGTTCAGTAGAGTTGGGTCGATTTCCGGTTTCACCGGTCCGATATGGTTAGGCTAAACTGGTTTGATTTCATGCTAACCGGTTAAACCGGCATTTGTCACTATGTCACCTTCTGGCAAATTAAAAAGTAGCTGACATTAGCAATCTGTGCTGCTATCACAGCGCTAAATCTAACTTGTATTGCAAGCAGTGTTGGGCCGTTGTGGTACTAGTTTAACTACTTCTCAATAGCATTGCTGTTTTCTGAATAAAATTGATTTTCAGTAGCTTAGCTCTTTTATTGATTAGGTAGTGTGGTAGAGTAAACAAAAGCTAACGTACATTTCCCCTTAGCATTTTGAAGCTTGAGCACAGCGGAGCTTTTCTGCTGTGGTCTGAAATAAAACTGCTGAGGATCACTGATGCCACCGCCAAACACAGACGAGTCATGTACATGAAATCAAATAGCTTTGATGTAACATTAGTAAACTAGTATTGCCATGTTGCTGTAACTTCGCTTGCTGCATTTATTTGGGGGCTAACTTAAGCTTCAGTGTATTGCTTTATTTGATGTGGAGTAACTGGTAGCTTAGCTTTCTACACTTTCCAAGTAGCTTGTCTTACAGTGTTAATACGCAATATAATGTGATTAACATAACGTATGTTTATAAAGTAACAGAGTCGCTAGTTTCTGAAGGTCTGACACTTTCTGAAGGTCTGACACTTTCTGAAGGTCTGACACTTTCTGACAGCACTTTACTGCCGGGCGGCATGATGAGATCACATTTCGGTAGCGGTGGGATGGGGACCAGCGCAAGTACTGTTTGTTTACTAGTTCATGTGTTTTTGGAAACATTTTGGATTTCAAGCTGACGAGCTGAAGAGGTGAGCTGAAAAAGACGGAGCAAAGTGTAAACACCTAAACCAAAGAGGTTATTATAAGCTCACTGCAGGTAAAAAGTCATGGCTTAGAGGTGCATACCGCCACCATGCGGTCTAGCTTGATATCAAACAAGTTTGAATATTGTTACACCGGCCCAAGCCTAGTGTTCAGTTTAACTGTGTAGTGAAAAAATGTAATGTCCGCAACACTGCTTTAAACGCCCATATTTTATTTATTTATTTATTTTATTTTATATTAAATATGGGCGTTTAAAGCAGTGTTGCGGACATTGCATTTTTTCACTTTAGTATTTTTCATTTGTCCTGCACCTGCCAGAAGGTGGGATGTGCACACAATTACTTTTATAAAACAGTTTAACTGTGTAACCAGATGATGTAGATCATGCATTAGCAGTAGCAATATTTGTTTTTTTGGCAGCACTGTGGAGTACGTTGAATTCATGCCCTCACTGAATCCTACAAAAGACTAGTTTTTACTGACATGTATGTTGGATTAAATAAAACTAGTTTATTCTTAACATTTTATAGTGCATTAATAATATGTCCCAGGGTCATGATCCATTGTATGCATTTTCAGAAAATGTCAGCTGCACTAATATACTAGATATACAAGGTTTCAACAGGAGGCAGACACAATGCAATACTTTTTTCTCCAAGTGCATCAACAGTGCTGGCAGAGCTAATGTGTTTGTTAGCATGCAAAACAAAGATTGTTTGGTTGTTGCTTGCTTGATTGAATCTTTCATTTCATTTTTCACAAGACAAAATCCTCGCAAGGACAAAAAAGGATCAAAAACATATTCTCAAATAGACTTCCTATATGGCATGTTATATCCTTTTAGATACAGTAAAGCTTTGATTCTCTGCCCCTGTTGGTCAGGTAGGAATCACAAACTAATGATCTGGTAATACTTTGCACATCAGTTTGTTTAGTCGATTGGTCAGTCTATGGCTAGGCTTACACTTACACATATGAGCCATTTGGACTCATTCTTTCACCTGAGCCGTATGTCTTTAGGCTGGAGCCCCGTGCAAACCTGTAGGAAGAAACCCACAATGGACCAGGGACAAGATCCACAACCATAACCTTTCTTTGATGGATCCTGAGTAGTGTACTATTTTTTCATATTCTCTCTTTGAAACACACTAGTAAGGAAGCTGCTACCTGTATATTTTCGTATAAACATGTAGCCCTTCTCTTTAAAATAGTCAAAATAAATACTTTTCTGAACATTTACTCACCAACTTTGGTCTTAATGGACTAGTGAAAAAATAACATTAATTTGTTGGTATGGGAGAGCATATGAGAGTATTGGCTGTTCTGCAACACTTTGAGCATCCTAATGTGACCTATTGCATACTTTTGGGTGCCTTATTTCATATAAAAAGATCTTATTCAAGAGCTTTCTTTTTTTATGATTACTGATATGGATTTCTGAAAGAAATAAGGAAAAAGCGGAGGTAAGAGGTTGACCATTAATGGTGTCATGTGGAGTTCAGTAAGACATATCACTTTAAAGATGTCTTTATACACCCAACAAGTCACTCTACTGTAAAAGAAAAAATATATTCCCATGGGGACAGTTCACAAAGGTGCTATTTGTAAGTGTCTGCATTTGTGTGTTAATAAGAGTGCCATAATGCAAACAGAACTGGAAGCAAGTATACTAATAAGTATAAGTGTATAAGTATACTTATATTATATTTTGCTCATATCGTTAGGCTTAGTCAGTAGGAACACATTAAAATGTGTAACTGTGCCACAACCTTCGGCACCATTATATATATATATATATATATATATATATATATATATATATATATATACTGTATATAACCAACTCACAGTAAAACCTCAGCTCCCAAGTTGTTTAGTACAAGCATGAAAACATACTGCTAGTAGTAGTCATTATCACATTCAGTGAGTATTAATAAATAATTAAGAGAACAGAGTCAATTAACTTCTTTTATTAGACATTTTGTTCCGAATTTTACATATACAGCGATTGTGATCTAAACACTGCTGTGAATTACCATTTATATCAAACAATCAAATTATCGTACAGATGGATTAACCCTGGTCTACCGAGACAAGTTTACTACTTTAGATGAGTTCGCCTGCAATGCATTGTGCACACTCTAACCTGGCTGTTGTATAAAGCCAGCACAAAATACAGTGGCTCTATTACAGGCTGCAGACTTCCTTATATTCCAGTTTTGTAATAAGTTCGAGATAAAACTACTCTACATGTTCATTTTTCTACCTGGAACTTTGGTGGACTAATCATTTAAACATGCTTGTTACATGACTGAAAGCATAATTTTGCAACAATGCTGATGTGGCTTATTATTATTATTATTATTATTATTATTATTATTATTATTATTATTATTATTATTATTATTATTATTATTTTGACGGTAGAAAGTGCTGCAATATTCTATTATTGTTCACTGCTAAAAACAGTAGCTGCGTGCTAACGCCAGATAGCTGTAATCTTGGTGGCCAATGTTGGTCATTTCTCACCAATTTCGGGGCACATTACTCCTGAAACCTTTTTGTTTATGTAGTATTTGGTTTAGAAACCTTTATTGGTGATTTTTCAAAAGAGAAAGTCCTGCTATATACTCCGTTGCAGTCAGTTTCAGGCTCCGGGGTGAAACAAATCAGACAATCGCGGACATGAGACTGGCCATTCAGAGCAGACTGGGCTTTTTCGGGAGGGGGGCATAAAGAGAAAGGCGCTACAACACAGCGTCTCATACAGAGGGTGAATACTGGTATCAGAACCCATGGGAACTATGACAAAAATAAAGTGCTTTTTGAACATTAAAGCATTACAAAATTTCTAGTAGAATCACAAAATACAAGTATGAACCTAAAAATGCTATATAATGGGTGCAATTTAAAAGTTGTTTACTTGGCTAAATTTAAGTTTTAAAAAAAATGAATTATCAGAAAACGCACCACATGGTTACATAAGTTTCTCGGATATGTGCCATGGAGGTCAAGTACAAGAGTCACAGACTGCAACACGAGGTGCTTTTACTAATTAGCACAGCTTTATCCAGAGAGAAGAAACGTAGCAGTGTCATCCCCTGGTGTGGTGTTTGTTTTTCAGCATTGCCTGCAGTCTGTGCTCTCAGTGGCACATGGTTTGATAGCGGTGAAGAGTATGCATATAGCGCAGTTAGATTTCAGCACCATGGACAGAGTCCGCCAGTCTGATGGGGGAACTGAGGGTGAAAACGGCTGAGTGCTGTGCTTATCCTGTTGTAGCCTACATTGCACCAGTGATCAACTACATCGATCATCTTTCCACTGAAGCAGATCTCTCAGACTACATGTGGGCAGATCCATAGGCCTATACATTGTATGGCAGTTTAGTTGCATGTATTACCTTCAATTTATAAACTAAAATCAACTTTAAATTACAGTTTGGGCCCATCCCTGAGTGTTATATAGAGCAGATAGGGTCCAAGTCTCATTTGAAATAAATTAGCATCATGTCTGTGTGGGAACGTGTACTGTAACATGTAAGAACTCGCATTTTTCCAGTCTATTTGATTTACTCGTATGCTCAGCAGCCGACCGGGAAAACCCATCAGAGATGGACAGACCGTATCTTTCACTGGGACAAGGCGTGAAGCATTCCTTTCGTTTTGCCATCTGGAAAAATGAAACCGTGCTCTCCACCGTGTAACTACGCGATCCCAGACCGTCTGTCAGTTTAACCGACCTGCTACCGGCAGGCTAGATAAAACGCTTGTGAGTGGGACACGGCTATAACATAATGCACTCTAACAGAATCTACTCCAGGCTATGATTCTTTTTCACCGTTTTATTTTCTTATTTAAATCTACACAAAACATCTCATTCTGTGAGATGTTTGTCGCTGAGTGATCGCACTTTCTTTCTCGTGTTCCTTTCCGTGCCCAGATGTTTATGCTCATGAGGTCGTGACGTTAAAATAACGATGATTTAAGCGGGTCCCCGGGGCGCCATCAGTGTCCCGCAGCTGTATGCAGCCTGATGTTTCATCTCCGTCAGCTGGACTTGGTGGGACGCACCGAGTCTGGTTTGGTCGCGGAGTGGACCAATGCGTCGGGATGGATTGCGTTTATAATGCAATTAGTTAGGCGCAGGAAGGCTTTCTCACTTTAACTTTAGTCAGCCTCACCAATCGAAACAGTCAAAGCACAACAGATCAGCAATCTTTATTTGCCATTTTCACTTGAAGCACTTTATCTTTTTTGGTTTATCTTTTTCTTTCTTGCGTACACGCATTTATGTTAAACATAAATGATCTGGGGGAGTGGTGACAGATAAAAAGAGGCTTGTTAGGTTAAACGATATCAAGCTTACACAGAGGGGAGACACAACCACAAAGTAGTGCGCGCAAACACGCACGCTCACCTGATCCTTTTTTTTTTTTGCTTTTTCGTACATGAACCTCGATAAAGTGTCAATAGTCCACAGCAATACGATTCAGTGTTACAGCAAGTTAAATACGGCAGACAGCGGAATAACTGGAAGATGGAAAGGAGGAGAGAGGGAGAAACAAACCACCTCAGAGAGAGAGAGAGAGAGAGAGAGAGAGAGAGAGAGAGAGAGAGAGAGAGAGAGAGAGAGAGAGAGAGAGAGACGGGGCGCGCATGTCCAGTTCTTCCATGCAAGCTGTTCTGCCAGCTCGCCAATCATTCTAGCGAGTTTCCCCACTCATTCTCTAACCCCGTCTGTAGCTACATGTGCACCGGACGCACAGTCCTCTCCTTAGCGGACACTGCAGGGGAAGAAACGAACAAGCCCACCATGGAATAGGAATACTTCTGGACAAAACGGGGGAAAACCTCTCTCTCATCTTCCTCTTTTTCCCTTTTTCTGACGTCTTCTCTCTCTCTCTCTCTCTCTCTCTCTCTCTCTCTCTCCCTCTCTCTCTCTCTCTCTCTCTCTCTCTCTCTCTCTCTCTCTCTCTCGATGTCTCTCAACAGTTTCTGAAGGGATTAAAGGAAAGAAAAATGAGGATTACTATTTTGTCTTGGCACTTTCTCGGGGTGTATTCCGCCCTTTGGGGGCTGGCAACCGGGGCTTTCCCCAGCTCAGTGCAGATAGGTGAGTTGGAGGTTTTTCTGAATTTACGCACGGGTACTCATCTGTCTGACACACTACTCTGACTATTAGTTGATTTTAGCGGACAGCAGTCACCAAGGAAAAGGGGGTGCACCTCGACCCCCAAAACACAGAATCAATGTAAAACTCAAGAAATGTATGTATGGAACAATTGAACATACAAGTTTAGAAATAACATTTCCTTCTCGTGCTTCTTTTCCTTCTTGTCTTTATCCAATATATGTTGGGGTTAGGGAGGGATTGGTCTGTTACTCTGCTGTGACTCATATGGCTTATAAATGCACACTATCACTATTCTATCATGTTACCGTATTTGCGTGTATTTTAAAGGCATTGCTCATTAATGTTTCAGCGAGCTTTGTTCCCTTCTAGTATTCTTCGCTGTTTAGACACTGCAGTATTCTCTCTCTCTCTCTCTCTCTCTCTCTCTCTCTCTCTGCCCTTTTCCAGTTACCCTGGAGTCAGTCGTCAGTGCGGAGCCGTATCTGCCTTATAGATCAGAAATAAAGTTAACTAAATCTGGATCATCATTGGTTTTCTCAGTGCAAACGGACCACACATGCATGGATCCCCCCCCCCTCTCTCTCTCTCTCTCTCTCTCTCTCTCTCTCTCTCTCTCTCTCTCTCTCTCTCTCTCTCACACACACACACCCACACATACACACACACACACACACACACACACACACACACACACACACACACACACACTTGTACAGGCATGTGTGTGATAATGAATGCGCTGCATCACTCCTTGTGGGGGGCAGCTGGGAGGTCCTATAATGAGATTCGGCTCCTTGACTCTGTCTTCCTACAGCTGCCAATAAACCTAATACGCTAAATATTTTCTGCTTGGCACAGACACACACACACACCCATATTTGCACAGGTTTTGAAGCATGCATGTGCGCATGTACCGTATGCACATGTAGTCATAAAAATGCATGCATGCTGTATGCTGTGCACACAGCTGCAAATATATATTCCCACATATGTACAGGTACACACTTTTTACACAGGAACACATATATGTGCACACAGTGAACATGCATGCATGCAAATACATACTTTATAAAGTCTACTGTATGTGATCGTACAGAGGCACACACATGAACTCTTTCCTCTGTCGACCGCCCTCCATAAACACTCAAATATACATACGTACATATGATCATTCACCCGGCTCTCCAACACGTCTCTTGAGGAGTAATTTGCATATCTCTGCATTGCACACAAGTGTGAAGTCAGTGGAAGCAGAGAGTTTATTTCTGCATATGTGTGTGTAAGAGAGACAGAGACGGACACAGATGATAATATATGGTTGTACTGGTGCAGTAACGTATCATGTTAGGGCACATACTGTATACTCCTCATGTAGTTGAAGTGTATGTGTATGAATGTTTGTTGGCTCTATCCTCAAACAGAAACCACATTTTTTCCCCTGGGACAGTTCACTTGAGATTTGTAATCATAGACATGAAAGTTTAATGTAGATTTGTGAATAATTCTGTTAATGCAAAGATATGTTGTCTCTGTGAATGCATGTCATTTATGTGTTAAGTGTCTTGCTTTGGTTACTGATCTAATACTCTAATGGGTATAATGAGAAACACAAACAAAGAAAAAGGCAAGATAATACAAACTTTTAGCATTAATGAGACACAGACAGAAACACACATAAGTGACATGTTATGTAGTGACGATTGCTTCGTTCAATATGTCTCCCGACTCCGCCCCCTACGCTTTCCTCCCTCCCTTCACTTTCTCTCTCTACTGATACGATGTCAAGGCTTCACAGTCTGCCAGTGAAATCCAATTCAGTTGAGTTGAGTCTGATTCAGTTAAACTTTGGTAACATCAGTTTATTTAAGGTCAGTTCAACCTACCGTGTCAAGCAATGTAGGATTAGCATAGCAAACAAATATATAAGAGATATCCACAGCAATACAACAAAACAGAAGTTCTATTCAGGTAATGAAAATATTAGACACAAAAGATGAGCCTTATTACATTTTTTATTTTGTCATTTTCAAATACAAGCATTTTGTAGTTTCTGTGAATGTTTCGTCAATACATTGATTATGGCTCAGTTGAGGTTATTCTATCTTCTCTGACTGGCCACAATCTACAGCACTTCTTCAGTCGGCAGGCCATGGTCAATAGGTCTGGATTATGTTACATGTTGACCTTGCCATTTTAGTTTTTTACACTCCATTTTGCCAATGGCAAATATATGTATCTATATTATGTTTGATACAGTTTCAGTTAATTTCAGCAGTTATTGGTGTTAGATTTCCATGTTCTTCCTCTCTCTCTCAACTCTGTCTCTGTTTTTTGGACTCTGTTCAGCAGCTTCTCTGTTTTTTATCATTTCTTCTTTCCCTTCTAATTCTCATTTTGTCAGATGGGCCATATTGAGGGATACTCTTATTTTACTGACACTTAGCACTCACCTCCCTCTCTCTGGCCCCTGCTCCTTCTTTATTTATCTGACACTGTCTGATCTGGCCTTCCTCCTCTGTTTTCCTTTATGCACTCTCCAGCTCATTATCCCTTTGACTGCCTTCCTGTTGGCTTAGTTGTCTCTCTTTTCTTTTCCTCTCCTCTCTCCCTCTTTGTCTTTCTCTGATTTCATCAATAAAATGCCCAGTATGGGTATCCCTACGTGTGTTTGTATTAATGTTGTATGTCTGTGAGGATGTGCTGGAAGACAAATTACATTTTGTAACAAAGCTAATGAAGATCTTGACTTTCTTCTCTCTCTCTCTCTCTCTCTCTCTCTCTCTCTCTCTCTCTCTCTCTCTCTCTCTCTCTCTCTCTCTCTCTCTCTCTCTCCCCTCCTCTGTTTTCTCTGCTCCCCCCTCCCTATCTATCTATCTTTCTTTCCCCACATTACTCCCCTTCTTCCTGTGTCTCTCCCTCTCTTACCAATCTCCCATCCGACCCCTCTCTGCCCTACAATGACTCACTTCTTTCCACGCCATCGTGTTTTTCTCCCTCTCTCTAGGTGGGTTGTTCATTAGGAATACTGATCAGGAGTATACAGGGTTTCGACTAGCTATCTTCCTTCACAACACCAGCCCTAATGCAACGGAAGCTCCCTTTAACCTGGTCCCACATGTCGACAATATAGAGACCGCCAACAGCTTCGCCGTCACCAATGCATGTAAGTACTTAAATGTGTGTTTGTGGGACTGAAAATTAGGCCGAAAGAAATACACTTTCTCTCCATCTCTCTCTGACTTCCTTTATCTCTTGCTCTCTCCATGTTTGTTGTCCAGTCTCTCTTTTCGCCATACTGTTGGATTAAGAGTGGTTTAATTAGGAACTTGAGTTGTTTAATGGACCGCAACTTCATTGTTTTTGTCATGCACATTACAGCAGCTAAGTGGTCTTTGGTGGACTTTGTTTAAAAACTGGCTTTTCTGCAACAGTTGCTGAAGAAATTGCCATTTTGAAATGTTGATTTTAGATGATGTGAAGTACATTTCAATAATCCTAAATGCAGAAGTTCTTTCTGCGGGGCATTTTGAGGCAATGTCTGTGGTCTGTGGTTAATTCAGCCAACAATTATGGCCAACAACTTTTAAATCATACTTTTGCTCCTCTATATGTTATTCAGATATATTCCTACATAGCACTATCCATCCCATCTGCAAAAAGGTAATATTGCCCATCACAGTTGCTAACTATATAATTAGTCTCGGAATAGTAGCAGAAAGTAGTGAAAATGGGTCCTTTGTGTTCAGAACAGAGGGGAACAGTTGGTACTTGTGTTCGTTATGATCTTTTAAAGGATGACAGCTAATCTTTTACAGTCTCGTTCTGCTCTCCGGGAGAAGAGATCTAATGCGTCACACTTCCTCTCGACCTAGAATCCTGCGAGAAAGAGGTTGTTACGTTTGTTAGTGTCAATTCTAACAAGGCTTTGTTGGCAACATTTCAGTAGTGTTAAGCGTGCTACAGGTGTCTGTACAGTATTTGAGACTTGAATATACTTACAAAAACAAGCATATTTTCATGCCATAAAAAGCTATAAATAAAATTGTTCAGTGTCTTAAAAACATTTTAATAAGATTTCTGTTTGTTTGTTTGTTTGTTTAGTTTTCCTTGAGACCGCAGAGGGTGGGGGGTGAGAGAGGGTTTTTGTTTTTGTGTACTTTGTGTTTCTCTGTTTTGGGCACCATTTGACACTACCTGTCATACATTTTGGAATTTGTTCTGTATGTCTGAACGATATAAATGGTGCTAATAAAAATGTATCACAAAAAACATAAATAAGGAGGATCCTCTGGTTTGCCCCTTAATGCATTGTTATAGCCAGTGTTAGCCGTTACACACCTTTTTTAAGACATTGGACGTGATGGACATTTGTTTGTTTTGGCTTAGAAAATAAATAATAAAAGAATAAGATTAACTAAACATGACATACTGGAATTCTTTTTTTGTAAAAACACCATCCTAAATTGAAATTGCGCTTATTTGGTGCTCACCAGTTTGGCTGTCATCCTACAGTTTTGCTTTGTTATTTTACTGCTCTTCTCCGCACCATAGCATGTTTTTATTCATAATAACCATGTTTTCCCCCATTCAAACACATAGTTGGCTGATTGAAGAAGTTTAACTTAATTTCTTCAATCTGACTGGCCTCTTGGATCGCCACTTGCCCAAGCATTGCAATTTACTGAAAGTGATCTAATCATATTTTGTCATCACAAAACAAAAATGATTGACATAAGTATTAGTATTGTTTGCCAGGACTGTGTGATGCCTTGGTAGATTAGCTAACTCTAGCTTGCTTACAGCGGAGGAACTTTGCTATGGCTCTCTGCATGTATCTGCATGACTGAAGAAGTTTGGTTGTTTGGTTTCTGACATCTGCTGAGAGACACTGGTTTATGTCACGCTGATCTAAATGCCTTTAATGTTGTTTGGCGTGTCTCTGTGTGTGCCCGTGAGTGTTTGCCCTTTTGACATGAGAACAAATCTCTAAAGAATACCCTTTGTGTAATTCTCTTGCTCATCTGCCTCCTGGTAAGATATTTTCATGTCAGTGCATGAGAGGGTACCATGGTTCTATTGTTACTTTGAACAATGTCATTTAGTTTTTGAATATGCGTTGTTTAGTTATTTGCACATTTAAACAACACAAAATTAATTGTTAGACTAGTGAGGCTGAGCAGTGTGTGGTGTTGATTGAAGAGGAAAACATAATATAAAAATAAGTTTCACTTGCTGTGAAATGTGAAGGTGTTCAGAGCACAGCTTTTCCTTACAAGCTGAATTTCCCTCAAGGGTATCATATCATAGCCCCTCATTTACACAGGCCTATGGTGCATTCATCTTATTTTAGGGAAGTTTTTAAGTTATTGTACTGCAATGTTTCACCTCCTTATCTCATTAGACTTTAATAAATCAACCACCGGGGCTGTTAACAAGGAAGGGCGAACAAAATCAATACTGTATAATACAGCAATACAGTGCTTCTCATTGTGATGTAATTGTATTGTGTTTAACAAAATTCTTCATATACAAAGCTGACACAAACTGCTCCATTGTCAAACCATGCTACTGAAAATGGCAAAGAAATGGTTCTTAAAGGCATGCTTTAAATATCTTGATTATCATCTAGCAATTGATCTGTGCTGTGTTATGCATGAGCATAATACATCTTGACATTTTATACCCAAGAAAGGTATCATTGTAGGATTTAACTGCAGCCAAATGCAAGTCACATAGAATCATAAATCAAAACTGTGTAATGCAATTTTCAAGTTTGTTTTTCTCCTCCCCCCTGTATGCTGCCCCACATGATTGAACAGACTAGTTAATACAACCTACAATGATTGGAAAATTAATAGTCCATCTACTCCCTCCTACCCACAATATAATCACATGCTGCAACTGTTTACTGTTTAGCTGTGTGAGTGAAGTACAACTTCAATACACATCAGTTGGCTTTGCTATGATGTACAGGGAGGAGTATGAATTGCATTAGTGATGAGTAAAGGGGTGTGCTGAAGGGAAAAGATTGGGCACAATCAAATTAATGTACTAAACAATCCAGCAGGTGTGTTTACAATATGTATGCAAGCACTGAAGCCCGACTGACTGAGATATGTCACAGTGGGCGCTAAAAACCTTGCTCTCTCTTTGTACTCTCACTAGTATTTACTATATCCACTTAAACTCCAATGACCTGCCAGGGGTTTAGTTATAACAAAGTTCATGCTGTGCAGCCAAACATAAACCCTTATAATTTGTATTTTAAATACTTAAAGATATCCTACAAATTCCGTAGATATCAAATATAAATATATTACAAATAAATGTGGGACAAATGTATGTAAAAGTATGCACAAAACATCTAAATATGAATACATTATTAATATCCATTTGACAGAATGATGCAACTGTGATACTGTTATAGTGTGGATATGTGATGTTTTCCAATCTACTAAAGGCAAAATAAATGAAGTAGCCAATTTCAAAATTAAACTAGATATTTACGACCCATTTTTAAAGATTTATCTCTTCAGTTAAAACAAATAGGCTAAGGGCTCAGAGCCACGAACAGGCGAGGCAAGTCGGACAGTATTGGTCTTTGTCATGTGACTTGTTGAAAATACTCTGCATTTCTGCTCAACTACCAACTCTCCTGCTGTTTGTCTTCCTCTCTTACTTTACTTCTTATCATTTCCCTCTCCAGAGCTTGTATGTGTTTACCTTTTGTCTACCTTTATCTCATAGGTTACTGATGCACACACACACACACACACACACACACACACACACACACACACACACACACACACACACACACACACACACACACACACACACACACACACACACACACACACACACACCTGCCTAGGAACAGCTTCCTGGGAACTTGTTAGGTATTTTATTATAAGTGAGGTCAATATATACACACTATCTGGTATTTCCTTCTTTCTGAGTACCACTTAGTATAACACAAATTCTGGTTAAACTAACTTTGGAGAAACACTGAACACCTTTGACTGTCTAAGTGAGTGCTGTGGAACCATGATGCAGCATGATATTTAGATTTAGGTTCTGTTAAGTAATTGTTTAACACAATTTTAGTCAATTTCAATACACACTCATGCAGACACTGGGCCATAAGAGGAGGAGTGTTTGGAATATGAAGCCCTTATATGTGAACCGTCTCTCTCCGCAGGCTACACATAACAAGCATAACCTCTTCTCTCTCTCTCTCTCTCTCTCTCTCTCTCTCGCTCTCTCGCTCTCCTTTTTTGCACACTTGCCTTCTCACTTGCTCCATCTCTCTCATGCCCCTCTCTGTTACTCTCCCCATCTACTTAAATTCTCATGTTTTGCTGTCTCTCCCCTCTCTAGAGGCGTGTTGAATGGATCTCTAAATTAATCCCTGACTCTTGCTCCGGGTGGCGAGCAACGCTCAATTAGAATAGTGAATTCTGCTTCTGACCTTGGCTAGTTCCTCTCTATTCTAGTATTCAGGAAGCGTGAACGGATCATAAAAATCCCTGGTCCCCATCGTTTCCCATATTCACAGAGGAATACAACCCACTTTCTTGTCCCAGGGTCACACATCACTTTTTTTTTATTTCACACATTCATATATCCTCTATTGCTGTCAATTTCTCTTTATTGTTTCCTGCATGCACACACGTCTGTGTGTCTCTCTCCTTTGTTTCTCCTTGATGTGTTTGCATCTGTGTGTATGTTTATGTGTATTTTTGATGTGTCTCAGCCACAGAAGCACACTATTCCACTGGGCTCACCAGTGCGTCTGTATTCACTGGCGCATTGACAATAATGCACATGGATAAGCATGACCTAAAGCCGCAGTGGTGTGTGTGTGTGTGTGTGTGTGTGTGTGTGTGTGTGTGTGTGTGTGTGTGTGTGTGTGTGTGTGTGTGTGTGTGTGTGTGTGTGTGTGTGTGTGTGTGTGTGTGTGTGTGTGTGTGTGTGTGTGTGTGTGTGTGTGACATTTATGTCAATACTGAAGGCATGTGTGCAAACCTGTGTCACTGAGGTGCATGAGATAGACAGAAAGTGATAAGGTGAATTAGACAGAGAAGGAAGAAATGTAGAGGAAATCATTTATAATAAAGAGGTGGTTATGCCTGGTTAGCTGAGATACACAATAACGTGCTGCCATGGCTGTTAATGTGATTCTTGATTTGTGGAATAATTGTATTTTAATCAGTTTCATGTCCAAAACGGCAAACAAACAATTCTATTCTATTCTGTAGTAATGGTAATGATGATGATATTTAGTGTGGTGTGGTGGTTTGGGTGGTTGATTATTGCAGTGATGCATAACAGCAATAGCCATCTGTAGTTCATATAGATTGCACTTATAGTGAATCATTCACAAATCAATACTGTTTATGTATTATTGACTGCCACAGATTGCAGCTACATGCAGGCTGAGTCAAATTGTTGGAGTCAGAATCCCCTTTAGGTGTCAGTCTGGTTTTGTCCTTCTGTTGTTAAAGTTAAGGACACAAGTCATTAATTCAGAGATGTAAAAGCAATAAGGCTTCTGAATTAGGAACGGTAGACAATAGACACAGTCATGACAAAAGTTCCCATCTACTTTGTCTTCATAACATCAATTACTGTATTTGCATTAATATAACATTCTAATGAACAATTTACACTTCACCGCAATGTAACCTTGCCTCGCATATTAAATGTTGGCACTTGCTCTTAGAATAAATCTGTGATCTTCACGCACTTCAAGACCTCTGCCATTTCAAAACATTGCTGATATAGTGTAATTGGGTGGTGATTGGTGTGTGCGTCAGTCAGGGTGGTTTAGGTTGAGTCTGTAAACTCTGCTGTTTACAATCAAAGAAGGACAGTATGTCGTATAAACAGCTAACAGCACTGGCATCACTCTGCAGAGCAGTTAGGATGGGGTGTTCGCTACGTGTTCTTTTTTTAATTGGCAGTATCTCTTTTTCAAAGGTGTGACCTAAGTGTAAAAACAAGGTTTGTTCCACCATTAACGGGCAAAGCACAGGACTTTAACCATTTTAAAATATCACTATTTTCAGATCAGATGTTGATAAGGATTTGTTGGCACCAATAATATCTGTAAACAGGAGTTAAACACGTCAGCTAAAGGTTGACTTACAGTCACATCTTCCCACAGGCCCTAAAAACTGCAGTAATCAAGTCACTCTTAAAAAAGAACAATCTAGATATGTCACTAATGAGCAACTATAGGCCGATATCAAACCTTCCATTTTTCAGTAAAATCAGTGAAAAAACGGTTTCTCAACAACTCAACCTTTTCTTGTCACTGAACAACAGTTTTGATGCCTTCCAGTTTGGGTTTCGACCACACCACAGCACTGAGACAGCTCTTGTTAAAGTCTTTAATGACATCCACACAGATAGTGGCAAAATTTCACTCTTAGTATTACTTGATCTCAGTGCTGCATTTGATACGGTCGACCATGACATATTACTAGACCGATTGGAAAACTGGGTTGGCCTTTCTGGCTCAGTACTAAAGTGGTTTGAATCCTATTTAAAGAATAGGGACTACTTTGTGTCTATAGGTAATTATACATCTGAGCATAGGCTTAGTTCCCCAAGGCTCTATTCTAGGGCCTCTTCTGTTTAATATCTACATGCTTCCACTGGCTCAGATTATGGAAAACAACAAAATAAGTTACCATAGTTATGCGGATGACACAAATTTACATAACCTTATTGCCAGGGGACTATAGTCCAATACAACAACTGAGTATGTGCATTGAACAAATTAACGACTGGATGTGCCAGAACTTTCTTAAATTAAATGAAGAAAAAACTGAGGTGGTTGTTTTTGAAGCAAAAGAGGAACGATTAAAAGTCAGCACTCAGCTTCAAACGACAATGTTAAAAACAACAGACAAAGCCAGAAGTCTTGGTGTAGTCATGGACTCAGACCTGAATTTTAACAGCCACAGTAGTAATATAACCCCCACCTTTGTGCGTGCACGTCACACGCATGCGCACGAGCTTGCGCGTGACTGTTACGCGCAAAGGTTTTTCAAAGTTTTTTTGCCGATTTGGCGAGCGGGGGCGCGTTGCGTGCGCACATCGAGTGTTTGGTGGCGTCACCATAGCAACCGTAACGGAGTGCGCATCTCGCGGGAATGCTGACGTTGTCGCGGGCGGACGTGACTGTATAGGCGGCATGTGACGGCGATTTATTTAGATGAATGAAGGTACATTCAATAGGTAGATAATGTAAAATGGTATTAAAAATAAAAACAACCAAGGAATATGTAAAATTAGAAAATAGGTTAAAAATATAAAAATTAGTGTGAGACACATTCATTACT
Organism: Zingel zingel; assembly: GCA_023566125.1. Lineage (NCBI taxonomy): Eukaryota > Metazoa > Chordata > Actinopteri > Perciformes > Percidae > Zingel > Zingel zingel. The sequence goes on from CM042316.1 coordinate 28,216,171, forward strand.
GTCACAGTTTTACATTCAATAATGTCTTTTTAGGTTTTCACAGTAGGAAAAAACATTTTTCTTGTGTCACATTCAATAGGTAGATAATGTAAAATGGTTTTAAAAATAAAAAAACAAACAATATGTTAAATTAGAAAATAAGACAAATACATGCATTAAATGTCTTTGGCAACTTGACAATAAAAAATAAAGCAAAAACTCGTCCATCGTGTCCTGCTCAAGGGTGAGTCAATACGTACTGCCCTGGGTGTGAACATGAGTGGTGATGGTGCATCAGTCAATGTGTGATGTATAGTAGCAGACGCAGGGGCCCCTGTTTTAAATTCAGCAATAGTCCGACGTACAGCTGTGTTTGGAATTACGGATAGAGGTATGTTTAAGTGATCTGCAATGTTAGTGGTAAATACGGACCCTAGTGATAAACCGGGGCAGCATTGGCTGGCTATATACCTTACTGAAAACAAACATGGCTTGTTCTTTGATAGCTTTAGACACAGTCCGACTGTTTTTCTGCCAGAAATTAGCCATTTCCTCTTAAAATTGTGTGGAGATGTACCATTCGGGGGTACAGGTGCAAAATAACTATTCCACAACCTGTGGACAACACTGTGTGTTCTTTTTATGTAATATTCAGAAAAAAAAAAGTCTTATACAAAACTGTTGAACATGTATGGGGCTAAACGACACCATGGTCAGTCATTTTGTTAACAAAATACACCCCGGCGTGTGCCAGGATCAGAAGTTTAAATGTGTACAATGTGCCTGTGCAACATATACAGTGAGGAAAATAAGTATTTGAACACCCTGCTATTTTGCAGGTTCTCCCACTTGGAAATCATGGAGGGGTCTGAAATTGTCATCGTAGGTGCATGTCCACTGTGAGAGACATAATCTAAAAACAAAAATCCAGAAATCACAATATATGATTTTTTAACTATTTATTTGTATGATACAGCTGCAAATAAGTATTTGAACACCTGAGAAAATCAATGTTAATATTTGGTACAGTAGCCTTTGTTTGCAATTACAGAGGTCAAACGTTTCCTGTAGTTGTTCACCAGGTTTGCACACACTGCAGGAGGGAGTTTGGCCCACTCCTCCACACAGATCTTCTCTAGATCAGTCAGGTTTCTGGGCTGTCGCTGAGAAACACGGAGTTTGAGCTCCCTCCAAAGATTCTCTATTGGGTTTAGGTCTGGAGACTGGCTAGGCCACGCCAGAACCTTGATATGCTTCTTACAGAGCCACTCCTTGGTTATCCTGGCTGTGTGCTTCGGGTCATTGTCATGTTGGAAGACCCAGCCTCGACCCATCTTCAATGCTCTAACTGAGGGAAGGAGGTTGTTCCCCAAAATCTCGCAATACATGGCCCCGGTCATCCTCTCCTTAATACAGTGCAGTCGCCCTGTCCCATGTGCAGAAAAACACCCCCAAAGCATGATGCTACCACCCCCATGCTTCACAGTAGGGATGGTGTTCTTGGGATGGTACTCATCATTCTTCTTCCTCCAAACACGGTTAGTGGAATTATGACCAAAAAGTTCTATTTTGGTCTCATCTGACCACATGACTTTCTCCCATGACTCCTCTGGATCATCCAAATGGTCATTGGCAGACTTAAGACGGCCCTTGACATGTGCTGGTTTAAGCAGGGGAACCTTCCGTGCCATGCATGATTTCAAACCGTGACGTCTTAGTGTATTACCAACAGTAACCTTGGAAACTGTGGTCCCAGCTCTTTTCAGGTCATTGACCAGCTCCTCCCGTGTAGTCCTGGGCTGATTTCTCACCTTTCAAAGGATCATTGAGACCCCACGAGGTGAGATCTTGCATGGAGACCCAGTCCGAGGGAGATTGACAGTCATGTTTAGCTTCTTCCATTTTCTAATGATTGCTCCAACAGTGGACCTTTTTTCACCAAGCTGCTTGGCAATTTCCCCGTAGCCCTTTCCAGCCTTGTGGAGGTGTACAATTTTGACTCTAGTGTCTTTGGACAGCTCTTTGGTCTTGACCATGTTAGTAGTTGGATTCTTACTGATTGTATGGGGTGGACAGGTGTCTTTATGCAGCTAACGACCTCAAACAGGTACATCTAATTTAGGATAATAAATGGAGTGGAGGTGGACATTTTAAAGACAGACTAACAGGTCTTTGAGGGTCAGAATTCTAGCTGATAGACAGGTGTTCAAATACTTATTTGCAGCTGTATCATACAAATAAATAGTTAAAAAATCATACATTGTGATTTCTGGATTTTTGTTTTTAGATTATGTCTCTCACAGTGGACATGCACCTACGATGACAATTTCAGACCCCTCCATGATTTCCAAGTGGGAGAACTTGCAAAATAGCAGGGTGTTCAAATACTTATTTTTCTCACTGTAGGTAAAAGTCGGGTGTAATAGTGGTTGTCTAACTAATAAAAATATGTGAAAAATAATTGTCTTACCAATTTCTGTAATAGTTTTTATTCAAACTTTTCAAAAAGAGAGCTATACATGGAAAACAATAACACAGTAGGAAAAAACAAGAAGAATGTTTTTTCCTACTGTGTTATTGTTTTTATTAGTTAGACAACCACATTGGCACATTGTACACATTTAAACTTCTGATTGTGGGACACGTCGGGGTGTATTTTGTTAACAAAATGACTGACCATGGTGTCGTTACAGACAAGATTAGCCCCATACATGTTCAACCGTTTTGTATAAGACATTTTTTTTTTCTGAATATTACATAAAAAGAACACACAGTGTTGTCCACATGTTGTGGAATAGTTATTTTGCACCTGTACCCCCGAATGGTACATCTCCACACAATTTTTTAAGAGAAAATGGCTAATTTCTGGCAGAAAAACAGTCGGACTGTGTCCAAAGCTATCAAAGAACAAGCCATGTTTGTTTTCAGTAAGGTATATAGCCAGCCAATGCTGCCCTGGTTTATCACTAGGGCCCGTATTTACCACTAACATTGCAGGTAGATTACAAGTTATGCTTTTTGGCATTTGATCACATGGCATGACACCTAAGAAATTTATTTCCCTATTCATTCTTTTTCTAAGCACATTGGTAAGCTCTATTGTATTCATACTAATAGTGATCCAAAAGGACTTGTCTCCGGTTAGATATCTCGATTACAGAATCAAAAACAGAATAACAGATCAGGGTCACCGTCCGTGGGAGTGGGTGTCGGAAACGTGCTTCCAATCTCACATTGCCTGTCTTAATCAGCGATACATTGCCGGCCCCTCCACCATCGGGTTCAAGATTGAAACATAACAATGTGTAGCCATCGCCGAAATCTGATCGTGTTATGGCTAATGAATGGTCCTTTAAATGACGGCCTGTTGATTCCACCATCTGATAATATTCACGCACATATTTTCCTCTTTGAAAATGGGGTTGAAAAGGCCGTGCAGGGTGAGGCTGTCCGTCAGCGTATAGGCCTATAAACTCAGCGTCATAGTGCCCGAAATTAAATGGGTTACGAGCATATGAACCGGTGTATGCTTCATTATCAACAAAAGCCAAGACTACGAATTTTGGTATCTGCCCAATAAATAAATTCTCCTGGCTACACACCCTCGTACCTGCCGGTATGGAAAATGTTTTTATGGCTACTCTGTCAATAGAATATTTGGCATTAGTATGCTGTAGAGCTCTACTATGGGCTAGTCTCACAGTAGGAGACACTGATATCTTCTTTACAAACAGACTAGCAGACATTATTTTCACTGTGAATTGAACATTTCCTGGGGTCATTAGTACAAAGTCATCTTTTGACCTGATGAATTTTAGCGAGATGTCCAAACCATTTATCAAAAGTTTTTCTTGAAAAAACAAGTCAGCATGTATTGGTGATATGAATTCCACAATTTGGCTTTCACCAGTGTATGCACCCCATTGCTCTAACCCCAAATTATCTCCTGTAATAGATGTCTCCTCCATTTTTCCACCTGTGTCTTTACAGAACAGGCCAGTGCTAAACTGTGTATCCAGTGTTTCTTTTCCATAGTTTAGCAAACATTCAATAATTCCTCTGTACGGATACGTATTTGAAGACTGGGTAATCAGTCTATCCCCTAACATTATATCTACTTGGGAAAAAAGACTGCATCCAGGATAGTTTATAAACCCCACATCAGCGCCATTAGCCAGCAATGTGCCGTCAGGATTTGTAATCCTCACACGTGTGTACAGATATGAATCGTTCAGATCTAGATAGTCTTCTCCACTAGCAGATATGAAAAACTCTATAGGCCCACTGTCTGTTAGAGCGGACATGGGTACCTTCATTCATCTAAATAAATCGCCGTCACACGCCCCCTTTACAGTCACGTCCGCCCGCGACAACAACGTCAGCATTCCCGCGAGATGCGCACTCCGTTACGGTTGCTATGGTGACGCCACCAAACACACGAGGTGCGCACTCCATTACGGTTGCTATGGTGACGCCACCAAACACTCGATGTGCGCACGCAACGTGCCCCCGCTCGCCAAATTGGCACCCCTGTCTTTACAGGTCTCCTTAAAAAATCTATCAGACAGCTGCAGCTGATTCAGAACGCTGCTGCTTGAGTCCTCAATAACACCAAGAAAGTGGATCACATCACTCCAGTTCTGAAGGCTTTACACTGGCTTCCTGTGCCTCAAAGAATTGATTTCAAAATACTTTTTCTAGTTTATAAATCACTAAACGGTTTAGGGCCAAAATACATTTCTGATCTGCTACTGCACTATGAACCCCCCAAGCCTCTCAGGTCGTCTGGGACAGTTCTGCTTGCTGTCCCCAGAGTCAGAACTAAACAGGAGGAAGCAGCGTTTAGTTTTTATGCTCCACATATCTGGAACAAACTCCCAGTACACTCTCAGTTCTTTTAAATCAAGGCTGAAGACCTATCTTTTTTATGTTGCCTTTCTTTAAAAAACTGTTACTTTCTTATACTGAAGTTGCATTGTTGAAACTGTATGACAATCTATATAAGCTTATAAAGATAATTAAAAAGTAAGACCGGTGGGACCGGCCCGTTCTGGAAATGGCAAGGATTGCGCTTGGATTACGTGTATAGAGCAAAGGTTTATACATTGTCCCATAATAGCAGCCTTGTTTAACTGTTTTAACTGCTCTTTAATGTTTAATTTATTATACTGCACTGTAACTTTTATTCTCGTATTTTATCTGTTTTTAATTTTTTTTTAATAGTTTTTATGTAAAGCACTTTGAATTGCCTTGTTGCTGAAATGTGCTATACAAATAAAGCTGTCTTGCCTTGCCACAGTGTAGCTATGGGAACTACACACATTGCTGCATAAAAATGTAACTGCACGCCAGGGCTACAGCGGCTACCAGGCGACACTGCGTGGGGACAACAAGGACAGTGATTGGTCAACTTGTTTTCTACTGCAAGTTTCTGATGCCGTTAGAGAATGTTCATAGCAAAGACAACATTAAGAAAGTTGATGAAAGATTTGGTCGTTGTCTCCTTTTCAATAACACATATCTAACTACACCTAACCCTGCAAACCTTTTGCATATGAATGAATGAACGTAAACATGACACTTGTAAGGGCAATATTCTCCTTTTTAGTATTGAGACAAACAAAATAATGTTAAAACGTACCTGAATGTAACTCCAGTTCTATAAGTATATTGATAGCCTACTTCTTATCCAACATTAAAGGTCCCATGGCATGAAAATTTCACTTTATGAGTTTTTTTAACATTAATATACGTTCCCCCAGCTTGCCTATGGTCCCCCAGTGGCTAGAAATTGTGATAGGTGTAAACCTATCACCACCTAGGGTATCCTGCTCTGCCTTTGAGGAAATGAAAGCTCAGATGGGCCGATCTTGCTCCTTATGAGGTCATAAGGAGCAAGGTTACCTCCCCTTTCTCTGCTTTGCCCGGCCAGAGAATTTGGCCCACCCATGAAGAGAAACATCATGGCTTTCAAATGAGAAAAGTGGCAGTTGGTCAAGGCCATACCCCCACTCTCCACCTTGCCCCCCTCTCCTCCTCAATAGCTACAGACACAGAAATGGCACATACTAAGGAAAGCTCATTGTGGGACTGGCTCTAGTGGCTGTAATTTTGCACCAAGGCTGAATTTCAGGAAAGAGACTTCAAATACAGTATTAGGGGACCACTAAGGTCTATATAAAAGCATCCAAAGAGCATCATGTCATGGGACCTTTAAATAAACTAAGTTAATGTGGGAAATGCCTGATCGCTTACAATACATGCATCTAGTGCATCTATCTGATGCTATAAATGACACTATAGATACAAACCTATGCCATAGGCATGTACAGTGGGACTCCCATTAGCCCCTTGCATCCACTATAAATCTAGCTTAAGAAACGTCCTACTTTTCAGACTCTTACGTTATCGGAGTAATTTGTATTGTCAAACAATTATAGATTTTCAGTTGCTGAAAGCTCCACCTAGCTCAACTTTTCAATTGCTCTTCACAAACTGACCAATCACAGTTATAGGTTGGTTGACATTGTTTTCAACAGTTCTCAGGGCCGTTACTTGCCGGCTTGTTTTCAGTGTAAGTGTTTCACATTCCCTCTATATATCCATGCTTGAAGCTTTGATTAAATAGATTCCTCAAACACACTGCTACAACCCAGCACCACCTACTACACAAACACAAATACAATGTTTTACAGTCTATCTCTCTGTGACACATATACACATTGATTTCCCATCTTCCTCACATACAGCATTTTGCCATGCCTTTACTGTGCTCACTTCTTTCATTAATTGGCTCAGTAGTCTTGAAGATGATTTGAGATGCTCAATAATGGCACTGTACCATCATCTTTATTGCTGGTGGTTTTTATGGTTATATGTCTTCCTAATGGCCACACTGGGGGAAATAGAGTGAAATGGTATCTGAAACCTTGGCAGGGCAAGGAGATTTATTTTGCAGCAAGCCTTCGTTTATTCATGTGGCATACTGAAAGCGCCGGATGACTCTGACGGCACCCTAAATGCGTTTCTTGGCATCAAGACAAATTATCAGGTTCAGTGCTAATGGAATGGCTATACAGTTTTTTCGATTGCTAACATTGCTAACATGCTAACATAACTATTGGTCAAATCTGAAGTCACATTGTCAAAACTCTTCACACAGTCAGGGGAAAAGAAGTTTATGTGGACTAAACTGTGAATAATTTTTTATTGCTTTCACAGAAAATGCATTCAATGACATGAGTGTTTTGGTCAATTAGGCTTATTTTGAGACCTGTATGAAGTGTTTTGGTGGCATGTGTGAGTTTTGCAGGTGAGATTCACTGGTTGGCCAAGATACATGTTGGTAATGCAGACTGTATGAAAAGTTTTGAAAAGTGGCTTCAGTATTGACTGATGCTTGTAAGCAATCGAAAAAAACTTTAATGGATGCCATTTAAACTAGCACCAGTTAGTAATAACTGTAATTGAAATGCTTTATATGTTCCTATTTAGTGCTGAGTTGAATTCATTTTTTGTTACTGAAATACTGATAATGAAACAGTAGTAAAGAGCAACAATACATACAGAGATGCATTGCCACTTAGATGTTATTTTTCTGTGCATACTGTACCTTCCATAATGTCATCAGTCCTGCGCATGCAAGCTCCACAGATGGCAGCTCTACTGATCAAAAAGTTTAAACTCTTGACTCTGGCTCTCATCCAGTCAAGAACATTTGACAGACATTATCAAGTACAGTAAGTGTGCATATTTTTGCATTAACTAACTGCTTAAAAATCACCAGTTTCACGAAGGAGTTCATCTGATTGCACTAGACGCTCCTAGTTACTATGAGATTAGTAAGAGTTGCTAAGAAAAAAATGAAAGGTTATGGAGGGAAGAAACAGAAAGTTGTGGAATTCCTGCTAAGTCTTGAAATTAGTCTGAGTCTTCTGTTTCACACACACATTTACAAAGGGGATAACTGTTGTTAGATAAGTAGATGAAGCAACAGTCTTTACTGTCATTAATGGCTAACATTAATTGCAAAAGTATGGTGGCCATAATTCCACAAATAATGCAAGGTGAAATGTTTTACATCTGATTGCATTCAAACCATGGTTTGGTCTTAGTGACTCCTCTCATGTCGACTACCCCTAATTTTTAACTTATTTAGGAGCTGGTTTTGCTTTAAGGATGTTCTAATAATTAAAGACAAAAAGCACATACTAGACTGGTGAAGCTGTAAAGGGAAAATATATATGCATACTGTATATTTTAACAATATTAGTACCGGTGAATGTTCATGCATTTTTTTTATTATTCATTGATATGTTCAGTGTATTTCAGCAGCACTGGGGTCATGGAGCTTGCAAACCTTTTGATTTTCTCATCCAGTGAAGACCGTGTGTGTGTGTGTGTGTGTGTGTGTGTGTGTGTGTGTGTGTGTGTGTGTGTGTGTGTGTGTGTGTGTGTGTGTGTGTGTGTGTGTGTGTGTGTGTGTGTGTGTGTGTGTGTGCGTCCATGCCTGCTTGCATGCCTGCGTGCATGCGCTCGTGCATGCCCTTGTGCTTGCGTGTGTGCTGCGTGCGTGCATGCCTGCGTGTGTACGTGTGTGCCTGCATGCGTGCATACTTGCATGACGACTTATTTGGAGTGATGTAAGTGATCCCTGAAGAATCACTCTGTTGCATCATTTTATTCTAGCGTCAGCAGTAATGACCCAACGGCAATAAATACTATTGGACCATGCAGCATGTTGCAATGAATCTGCACATTTGCTCCAGGTAATCTGATTTCATTTAGTGGTACAATAAAACAGACTGTTTCTCAGTGTGTCTCACTTCTTTCATTAAAAAGTCTAATGCCGTAAAGTAAAACTGACATCTCACTGCACAAGAGGGGGGTTTAATGGCAGTAAATGTTCTTTCTTCCACAGATAGTGCTGAAGGCTCTACAGTCAGCTAAAGACAATTGTATAATTGTACTAACTGTATTTATTGTAATTTCTTGTACTTTTTTGCCAGTTGTGCAATACACATGTGGGCCTTTTCTTCAACCAACTTCTAGGTCTGTGCTGAGAGCAGCATTTCCCATGCTAGCTTGATGTTTGATGCTTAAAATAGTAACAGCAAGTGCAGTTTGATAGGGCAAATGCTTCTTTGCTAATTTATTTTCCAATTACTGTACTCCCTTGCAATGCTGAACATTATTGACTCTATATAGTAGAGAAATAATTGCTGAATGTAAATACAGTCAATGGCTATAACAGAAATGAAAAATACAGAACAAGTGTTTAAAACATGGGATTTGATTTCATGACTATCTTAAGGGTTATAACTTTAGGCAAACTCATAGAACATATAGTATGTTGTACTTACAGCAGCAATGTAAAAGACCTAGACATTTTTCATTAGGTTATACTAAGAACATTACAGTGAGTCCAAGTTGATCAGTCTGATACTATTAACATACAGATTTTAAAGCAATGGTGATAGCTGGGTGTGTATATTAGGATCATCTCTATAAAAGAAAAAATCTGAATTTCAATTTAAAAAAAGAAAAGGCTGTGAAATAGAACTTTGACTGTAAAGCGGATGCAGCAATGTTATGTTTTTAGACCAATAACAACAAATATTGTTGGAGTAAAGACATCTTACTCAGTTTACATCTCACACACAAAGGTTTTTAGTTATTAGGGTGAAAAAATCCAATAAAACAACATTTTCGGAATAATATTGATACTAAAGCTGCTATTAATGAAATTCTTTTTTGTGGGTTTGCAGTTCCTTGAGGCAAGATGAGACAGTTTGTGGTTACAGGTTTTACAGACTTGCAAGCCTGAAGCTGGTTGAGTAAAATCCTCCCACAACGTGCTACAGTGTTTTGTCTGGTTCAGCCAAGGATGTTACAGTAACACTCAGAAAAACATTTGAATTATTGTGCTGTGGTCAGATGGGGAAGGGTGTAGTTTTTTTAATTTCCATGTGGATATGAATTCAGCACTGTATTCTCTTGCTTGTTCGTTCAAGCCTTGGTAGTGATGAACAGCGAACAATATTGAAAGGCCATGCTTTATGTCTCAATGAATCCCCATGTTACCTTGAAGGAAATCTGACTTAACTGAGATAAAAAAAAGTCTTTTTAACCCTCACGCTGACCTAAACACACAAAATAATGTATACTTCATTAATCCCGCACACATTATATATTACACACAGGCCTGAATTACACACACACTCAGTACCTATACATGCACTATAGAGAGATGCCAGAGTAAGGGAGCTGCCCATGGCTACCCAGCTACCAGTCCACCACCATACTTTGGTCCCAATGGGGACTTGATCCAGCGACCCTCGAGTTCCCATCCAACTCCCTACTGACTGAGCTACTGCCAGATACAGAACTACGTGGACACACACACACACACACACACACACACACACACACACACACACACACACACACACACACACACACACACACACACACACACACACACACACACACACACACACACACACACACACACACACACACACACACACACACACACACACACACACACACACACACACACACACACACACACACACACACACACACACACACACACACACACACACACACACACACACACACACACACACACACACACACACACACACACACACACACACACACACACACACACACACACACACACACACACACACACACACACACACACACACACACACACACAGTAAGAGCCTCGGCTGCCTCTGTCTGTCTAATTTGTTACTTTAAGAAATCTTATTTTCCCACTGGGCATGATAGCTGATACAGAAAAAAAAAATGCTGTTTTCTCTGTGTTTGTTTTCACGCTCTGGGGTTTGGAAGATGAAAAGTAGAAAAGAGATGACAGCGGATTTTAAGTGTTACCCATCGCCTTAGCAAAACACAGGGGTGTTTATATTGAATGGAGCCATGTTCGCAGTAATTGTCTGTGACATCTTTTTGTTGTTATTCACTCTCTTGGCTTAGCTGCTGTTGTTTTCATGTTCTGATCAAAGTTTTTCCATTTGCAGTCTTTCTTCTCTTTCATTCCTCTCACTTCGCTTTTTTACGCTTATAAGCACAAGCATGCACTCGTGCACGGTCACAAACATGGTCCTTTATTACCATTTATTTTTTGTTTTCACTTCACTTACAGTATTTCCTTTATCTCTTTCTCTCTCCATGTCTCTCTCACACCCAACTCTGTCTGTCTGTCCTTGCTCTGTCTCATTGCTCTTTAGCTGTTACTGTAAGAGGCTTTTAGTGTGGTAACAAAAGCTGTGATGTGTGCATAGCGGGTTTATTTTAACTCAAATGGACACATCAGCTGTTTTGATTTACCTATCTCTCTCTGTGATTGTCACAAACTGGAACTTCAGTAAATATGTATGATTTCAGTTAAATAATAATAAAAGTTAAATATAGCTTGTAAATAGAACAGTTTTACTGGAATACTGTTGATTTGGACATTTCTTCTTAATGCTCACCATGCAATCTAAGTCTTTGTGTGTGTGTGTGTGTCTCTCTCTCTCTCTCTCTTTCTCACACACACACACACACACACACACACACACACACACACACACACACACACACACACACACACACACACACAAGAACTCATCCCCAAACCCTCATGTGTGTGTTTGTTTCCATGGATTTATGATGTGGATGAAAGGAAGGGCATTAGTTAATATGGATGAGTGCTGCCACTCGGTCCTTCTCACCGAGGCTCACTTAGAGATGAGAGGCATGACCTTTACACACACACACACACACACAAACACACACACACACACACACACACACACACACACACACACACACACACACACACACACACGTGCACCCACACAAACACTTGCACTCACAGATGCACAGAAATAACAAACGACAAAGGTTCATTTGTTCATGGTTATATTGTAACATTTGAACTATTCCTTCTCTGTGCCTTTAATTAGAGAAACCTAGCATCTGTGTGTGTGTGTGTATGTGTGTGTGTGTGTGTGTGTGTGTGTGTGTGTGTGTGTGCGTGCATGCATACACATGCATGTTGGTCTACATTGGTTAAAAACTTCTCATCTAGAACATTAAGATTTCCCCAAACCTAAAAAAAGCTACTGCCTTGAACCAATTCACCCCTAATGGTCCATTGGTATTCAGCAAGGGTAATAGATTCATAGGTAACCAGCAGGTAATTCATCACACTTACGAATAGGAAGAGACAGAGTAGGAAGCAAAAAAGCTATTATACCGATCAGAGCAGCAGAGAGAAAGGCTCTCATGGAAATCAAGGAAAATAATTAATTATGCACTCTGTGGCAATTATCATGGAGGCTGATACACAAGAGGCAGGCAAGGTAGGCAAATATGAACACATGAGCATAAATACAAGCACATACAGTGTGCACGCACGCACACACACACACACACACACACACACACACACACACACACACACACACACACACACACACACACACACTGCAATGCAGTTGAAGCAAGTCATCTAACCTTTATGCTAGACAGAGAGATGGCTGCTGTGTATGTTTGGACATGTTCTTGTTTGTGTGTTTACTGGCCTTAGAGGTCAATTTATTTCTGACAGCACTGGTATTTATCTCCTTAAACCAACTGCCTTATGTGTGTGTGTGTGTGTGTGTGTCTGTCTGTCTGTCTGTCTGTCTGTCTGTCTGTCTGTCTGTCTGTCTGTCTGTCTGTCTGTCTGTCTGTCTGTGTGTGTGTGTGTGTGTGTGTCTATGTCCATGTTTCAGCACTCAGTTGCCTACTCACATTCTGGCTTTTCTTTCTGAGGTAGTGGAGTGTATCAAATAGCATGCATGCACACACACGCGCGCGCAGGCGTGCACACACACACACACACACACACACACACACACACACACACACACACACACACACACACACACACACACACACACACACACACACACACATACACACACACACACACAATCGATCTGGCCCTTCAGTCACAGTGATGGATAGACCCTCCCTTCCTTCTGTTTTTACCCCTGAGCACAGTGTCTGCCTTATTACATTCAACTATAGAAAAATGAAGGAAATCCCTGTATCATCATAATACAAACTAGTCTGTATGTGTGCTGGGAGGATATTGGTGATTGTCTGTATTTCTGTGTTTATAACATCCTGGTAGCAGCTCAGCAGCAGCATTTTCTTTTTCCTGACTGAGCCACGTCTTCCTCATTCAGCCTCCTGACTCTCCTGCTTCTGAGGCAGCAATGAGGCAGAGCTCTGCATGAAACCACTTGCTGTCTCACAAGGAGGTACCTGAGGAGTTTTCCTTCTCTAATCATACAAAATGTCAAAGCAAACACAATGAACAGTAAAGGAAGGTCAACCTATTTCCTCCTTTGACCCTCACTAAAATCATATCCAATATAATTAGAAATATTTATAACAGGCTGTGACATTGGCAGCGTTAACACTTAAGGAAACTACAGCTCTTCATTATTTCACTGACAATCCACTATGTCCCCTCTCATTGTAAAGCCAATCAAAACAGCATCCAGAAGATAACATTTAATTGGAGAGTAACTCAAATGATATTCATGTAAGCGGAGTGTGCTACCACTTAATAAAGTGTGACCCCTATATTATAAAAACATACTAGTGAAACTGTGTGTCAAACATGTTTCTATGTGATAATCACAATGTCACATTTTCAATCGCTGCTTCTATGATGACTCCATTTAGAGAGGCATTGAGTTAGGAAATGAAAACTAGCTGAGCATCAACATTACCTCTTGCCAGTGCGGAAAAAGTTCAAAACAAGGTCAAAGCCTTCCCATCTACGGCCCTTTAGTTGGAGGAGTCACCAGAGGGTGCTTACTAAATGGGATCACCAACTGCCTAGAGGACGCAACTGCTGTTGTTTAGTTTTTTTCATCTCTAATTTTCTTAAGTTAGAGGACACTGCTCAGTGCTCACTGTCTGCTCCAGGCTTATCCAGCAGTGTCTATATTGTCTCTGTAAGCACAGTACATGAAAAGATATGTATTATATTTCTGAAATGTTGTCTTTCCTCTTACAGTATTTGTCAATTCATCTGTCTACAGTACACACTTCATTTTAATTCCAGTAGCTAAATACCATTCATTAGCAGATATTATTGTCTGTCGACTGAGCAGCTGGATGGAAACACTCCACTGAAACCCTTGATTGCAATAGTTGTGAACACATAGTTAGTAATTACATATATAGAACTCCGATAGGTAAATGTCAAACTGTGTGCATGAGTGTCTTTAATGTGCCAAGATGAAGGACATTACTTTTCTCTGTGAAATTAAGCTATGCAGTCTTTCTTTCTTTCTTTCTTTCTTTCTTTCTTTCTTTCTTTCTTTCTTTCTTTCTTTCTTTCTTTCTTTCTTTCTTCATTCCTTCTGGCAATATCAGTTGATCCACCACTTTCGTCTCAACAGAGGGAAAAGCAATATTACCTCAGACAGGTTGTGGTGTTTGTAAGGCAGTAGGTGAGACTGTAAAGGAGATATTTGGGTCAGGAATGTGTCTCGTGTCTGCTTTGGATGTAAGGGAAGGGGTGAGAAAGGGAGGAGAAATGAAGAGAAAGGCAACTCTTCAGCTTACCAAGATAGAGTTCAAGGCTGTGCATGTGTACGTGCAGCTCTCTATTTGTGTATATGTTGCCATTTGTATCTAATCACATCTATCATCTTTGTGAAAAGCAAGAAGATGTATGCTCTACCTGCTGTGTGATTGTTGTCTGCTTGATGTTCTAGAAAAAAAATGTTCTGTGACTTGTATTTAGCTTGTGCATGAACAATGATAATTGTGTTTGTAAAGAATGTGACAGAGTCATTAAAACTCCCCCACCGACAAAGAGCATCAACTATGACAATCAGCTCTGTGTGGGTATTACTACACTACACAGACTGTGAAGTATTGGAACCAATGCACATGCACGTAAACTCACTCTTTATCTCACTCATTCAAACGGCTATAGACACACACATGTTGTAGTATACACACACACACACACACACACACACACACACACACACACACACACACACACACACACACACACACACACACAATGTCATTCATCTCTCTTCACTCATTCTCCCACAGGCTCTGTTCCGCACACACATGGCCACACGCTTGAGGGGATGGATGATAGTACAGATGGCATACTAGAGTAATATTCTCCATATGGGAAGGTAATATCGTCAGAGCAGTTGTCTGGGAAGAATGAGAGGGAGATTAGATCTGCAGAGAGAGAGTCATGGGGGAGAGAAGCTGAGTTTTTGTTGCATATGGCCACAGGATTGTACAGGACTGAATTTGGTCATGTGAAACAATTGCTGTTTATTTTATGTGTAGTTATAAAAAGAAAGGTGTAGGTGTACTACTTGTTTTACGAATTATCAGTATTGTAGTACTCAACATTGAGACCAATTTTTGAAGGTATACTCGTCTCAGAATCGACTGCATTTTTTCTCGGCCTCAGAGGACTTAAGATTTTATTTCAAGACCAGTCAATACCACAATTGCAGGGATATCACTAAATTGTCTGATTTACTGTATGTGTTAACATCACTACTGTGATTGGTTGTACAACTTCCTGTTTCAAATGCAACCAATAACTTGACTCATTTCTAATTTGAAATTTGTTACAATTACCCCCTTCTCCTCGTCCCCCTTAACACGCACTCCCCAGAAAGTGAATGCGGGAGTCAGGAGAAGAAGCTCTGGCTGTCTGGGAGCCAAATCGTCGGTAATAACATTTATCTACCTAAACCATAAGGAGTTTATTTGCAAACAATATCTAAAAGAAAACACACAGCAGTGTGAAAACTCTCCAATGTAACGCTGACTGAGACAGCCAGGAGAACCTTTGATTTTTCTAGGCACTTAGCAAAATAAAGCATAATGAAATGTAAGTTAAATGTAAGTGAGGGTAGCGAAGCTAGAAAGCTAACGTTATCAATCTGCCTCTGCACCAAAACTCTTCAGAAATCTTCACCCCTCACCCAAAGTGATTTAGCAAATATTAGCTAGTGCCTATAGCATATTCCACATTTTATCATGTCATGCAGTGTGGGACTTGCACTGTTCTGATCTTGGTCTTGACTTGGACTCAACCCCTCAAAGTCTTGGTCTTGTCTTGGTCTTGATGCACTCTGGTCTTAGTGATGACTTGGTCTCAGTTAAGGTGGTCTTGACTACAACACTGCTAATTACTGTAATGCAGAGAGTATCACTCATACACAGCTGATATGTTTGAATCAAAATAAGATTAGTCTACCTTAACTGGGTGAACTGCTGTCTCACCTGAGATTATTACCACATCTGATTACTTAACTGCAAATTGTGTTTTATGTCCTTTGGTGTATATTTTTGACACTATGGTATGATAAATAGGCCTATATTTTTCTGTTTGGTGGCATGTTTACTGTGGACCCCTCAAACCCAGTCCTGGTCAGGAGCTGCTTTACTATCAGTGGGCAACAGCAGTGATGCTACACTATATTCCTTTTTTTAACACACTACTGTAAGTCCACCTTGTGTCTTCCCCACCTTGTCTAATTTTTGCTGAAGAAATGGGACATTTTGACATTCATCATTGCTTATTTCATGTATCTGTAGTTTAATTGGATATCTGCTAAAACAAAAGTAATAAGCAGTCTGTGTAACCATGCCAGAGACGATGGCATTATGTGACAAAATCTCACAAGTACATGGCCTGCGCTTTTTTCCAGCTGAAACAACTGTTTCTCTGTAAAAAAGAGTAATCATCAGTATAATTTACCCTCATCAGATATACTGAATGTCATTACTCTGCAAACTTCTCCAGATCACTTGTGTTGTAGAAACAACCATAAAAGACTGGAGGATATAGACTGTAGCTTCTTTTTATAGAGCAAATCTATTTTTCATGAGAAGACTTCTGCATTTTGAGCTCACTGGACTTTCTGAGTGTTTGCCTGCTGTGGATGCTATATAAAATGCTGCTAGCTGTGAGAAAATGAGAGATGGGAGAAAGAGATACAGAGTAGACACATGTGACACTAACTACACATTAAGCTTGGGAAAGATTCCTTTTTTTTTTCTCTCGTGCAAATTATAGGCGGCATTCGCTGACTCTGTGTATGTGTCTTCCTGCATTTGTGCTCATCCAACCATCCATCTAAGCAGTTGTTCATATCCTGCACATGTCTTTGCACATTCTTCTTCATATTTAATTTAGTGTGCGCAATTATCTGCCCTGTTTGTTTGTGGTTATCTGCATGCAAACAGCTTCCCCTCAAAATAGAGAGAATGAGTAATTATCAAGCAGAGCCCCTGAAAGCTTGATGTTCAGATAAGGCTCTGAATGTTTATCAGCTAATGTGTGATATGTGTATATATTGTATAATAAGCCCAGTGGTGTATGTAAATATCATGGTTACTGCTACAGGGGAATGTGTGTGGCTGACCCAAGCCACTCCATTAATTTTAGCCCTGCAGTTAAGACTGTATACAAAAAATGGAAAAAAGAAATTTTAGCTTTGTAAACCAGAATAATAATGCCAAAGCCGTTATTCAACAGACTTGGTCAATAGCGACAAGCATTCTGCTCACATACAGCATTCTTTTATTTGCCATTGTTAGTTGTTTGGCCCATGTTCCCAAGCCAATTACTTTTAAATGGATTATGTTGAACTGAACTCAGAGGGTTAAAATGTACCTATTAATGTCTTTGCTTGGATTATGTTTGTTTCATGTGCATGTGTTTGCTATGGCTGTAGTTAATTACAAACTGCTGCAATGTCTAAACTAAAAAAAAGAAAAAAGAAACCTGCTTAAAATGTATTTTTACACAATTTCTCTGTCGAGGAGAAATCTGTTTCACATAGCTTTCTAACTTCAAGACATTCTGGTTATGTACATCTTAGATCAACTTTTTTTCACTGTATTCATTTGGGCAAATCCTCAGCATTAGATTCCCTAACATGTTTTGCATGGTTAATTTACTTGAGTTACCCCAGCATTTGACAGATTACTCTGTAATAACAACCGTAGGTTCCTTGTCTCTTGTTGCTGAAGTGCTTGACCATCATAATGAAACTGCTCACCAATTATAATTCTCCAGATGTGAGCCTCAGCAAAAGACAAAAATTTTAATTGAGATATTTTGTAACGGAATAGGGGTTGAAGACGATAAAGCAACCTTTAGGGATGTAAGGCTTTTGGAGCCAATTCATTATCCCTTCACTGAAGGGACAAACTGCACTTATAAACCAAGGACGTGCAAAATAGTGTAGATTAGGCTATGTTTTAGAGGTCAGTTTTAACGATTATGTGGGCTGCCCAATAACTAAATAACTTTCTAACTAACTGCTTAAAAGAGATTATATAATGGTCATTTTCAGGTTTATACTTGCATTTTGGGTTGTTTATATGCTCTATGTTTATATGCTCTATTTATGTTTAAAAAACACAAACGTTTTCTCATATTGTCTGTCTGAATGTACCTGTCTGAAATGCTCCATTTCGAGCCATGGGTGGAGATACTCAGATGGGGTGCGGTATATTCGAATGAGTCTGCATGTGACGGCAGTGATAGGAAGGGGAGCCACATCTGAATAGCTGCCCACATTATTTCACAGTTTGAGGGCTGATAGACACTCCAGATACCCAAATGTATGTGCACAGTTTTTATTAATATGTCCCCTTTAACTCCTGTGTAACTCTTTCATCCATGACCATGTGTGAACCAGCCCAGTCTCATGGCAGTTCGTGAAATGGTCACGTTATTGAATCTATTGATTTGTGTACTGAACACATTAATGTTGTTATTTTCGTGTGGTGAGCAATTGCAGTTCCTTTCCGCGTTATTCTCTTCCTAACCACAACCGTCCCATTGTTGTCGGCGTCTCCTGCGTGTGACGGTTCCTTTCCCCGTTCTTCTTTCCCTAACCACAACCGTCCCGTTGTTGTGGCCGACGTGTGGCTCTTCATACACCGAGACGGATCGTGTCTCTGTGCCCGGGGATCGCGTCCGAGAAAATTGTGACCTGTACACAAATTAATAAATCAAAATAACCTGACCATTTCAAAAGTGTGTGTGTGTGTGTGTGTGTGTGTGTGTGTGTGTGTGTGTGTGTGTGTGTGTGTGTGTCTGTGTGTGTGCACGCACAAGCGTGTGTAGGTATATACTAATTGAAAATCAAGGCAATCACAGTGTTTGGTAAACAAACAGGGGTAAGATAAAAATGTCAAAGTCTAAATACAATCACCACCAATGAGCTGCTATTTTCCTTTTGAAGTAAATTGAAGGTTCTAAGTTTGAGGTGTCAAATTATTTTAAACCAGTAATGAGACCCTTATCTTTCTAACATAATGCAGATATATGTGAAGAGCAAATATTACCTTGTTCAGCATTACCATCAGGGCTGTGAAAGGCCAATCTAGGTAAACACTATTGGGGAGAATGCCACTTATTATACACATCACTCACAATCTAATCACATTCACATTTAATTGTGGAGTACAGTGTAGCACACAAGAAAACCATTAACAATGCAGAAACACAAATAAAACAAAACTCTTGCCCACATGGTATATGCAGCTTCCTTACACACGTAACAATAGCATACTACAGTATGCAAAAGTGTTCATTATATGAAATAAAACTAGTATATTATTTTAAATCATACTGTTTTTGTGTTGTTAGAGAGCAATGGTAATTTAGGATGTTCAGAAGATCCACAAACTAAATGGTGTATGTGTTGTGTGGGAGACAGAACGGACCCAAACGCTAGGCTCAGTAAAAACAGGTTTATTGGGAAAACAGGTAAGAGGGAGGAGTGGGGAGGCGGACGCCAAGGACAGGAGTGAGGGCTCTGGGGCTGTGGTAGGATGGTGAGGAAGCTTGCTGGGGCAGGATGGCGAGGGAGCTTGGGGAGCACGGGGAAACCGGGGCCGAGGGAGCCGAGGAGGAGGCACTGGAGTCTGGGGAAGATGGGAGTCGAGGAGTGGGTGGCTGGAAGCTGGAGCGGAGGCATGGTGGTGCAGGGAGCCGTGAGGAGGGTACCGAATGGTGAGGCCAGCTGACTGGAGGTACTGGAAGTGTGTGGAGAAAATGACTGTAGGGAAGAACACAAAAAGCGTCAGCAACAGTACAGACAAGGACAGGTAAGTACAGTAGTTTTCAGAGCGCCTGTATTGCGTGTCACCAGAACGACTGAAGCAACGATCAAGCGAAGATGATGAGTGGATCTGGGGTTCAAATACTGGGCTTGATTGTAGATGGCTGACAGGTGTGCGCGGCGGGAGAGGTGATGGTGGAATAGCGAGCAGGTGTGCGTAATCAGCTGGCAGGAGCAGGGGGAAAAACACAGGAGACACAGAGAGGGGCAGGGCCAACAGAGAAATTGACAGTGGAAAATAAAAATAGGAACTAGGAAACTAGAAAACAAAACAAAGACTCACAGCCAGCCGACCCCAACCATCACAGTATGTCTTTCACACTTAACTTACAATATGCTTCTTAATCTTATCTGCTTCCAGCAGTGTAGTAGTCTGACAAAGAGACAATAAAACACTAAATAAATACTGAACTGAATACTTTTTACAGGCAATACTAAATTTATTTCACCTGAATTTACTGGTAGAAACAACCTCATATATTATTACAGGCAGGCTTTATGATACATCAACTAGCCACCCTTTTAATTCAGCAGAATATGTAAGACTATTCAGTGTTCACTCGCTAAGTAGCCTCATCTGTCGTACTTATCAACGTTTTTTTTATTTAATCAACTTTGCCATATTACTTCCCCATGCCCTATTTAATGATTATTGTGTTGGTTTTGGATTCCCAAACCTTCTGTCTAATACAATCTGTGTTTACCCAGGCTGGGAGCTCAGCAGACACACACACAGTAGCCACAGTGTGGCGGTTGGTTTTGAGAGAATGCTGTTTTGGTCCCAATGTTTGACATTTGGTGAAAAGGGTTTGTTTTTGAATACAGTTCAGCCTACGGGTACAGTACACAGAGTTTGACTGTGCCCACAGTGCTTGCCAAGCTGTCCTCACAGTTACTGCCAGTTCACATGTGCTCATTACATATGTACTGGCTTTTGATTTCAATGTGAACTACACAGTATGGCTGGTTATACAGTAATCCTAAATTTGTTATACAGAGGAAAGTACACAAGTCTGGCTAGCCAATTCAATAAAACAAAGAAGTCCAAATAATGTCAGCATATGTCCCTGATTGTGCTGTATATTGCTGGTGGCTGTTAAAGTATGTACTACTTGCTGTTTTTTTGTTTTTTAACTAAAGAATAGTAAAAGTATAAGCCCTCAGCTGGTGTTCACCCTGCACAGGATATGTGGCTAATGTCCAAATTACTTTAGATACTGTATATAATTGAATTCATAAAGTAAAAAATAGTCAAGTAAGACTGCAACATGTGTGCTGAAACATTATGCTATTAAATTAACAAAACATATACAGGCCTATATTGTTGTGTTTCGTAAATTTGGGTAAGAAACCACTCAGAAACCTGTCAATATAGAATACATTCAAATATATACACGCTTGTAATACAACAGACATGCTATTTTCACCTCCATCAGAGACTGCAGGGTCAGCTGTGGAACGACACTCCAGAGATTCAGTGTCTGTAGGAGCAGGAGGCATATCACTGATTTGGAATAAATACAAATAAATAAGGTTTGGTACTTGCACTTATTAAATAGCTTTCTTTGCTCATTCTGAGAGAGATAGGAAGCACTTAGGGCTTGAGTCCTTTTTTGAGCTAGCAGCAGCACTGAGCAGATGCTTGTGGAATGTGCTAGTCATGGTTTTTACTGTTGCTATGAGATGATATGAGACGACTGGAAGCACAAGGCTTTTCTGGTTAAATTGGTTTGTAACTTTAATCACACTTGCACATTGAGTAAAAATATGCTCAGCTCTTAGCACTTTAAGAAGCAAGCATCTTTTTCATTGCAAATAAGGAGGTAAAGAGGCCAGCGAAGGAGTCTTCCCATCACAGCTTGACTGTGTACATGCAAACATTTGCAGCTGAAGTGTAAACAGAACAGTACAAAAAAACACACAGCTCTATTTATATCAGTTACAATAAATATGTCTTTATAGTGAATACTAGTAGCCATCAATAAACTAATGTTGTTGCTTTGATTGCAGTAAAATGTTATAAAATAGCTGAAAATGAACTTAATTTAAATTGTTAAACTGAAATATCCATGTAAGAGAGTAGCGTAACATCCTCTTTCACTTTATCTACTGTGAATTAAAGCAGTTTGTAAGCTATTGTACCTCCTCAGTGGATGTCTTACACACATGTTGTATTCTTTTTAGAGACGGAGAGTAGTGTAGTGTAACACTATGTTTTTTTTTTTTTTATCAAATAGTGCCGGAACTCACCTTTAAGATCTGATTGTGATGGCATTGGAGACAAATCCTGCCATTGAATTTACTTTGAGAATTTTACTTTTGATTAGAATAATCTAGAGGCCATCCTACAACATATTGATGACATGCTGGCGTAGACGGTAAAACTGACGGCCCTTATAAAGTAACACACAGAGCAGCGCCTGGCCAGAAGCAATGTGGGGTTCAGTGTTTTGCTTAAGGACATTTTGACATGTGGAGCAGGGTATTGACCAAACAATCATACTGTTAAGTCAATGGGATATTGGCTCTACCTCCTGAGTCACAGCCCTCCAAGCATGTCTTGTGTTGTGATAAGATGAGCCAGTTAACATCGACAAGTTTTGCATTTAATTGACCAAATCATATCAAAACAAGTCAAATTCTATTTATTGGTAAAGACAAGTAGAGATGTGAGGCCAGGAGATGAGAGGAGAAGAAGACCGAGGAGACAAGTAGGGGAATGAGATGGATGGACTGAAGGAAAGAATGAGGAATGGCGAATTGAGGAATGAGACAGCAGGAGAGATGGGTGGTGGGATGGATGTAATTTCCTCTGTTAAATTACTGCTCTGTTGATCTTGTGAGCACACTCAATCACTGTGGACCTGCTCAGCTGGAAGGCATACAAGCAAACACGTGTGTGTGTGTGTGTTTTTGTTTTATTACTTTTTAGAACATTGCATTAAGTAATATTCTGCCATTCCTTGTGGTTATATGTTGAAAAAAAAGGATAGACGTATACACACACACACACACACACACACACACACACACACACACACACACACACACACACACACACACACACACACACACACACACACACACACACACACACTTTGTTGTGCCCAGATGTACTTTTTGACTAGAATGTATTTCTGTCTCATCACTCTGGTCACCTGAGAAACCACATTCACACTCATTATCTCTCTCTCCCTCTCTCTCATGTTTGACCATTATGTACCCATAAACTTTACAGTAAAAGTAGAAGGGACAAAGACAGTGATACAATGGAAATGATGGAAGCAAGGAGACATTTTGAATCTTTTACAGCAACACTAGTTGCATAAATGTAACTGGCATTGCTCACCTTTTTTGGGGGGGGCATTTTTAGGCTTTTATTCACAGGACAGATGAAGACATGAAAGGGGAGAGAGATGGGGAATGACATGGGCGCTGCGTCGAGAAGTAAATCTCTACATATGTGCGCCTGCTCTACCAACTGAGCTAAAATGGCCACGATGCTCACTTTTTCTGGCTAAACTCAACTACCAAAAAAATGTTTTGTTAAATTTGCAGGTCGCTCATGCGTATGTATATGTAAAAAGTACTTGCACTGTCTCAAAAAAATGGTCTGCAGCCCTGTAAACTGAGCTATTGTTTCGCAGTGGAAATTACACCAGATGCTTTGCTACCTACCTTTGGCTTTACTAACTATCTACACCATCCATTCCTCACTGATGTATTCAAACTTAAAATTACTAGAAATTTAGTACAATGTGCAGCTGAAGTTTCAAGACTGTTCTCCCAAGAAAAACAATAGCATGAGTCGTTTCAGAAAATGCTTCAAAAACAACATTTGTTTCCATTCAGGTGACAAAGCCTGAGGGAATTATGACTTGTGTTGATCGGGAGCAAAAGAGGAAGTTAGGTGACGTTGTCATAAAGCCACACAGGTAGAAGGTCCTAACAAAGTAGCCATTTTTTTCAAATGAGACAAAAGTTTTTCTAACTTTCAACCCAAACCATTTTAAACCTAACCAAGTTGTGTCTGTGCCTAAACCTAACCAAACATTGAGCATGGAGTTGTCAGATAATATTATGGCTTTATTTTTGCCTATTTGAGAAGGCACAGACAAATTATGTAATTCTGCCAAATTAGAAAATGCTTTGTGTCATTTTGAAGGGCAGTTACAAACAACATATTTTGATATTTAATTTTGAGAAGTTGTTGGTTATTTCAAATAGCTTTAATTCACGTCATGCCATGTATTCATCAGTTTGATACAACATGAAGAATAAAGAAACATTTGGTGTTACTACATGCACAATTCCATAATAATGTAACTACTTACCCCCTAGTTCTCTCTCTGTAGGAATGTAGTGCAGAAAACTCATGTTTTGGCACTCTTACAGATCACACAGAGATGTGTCTCAACAGAAGTATCCGCTTCAAAAATGACTAAACCATATTCAGAAAAATGGCTCTGTGCACCTGGGGCTGCCAGGCCCCTGCTTGAAATTGACAAGCTGAGAATATTTAAAGGTTTATTCATGGCTACAAAACCGCAAGAAAGTTTTCAAGCACATCACAAGAGAGAAGTGCCAAGTGTGCCATACTGTAGGAAATCAGTGTTTTCTGCAAGTTTGTCTGTGTGATCGCTCTTTCAGAGGGAGATGAAAGCACCGTAGTTATACACAGTATGAGTCTAGCATAGTGAGTGAGTTTCTCCTCCCCTCCTCACTTTCTTCCCCTTCTCCCCCGTCTGCTGTGATGAATGGTTTGGAAATCTGCTGTGTGTGTGTGTGTGTGTGTGTGTGTGTGTGTGTGTGTGTGTGTGTGTGTGTGTGTGTGTGTGTGTGTGTGTGTGTGTGTGTGTGTGTGTGTGTGTGTGTGTGTGCGCATGTGCACATGCATGTGTGATGAATGACTGTGTTCGTACCGGACAGGCCCGCAGGGCTTTAGCTACTGTTAGTAGTGCTTAAAGATAACTGGAGTAAAAAGGGTCTCTGTCACATCTCTCACTCTCTTTCTCTCTCTTTCTCTCTCTCTCTCTTTCTCTCTCTCTCTCTCTCTCTCTCTCTCTCTCTCTCTCTCTCTCTCTCTCTCTCTCACACACACACACACACACACACACAGATATGCACACACAGATTAGCCCTGTTTAAAGGACTATCCTCGGGGTATGCATCACAGCACTACGACAGATGACATATAGTTTCCTATTTTTTTTTCTCTTATCTTCTCCCTGCCTCCCTCTGCTTTCCTCTATCTTTTATCTATATGGACACAGACCTCTTTGGTGAGGCAAAGCTTCCACATTGTCAGGATTGTATATGCCGCTCCAAATGTGTGTGTGAATGTGTGTGTGTGTTTGTCTGAAGTCTGAATGCATGTTTTACTGTTGTTTCATGCTGTGAGCAGATATGCTTTGAGCCACAATTTTGCCATGATCCTCTTTTTGCCCCAGGTTCAGTTTCTCAAGATTTATAACACGCCTCGGTGAACACAGGTCCTAGGGACATTTTTTTGAATCGTGTTTCCATGATAACAAGCATTGTTTTATACCTTAAAACACATAAGACTTAGAAGGCTAGAAAGCTTATTGCAATTGCTGCTTCAATTTTTAACTAAAATTATCATTTGACATGGTGACGCAACGATTTTCCGGATGTCACGGACCAAACTGCTTATTTCCATAACAATGTCATTAAAATGTGTATGCAGCGATCGTCAGCTTAGCAGCCAATACTACATTCAAGGATCCTGATTAGGGACACCCTTTCTTGTCCATTCTGATTGGATTGGGCTTATAAAACAACAAATAATCCTGCTGTTATCAGGCTAAAGTCAAGTGCTGTTCTGGTGCATACAACATGGCAGCCCCAACTCTACCAAAACTGCTGATTTATTTCTACTTGGTTTGATTTTTAGAGAAGTAGCAGTTTTACAGCTCAAGTTATAAAATATGTAATCTATATCCACGACATTCAGCCCATCCCGGAATGCTTTGTGGACTAGCCAGACCCTCCTTTGCAGTGCTGTGGAGCATGGTCTGTCAATGCGAGACTATAAAATACATAGTACTTTTTGTTGGCATTTTTATTTTTTATAATCATGCCAATAAAGTAAATGGAGTCAGTGGTGTGTCTTTAGGTGCAATAATACAGCTCCAGTCCAAGAGTCCTCTCTTGTTGTCAATTATCTGAAATTATCTGATAATTTTGACAGATGAACAGTATGTGGAGTATATACTCAATAAAGTCACCATATTGCACTTGTCGCTCAAGGCACTTGTCTACTATGTTTTAGGACTGCCACAGGTTATGGTAAGCTCAAATTTATTTAATATCTAAATACTTCAGCGGTTCTGTGGGTAATGACTCTTGGTCGTTTTTCACGGGAGAACAACAACCGAGCCCAGCTGTGTCACTGTGTGTGATTGTCTGTGACAGACGAGTCTGATGTTCCAAATAATGTGCTGAGCTAAGAGATATGAACTTGAGACACTCATGAGATGTCACCAAAATATGTTCATTTTCTCATGACTTTACAAAAAAGGAAACAGAAGTGCTGATTGGTCATATCCATGGCTCATTGGACGGAGAAAGTACCAGTTACAAACAACGAACGAACCATTAATGTTCAATCACTTTTGCATGTAATTGCCTCCCTCCCCATTTTCTTGTCACGCTCCATTTTCACTGTTGACTAATGCAGACAAATGCCACGAACGTAATATTAAGAAGTAAATTTTGAGGCCCATGATTTCCCTACTGTGCAGGGCTTCACACCACATCAATTGGCTATTTATGAAATGTCAATGTCACAGACCTGCTACCCATTAGGTATTTATTAAGCAGATGGCATTTATTTGTTTTAAAAATATTACTTCAACTTAAGTTTTTTTGTCAGAAGATATGCATGTCTTAAAGTTAGTGGACTCACTGTTCATACAAGAAGAAAATAAAAGACAGTAATGTTCTTTTTTATATCACTTGTCCTGTTATGAGACGGCTGGAGTCTTTCCCAGCATACATTTACCGGTTCCCTTTAGGGACTGTTCGGTATTTATGGAATGGACCACAGGAGGAAAATAGGGGAGGGTCATGTCTTTTTATTCTTGGTTGAGGGGAGGGTCATCCAACATTTTCAGTCCGGGGGGGGGGGGGGGGGGGAGGGAGGGAGGGAGGGGGGGTTCACCCAACTTTTGTATTCATGAAACAGCAAAATTTCAAAGTGGCTTGTTTGGTGCATATTTTTTTCGTGTAGCTCTCAGTCTCGGCCCTCCTTCGCTACCAGATGTGTCTGACCCATGAGTTTGCTGGGGGGGCAGAGGGAGCACTGCCCCCCTGGTGGCTGAAACGGATAATTGCATTGTTTAAAAAATGAGTGGAATAATTACGTCTGGCATGACCACATATTTTATAAATATCTTAAATAACACACAACAACTAAATGGTGGTAGGTAATACATCAGATTTCATATACTGCTTTAGTAAAAAAAAATATTACCTGGCTGACGATGGGAGCAGCAGGACGCAAAAAACGAAAATGACTGTTGCACTAGTCTGGACATCTTACCGTGCCATGGTTGCAATAAAGCTTCCCTAAACGCCACATTTGATGTCAGCTTACTAATTGATTGCGGGTTTTGTGTAGATTTGGACTTTTATACGTTTTTTCCACTTTGTTTAAACGGCGAAGTGGAGGAAGCCTAGTGACGAGTCCATAGCAACCAGTTTGTGTGTTGAATGTTAGGTTACCCAGAGTGCCTTGCTGAATGGTCTCAATATTTTATTGTTTTATTTCATATGAATACTAGTTTACTAGAGGAGTAACTTAGTATTTAAAGTAATGCAGTAATACAGGAAGTGTGCATTTAGTTTCCATGCTTATTGTGTTTCCACAACAATGTTAGTGAGTAAATCTACTGAAATGGCCACCACACCATAACAGAGGAGTGGGATGCGTAAGATGAGAATGCAGAGGTTTAGTCACGTATGTCATGGCTGTAAAAACAGTGGTAATCTGTATATATTTGCCAAGCGCAAACCAGTACAGAAGGTATCGATACATTGTTGGGGGAGGGTCATGTCTTTTTTCCAAATCGTTTGGGAGGGTCATAGAATTTCTTTTTTACTGGCGAGGGGAGGTTCATGTCTTTTTTGGCTGAAGGTCCCAAAATTCCTCCGGTGGCCCATTAAATAAATAACAGTCCCTTATCACATTGGAACATACAAAACTTAAACCCATAAGCAATAAAGTAAAGTTAAAAAACAAATAAATGTTTATGTTTGACTGATCTTCCTTTCTAGGATGTTATTATGAGAATATTAACATAACGTGAAATAAAATCAATCAATATTGATCAATCAATAGAGGGAAAACCACACTACGCTCAAGAACAACAAAATAAGTAAGTATAAGCCGGTTGGAAACGTGATGCCAGCATCATCCCTTTTGTATCCTAAACATTTACCCAGAATGTGGTAGCCATTACGTCTACGTCATTCCTTGTTTTTTTTTTTACTTTGTAATAGTTATTAAAGGTCTCAATTCAACCCGTCAAAGCCAAATTAAAAAAAAAATATTGTCATGGTTGTGGTTTTCAGTTGTGGTTTTTCCTGTTTTATTTTGTCAATTCATTCCCTGTGTGTTACTGTTTCCCTGTTATTTGTTCATGGTTATGTTTTAGCTGTGTTCGTTCTGTGTTTTGTTTTCCTAGTTCCATCCTTGTGTGTGTTTTCCCATTTCAGAAAGCAGGTTTAGTGAAAACTCTGAGTTTGTTAACCCTGAGATGAGGGTAACTCTGGGTTTTCTGTTTCAGAAAGAGAGGTAACTTCACCTCAGAGTCAGTTACTATGGTAACTGAGCCTGTCAACCTAACCTGGTTGGGAGCAGGTTTTCTTCAATAAATTTGAGTTTCTCTCAGTCTCCTCCCTCTGACACAGCGCTCTTTCATTTCCTCATTTATTCATTCAGTCTGTATCAGGCGCATTTTAGCACAGTTTGTTATCAGCCTGAATAAAAAAACAGGGTTGGCTTATTAACCGTGTTAGGCAGACTATAAAAAAATGTTTTTCTCAAAACATGGCATTTCCTTTGGTCGACATTGATGAAGAAGCTATATTAGGCCTACTTCACAGGGAGTTCAACTTACTTCGGGAGATGATATTGAGGCCCCCAACGCATTTTAATTTCCAGATAACTACCTATTTGAGCTGTATCGTTTTTCTTCCCAGTCTATCAGTTATGTATCCTACATAACCTTATCCGTCCTCATATCACTAACGTCACCCATCGTGGACATGCTCTACATCCCAGCAGATTATTTGTGTCACATTACATTTTTTTGCAAACTGCAATTTTCTTTACAACATTGTTGATGCGGAGCATATTAGTAAAGCTGTATAGCAAAGCGCCGTCAGAAGAGTGTGACTCGCTCTGAAGTGTGTTTTAAACGGTTTTTGTAGTGTTCCCTGGACACAAACCAGTAAGAGCCATTACAAAGGAGTCCCACAGTATTGCAGGTGAATGATGTAAACCCTTTGAAATAAAAGATTATGAATTATAATTCTGTTAGTGATGGTGCTGCAGCCTCAGAATGGGATTAGTAGGCCTAGTAGGCTACTTTTTCGCCCGCAGTATTGCACCTAAATGAAATCAATTATAGGTTCAATACCATTTCACCAGTAATATTAGGCTATACTTATGATTAAATATGATATACACTATATTGGAACTTACGCATTTACTCCAGCAGCAATTTTCTCCCACGCAAATTCTCGTTCTTTTGCAGCAGCCGCTATGTTGCTTTTTTAACGAAATACATGTTCAAACTTGCTGTATGTGCGCATGAGTATTTCCGCCGACCCATTTGTTTGTGGTTGTTATTCATGCTGCCATTTTATTGTGGTGGTGCACACGCGTGAACCTACTCTGAGGTGATTGAACCAACTAAAATCAGCTGTTCTGGAACCGAAAACTCAGAGTTTCCCATCTCAGGGTAAATCAACTCAGAGATCAGGGTTAGACTCAGAGTTTGTTAAACCTCCTTCCTGAAACGGACCCCTGTTTTACTTAGTAGTGTCTGTTTCTCCTATGCCATGTCTGGTTTTACTTCCTGCCTTGTGTTTTCCTGTCTGTGATTGTCTGCCCTGCCCTGGATGTGTCTCACCTGTTCATCAGCCCTCATGTCACCTGTCCCTCGTTACTACCCTCATTACCTTGTGTATTTAGTTTCTGTGCTTCCTTTGTCTGTTGGTAGATCATTGTGTTTGTTGCTCCCGATGTCCGTCCGTTCCTTGTGTTTTGGATTCCCCAGTCTTCAGTTTTCTGAGTGTTTTTGGAACTCTTTTGCCTGCCTGCCTCTACACCTTTTGCCTGCCTTCCCACCTCAGGACTCCCTTTGTTTATAAGCCGTTACTTTAATAAATCTTCTATACCTTTCACTACTTCCTCATCTCTGCATTTTTTGTTCCAAGCCTTTCAAATCCTGACAGTTATATATATTTTGAATGACGCTCAAGTAAGAAACTGATTTCTCGCACAGTTGGGTGTTGATGATTTCCTTTCTTTTTTAAAGAGTTTTTTTAATCTCTTCTTATTTGACTGCACAAGGGAGGAAGCCATGTGTCAGCAGCTATTAGCATATTCACTAACTGCGACAACACCAAAGGCCATAGAAATAGCTGTCCCCCCCTCTTGGCCTGCCCTCATTTCCCCCAATCAGTACTCTTATTCTTAGAAGCTTTATTCATGCAGCCCGAGGGACACGGCCTGGAGGTGAGGTCTGAGGAAGAGTAGGGGTAGGGGGAAGAGGAGGAGGAGGTGGGCAGATGCAGAAAAGGTGAAAGATGTAATCAAAGAGAATAAAGAAGTGGCAGTGGAGTGTGGCAGTTTTACCCTGGAGCCTTTTTCTCCTTGTGTCTCTCACCTCTGACCCCATATGTAAAAAAACCATCATATTCTAGGTGACATTTGACGCAGATTTGTGCATGTGTGAGTTTGAACCTGATTGTGTGTGTTACTACATTTATTTGACTCCTTTTATTTAACTCCAAGCACGCACACACAAAGAGCTGTTTTGTCTTTGCTGGCCTGCAGGGCAGGATATCCTCACTTGCTCTTTCTGCCTCTTTGTGTATACAGTATTTACCTTCAGCATCCAGTTTCTTCTGCTTTCTTTCTCTACCTCTACGTTCTCTCTGCAGTGTCTTGGCAGACATACTCTCTCGTCACTGTCTGAGCCTCTTGTTGGTTTTGGAACTACTCTCATCCGCCCTTGCTCTTCTCTCTCTCGCACTCGGTTTCTTCTTTCCTTCCCACTATGAGTGCAACTGAAGCCCCCTTTTCCTCTCAGCTTGAGGCAGTTTTGTGAAAGAGGGACGATTGGCAGACAGGAGAAGGAGGCAGGCAGAGGGATGAATGGTGGTGTTCCAAGCAACCAGACACACACAGCACAGCCCACAATGCACTATCACTCTCAATAATCACTGTTTATGAAGCTATTGCAGCTCAGTTATCTTGTAAACTATGTTCTGGTGGAGAGGATACAATATTAAATCCATAAGGTGGCTGAACTTCACTGCCAGACTATTGATTGTCAAGCTTTATCTTTTATCTTGTCTTTATAATGCTGCAGATGAGCACACTTGAGACCTGGTGTCAGTATTAACATCTCAACAACTGAACATCTTTCATATGTTAAATGTATTTTATTAAACCAGACAAAAGGCAATTAGAACATATATATTAAGTTTATAATTATCATATGTCTCTGGGAAGGAAACAGAACTATGTAATTCTCCAGAGCTCATTCCTAACTCTTGGTTTGGTTTCCTCGTCTAAAAACAGTTGGTCAAAAAGCTCTCCTGTATGCCTTCTAGTTTTTGTCATAATTTGTTATAATTTAGTGAGGACGCTCTCTTGAAGAATATTGATCCTCAGGCTTTTAGCTTGTCATCATAACATTGATGCTTAGGATGGATGAGTTGTTGTCCGGGCTAAAAAAATTCTGTCCATCATTATTTGGGATGAGGAGAATGTGTTAAGATAGTTTCAAGAATAATGAAAAGCAGCATTTTTTTTAAATAAAACACCATGTAAAATAATATAAAAGCATGACATATGACACAATTCCTTTTCTAACCTCTGAGGTGGCAGTGTTTTTTTCTGAGAAGTTGCTCCATTGTGTCATAATCTATGTTGTAGTGTAGAGGAACAAATATGAAATCCATACAGTGACTATGCTCTCTGCCAGGTACTATTGATCTCCAGACTTTGTCGTCTGTCTTGTCTTTATAATGCTACTATGTAATATGTGTATATGTAATGCTAGTATGTACAAGTAGTGTATTATTGTCTCTACCCAAGGCCTGTAACAGTTACATAATTGTCTTAATTGTCAATTATTTTACACAATCGCGGTTACTTTGTTTAACCGCAATTAATTGCCAACATTAGTTAAGGTCTTAAGGGTTATGACTGTTGATGCTAATTGTTGATTTTGTTTAGATATGCTAAATTGATATAATGATATAAGTAATTATTGGTCAGACTGTTGAGCTAAAGTTATGCGAGCGGCAGCTGTCACTTGTTGCCATAGCAGCTCCAAACATCCTGTGCTGTAGCTGCCTCAAGCCAGAGAAATTAAACATGCTTGTGTTTTTGGCCCGAAATCTGCCTGACAAACCCACTAATTAAATAACTCA
The DNA here is from genome assembly GCA_023566125.1 of Zingel zingel. Classification (NCBI taxonomy): domain Eukaryota; kingdom Metazoa; phylum Chordata; class Actinopteri; order Perciformes; family Percidae; genus Zingel; species Zingel zingel. The sequence goes on from CM042316.1 coordinate 28,249,062, forward strand.
CACCTCCTTTCACCTTTTTCTTTTTTAAATGATAATAAAGAGGCGTTATTTATTTCATAGGCTGTCTATTTGTGTTATTACATTATCTGGGTCATATAACACAAAAGGTGTATCCTGGAATTCATTCAAAACTTTAATTTGTTTAAAAGAGTAATACATAAATGAATATTTTAAAATTTGACTGAAAGAGACAATTATATGAATCGCAATTATTTCTGAGACAATTAATTGTTCAGCAAAATTTGGAATTGTTACTGCTCTAAAAGAACCTTTCAATTGCAATAGCAGGTTTTATGACGGGGCAGGTGGGGCGGCCGACCCTATTAGATCACACCCTACTTTCTTTTTCTTTTTCTTTTCTTTTTTTTTTTTACCATAAATTAAATTTTACTGTTGTTTACTGATTAAACACTCACTTCTTTTACTCTGTAAGGCAAGCTTTAATATCATGCTGTGAGCTATGCATCTGTTGTTTTACTGTATCTCCCTATTCTGTTGGTATTGTGGTATTCCTACAGTGTTGTCTGTCTGGTACTTCTTGTAGGGGCCCCCTGACCTTACATTGTTCCAACAAAGATGAATATTATAATGTTATATAAGGCTTAAAATTATAAACTGTGAACTAGTGTTCTGATTTTTTGCACAAAACAAAGAAAACATCCAAATTGTAAATGCCATTTGAAATAATTTTATGATCTACTTATGTATGATTATAATAGCCAATATTTTAGTTTTATCGTCTTCACTACTGACGTCCAGACTTATTATTTGTCTTTACGCCACTTTGGAAAGCTGAGAGCAGCTATCAAACACTTGAGAAAAATAGGCTGTGTTACCCAGCAAGCAAGTACCATCCACCTTGTGAGAGGTATGTCATTTAAATCACAGAGATCTCCACATTCTTCTTCATTGAATTTTCAACAATCGAATGCTGTCCAGAAAGACAGGCATTTTAGAGGCAGTGGCTCAATTAAAAAAATGATCCCCTAAACTTTCTGGAAAGATAATGACACTAAAATAGCATTGGAAATAAAGTGTGTAAGAGCTGACTGCAAGATATCATACCACAATTATTCACTTTAAACAAACCTAGACTAGACTTTAGCTCTTTATCTTTGTATCTGTACCTCTACCTCTGTGATGGTGCAACCCTGTCTCCTAAAAGTTCTGTTTATATAGTGTACCACTAATTTGCAGCGGCAAATACGTTTGGGAGGAAACGTAATGCTGCCTGGCTTTTTATCAGCATAATGTTGTTAATTAAAGTATCTGGCAAGTAGCAAAATAGTCATACATACATTCATGTCAGTTAAAATGTTCATTAAGGACATATTTAATTTGTTTTCAGCCAAACTATCCAATCTTGCAATCAATTATCTGCTATAGCAACCAACGTCTGGTGCTGAAAAATTAAGCAAATGCTGAGGTGCCAAAAACTGCAGTTCGAGTGACCACTTGAGGCTGGCTCCAAAAGGGAGTCAATCCCAATTTAAACATGTTTATAGCCTGGTAATAGTGGGGGGGACCTCATACTTAGACCTGTTTTAATATGTAAACTGTTCATGAGTATTCATGTATTCTACACTATGAATTAGTTGTGTCACTCTGAATTAGGACGCTCTAATTCATTGTAAAAAAAACTCCACTGCTTGCTGCAGGATGCGCTACCCTTTGCTTTTATCTGTAAAAAGAAATCCCATGCAATGCTGAAATGCAAAAGAATCAGGAGCCTAGTTATTATTGGCACATTTCTTCACTCTCTAGGTATCTCTGTGCTGCACTGTAGGTAGCTCCTGCTGGCTTTTAAACTAGTTTGTATTCCATATTTACTTAGGAGTTTTTTTTTGTCTTGGCCTTTACCTGCAGGTAATGAGAGCTCACTGTATTTTTGCGGTGTTACTGTGGCTGTCTGGAGAATGTCTCAGCAATGTCTCTGCAGCGAGAGGGTTAGTAAGACTAATGGGTAAGAAGCAACTGGAGCATCAGGACCAAACGTCTGAAAGTTGTATGTTGGATGATGGGGGTCTATGCTTTTGTGTGTTAAAAATGTGTATAGTTAACTTTGTGTGTCGGTATCTGTGTGTGTGTGCTTGTTATGTCGTGTGCTGTAGTGCAGTGACAGTTAAATCGGTAGCAGGTTTATCTGTGAGCATTCTGTTCTTGCTGTCATGTGAAATAGAAACGGCCGGTCTAGAGACAAGAGCACTATGTATAGAGAGGGGAAGAAAGAGGCAAGGAGGGGAGAAATATGGGAGACACATGGGGAAACAATACCAGAGAAGCAAAGAGAGCTATTATATTTATCTGTTTAGTGTTGTTGTTACTGTTTAGTAGTGGGCACATGATTAAGAGGTCTTTCTAAATGCACAGACACACAAATTAAATTAATCCTAGAGAGACAGGGATAGCTGGCTGCAGAGGAGGATGCAAGGCTAATATGGCTTGATATACTGTATAGAGTAATGCAGATACAGGAGGGTCATTTTAAAGAGATTTATGGAGAGGTCTGCACAGGAAAAAAGTGTGGTTTGACAGACAGAGCATGCAATTAAGAATCCTGAAAAAGACAGGAAAGTGTACACAAAAAAATCAAACATATGAAGATGCTGAGAGAAGAAGTGAGGGGGAGGAAAGGAGAGGTAGAGGAAGTCCCAGGAGAGCTATTGGGTCCTATGCTTTTACTGTGGTCATGATGCACCTTGCCGCTGGTCCCCTCCTCTTATTAAAGTTTTATGAAGCAAGCTTAGCACATATTTTATTACAATGACGCCACTGTCGGGCACATTCCAGCCTTGTGGCGGGATAGTGGTGGTGGTGGAGGGGGTTGCAGAGACAAGCCCATGGAGGCGTACATGAGAAAGGGAAACATGGCAGAAAAACGATTGAAAGAGTCAAAAAGGCAAAGCCAGCATCAGAAGGCATAGATAGAAAATAAAGGAATAAGTGAGTGAGGAGGTGAATGATAGGAGAGAAATACAGAGAGAGAGAGAGAGAGAGAGAGAGAGAGAGAGAGGATGAATAAAGAATGAGCTCTGGGCCTCTGTGTTTATAGTTGCAGATGTCTTGGTATTGTTTAAAAATAGAATGGTTAGGGATTAAGGCTATCAATATTTCCTTAGGTTGTGATGGAGACCTAGGAGGTGGGTGAAAAAGAAAGTATGCAGACTGATTACAAATTGTATCTAGGCCAGTAGTTTCAGTCAAGATTCAAAAGAAATTTGGCTTGGTAGCAAACTTTTACCCAGTATGTCACTTCACATGGGCAATGCTTTTGTTTTTGTTCTGCTGCTTTTTCTATTTTTTGCTCTGTTCCAAAAAACAGCTGATCCCAAAATCTCAAATTGATTTAAAAGCAAGGGAATGGCATTTACCATGACACTGCTGCCAAAGAAATTCAACTGGAAGTTGATTCTCTTTTATCCTTAGACATTGTAAGGTCATAATTTCTTTCTGCCAAAAGCCATTTTTCTATCAGTAAGCTGCCATTATGAATGAACTTCAAGTTTAATTTTCCCTGCATGTTTCAATCTGAATATACGCCAACATCTTACCAAACTGTCTCTGCTTGCTGTTTGCTTCAGTCCTTGTTATTTCGCTGTTGTTGTTTTTTTGTTGTTGTTTGCTCTTATCTTCTGAGCACTTAATTATGATGTCAACTTCAATGATTTAGTGTAAACATCATTGTGCATCCCAGGTACTGGACTGTAAAATATAGCACCTGTCAAAGTTTATCACACACACACAGTCTCATACAACCATATCTCCTGTTGCTATGTGTTGTATGAGACTGTGTGTGTGTGATAAACTTTGACAGAAATCATCCTGGAAGGCACAAAGTTTGTTGACTTTGAGGGCACCATGACTCAGCTCCTGCTGAATGACGTATGCTACGTATGTAGTATGCTAGTTCCCTGAATTGAAGACATTTAGCTCCTGTCATAATCAGAGACTAAATCCCTGCCTTATCACCTCCTGGGTGCAGGGCCTCAGCTTTGTTTAATTGCCACAAGCCGAACCATCAAAGCTGCATCCCCCTCAGTATTTACCCACACTGAGGCTTATAGCTGATAATGGAATTACTCTGAGTCCCAGGAGTAGGGAAAGAGGGAGGAACAGAAAGAGGAGGCAGGCATAGAGGAAGATAGGAGAGCAGACCAAGGAAAGTAGATGGTGGAAGCTGTAAGGGGCAGGATGGATGCAGTGTCCGCCTTGAAAACAGAATAAAGGTGAAAAGGTATGAGATGAAGTAATGCACAAGGATATCAAAAGAGGGAGGAAAGGTTACAAAGGGATGACTGGCTGTTGCCAAACTGCAGTCTGCAATCTCCCTGTCTTACAGTTTACTCCAGTTTGACGTATTACATGGTGAAGAGTGAATTGTGACGCAGGATAGATCTCAGGCTCAAAACACGCCTGCCTGAAGGAATCTATCTGAAAGGATGAATGGAGCTAAAGAGAAAGGAGGGGATGAAAGAAAAGGATGAAAGAAAAAGGAACAGTAAAGTGAAAAAGTGCGTTGGCACACACTTTAGTCACTTCACTCGCTGAATCCTTAGAAAGTGAAGCACGTGTTTGTGTGCACATTTTGGTTGATTGCCCAGAAAATGCAGGAATCTCCAACTCACACACCCAAAAGCTTTTTCTGTGTGTGTGTGTGTGTTCAAACACAGTTTTGGTCGAGCTGCACTGATGAACGACAAACCAAAGCAGAGGAGAGATTATTCTGAAAGCGAGATAGCGGAGGACGTCAGTGCTTTCACTCTTCTCTCTGTCACGGATCAAAGCTTCAGGGTGTTTGAAGACTGAGCTGCAGTGTTGTAGTGGAAAATGACTTCATATTTGAAGTGAGCTCATGGCTCGGTCAAGGGTTTTGTATCTGCGTGTGTGTGCGTGCATGCGTGCATGGATGGATCTTAAGGATGTTAAACTCTAAGCAGGTGGGATTATTTTACTGTAATTTCCTTAACACCTGTATAAGCAGCCATGCCAGTTTTTGGCTAGTGGGAATGATTTTGTGCTGTTTTTTTGGTAAACCAGTCACATTTATGGATGCTCGCATCACTCAAAGAGCTTTCGTTTGTGGGTCTAATTAGGAGTGAGAAGGTAAGGCTGACACACTCTGAAGGTGTCACTCATTAAAATGGTTGAGATGTTTAACCAGATTCTAAAGTGTGAATTTAATGTGTCTTTCTCCATTCCATCTTCTTATTTGCTCTTTTTCTACTCTGTCCATTTACAAAGCCATCAGAAACCGTGTCACTGAGTATACTCTGTGTGTGTGTTTCCTAATTTTTCTCCACTTTTTTTTTTCTTCTTCCATCTGGATCCGTCTCCAAAACTCCTCCCTCCCTCCTCTTCGCTTCCCCCCTCACATCAGTCTGTTCTCAGTATTCGAGGGGGGTCTTCGCCATCTTCGGCCTTTACGACAAGCGCTCGGTGAACACTCTGACGTCATTCTGTGGGGCCCTGCACATCAGCCTAGTGACACCCAGCTTCCCCACCGAAGGAGAGGGCCAGTTCACCCTGCAGCTCCGGCCGTCCATCAGAGGGGCTTTGCTGTCACTATTGGACCACTACGACTGGAGTCGATTTGTCTTCCTCTACGACACAGACAGAGGTGATTGCACAATGGCAAATACATTAACATGTTATATGAAGAGTTGGTGTTCCGAAGTTAAAAAGGTCACACAATTTGATAACCATAAACTTATTTTTACCTAAAAATATTTGATTTTGTGTAGGGTTTTCAAATGGGTTTCCATATGGACAGGTATAAACAGTATTATTGCCTTGACATTGAAGATGATTGTTCCTATCATAATCTAAGATAAAATAAGGCAAGATGAGCAAGACTGTCCTCCCCCGAAAGATGCCCAAAAAAGTAGTTTGTTCAAGCAGCAATTTCAACTCATTAAGTTTATAGATTATTAGGCCTTATTAGTGGCCCTAAGAATTATGACGTGAGCAACGTAAGCAAATTCTGCGCAAGGGTGCAGGTTAGGGTGGTTGAAGGGCCAAACAAACACAGGACTTTCACCCAAAAGATGGGTTTGTTTCCTGTTTGAAAATAAAAGTATTAAAAAGAAGAAAATATAAAAAGAAAGAAAAAGAAATAAAAAGTTTTTTTTTAACTTTACGGAACAAACTGAGCAATGTCACGTTCTGTCACATTAGTCCGTTATGGAAGAAGATTTCCAAATTAGTCTGTTTCAAATACTTTTTTGCATGAAGAATTAGCCGTTAATTTAGGGTTAGTTTGGAAGTGCATACTGATAACAAAATTATAATATCAGAAACAATGGTGTAATTTGCCACTTTCATGAAAATGCTTAGTACGTTATCTCTCTCTCTCTCTCTCTCTCTCTCTCTCTCTCTCTCTCTCTCACACACACACACTCTCACACTCTCTCTCTCACACACACACACACACACAACCACACACACACACACACACACACACACACACAGACTAAGTCCCTGCCACAGGGAGAGAAACACAGGTCAAACATGACTCAGAGTCCCCAGACCATGGTATAGTGGTGTGTTAGGGAATCAGTGAGCTGCAGAGTGTGTGTATATGTGAGTTTGTGTGTGCCTCTGCCAGCCTCCCTCTGGTCCAGGTTGTCTGGCTTAGTACCTCAGGAGGAGCACAGGGCGCAGGGAGAACAAGGAGGGACAAGGGGGAGCAGGAGGGACAGGTAAGGTGAGTCAAGCCAGTGAAGCAGCCAAAAAGAGAGAGAATAGGAAAGACAGGTGCGAGTGATGAGGACATAAACAAGGTGACAGGGGAAGAAAGGGGGGGGGGAGGACAGGAGGGAGGAGTAGGAAGACAGGCAGGATCGCAAACCTCTGGGGTATATACAGTAGCACATAACAAGAAGAGGGGGTGAGGACTGAGAGAAATGAGGGAGAAATGGAGCGGAGGATGGATGCATAAAGTTTGGGCTGTGCTCACCCTTGACTTGGCCAAGGCAGGGCCTTTCATTATAGGCTCCCATCAGGCCCTGCTGCTGGTAATGTGCTGGAAAATGGGCAGTAACGCTGTGATCTGTTTTATGCTCCCTGCTTTGCTCTGCTCCACAGACAGCCTACTGACACACGCATACGCACATACACACGTACACACACACACACACACACACACACACACACACACACACACACACACACACACACACACACAAACAAACTGAAATATCCCACAAGTTCACACAGAGTAGATGAATCTGTGTACATCTGTGCATGCATTAGATTAATATAAATTCAACGGTACAAACAAAACACGTACACATTAACAACTCACAGACAAGTGTGAAAGCACAATCACACATACACACACACACACACACACACTCACTCACAAACACACACACCGTGATTACTGAGGCTTCAGATGTGCTTTTTCTTTTTCAACTCAAGCAGTAAATAGCTGCCTCCACAAAATTAGAAAAAAGGGTAACAGTTGGCACTGTTGCACTGCAGTGAGGGTGTGTGTCCTTGTGTGTTGTTGTGTCATGTCACTGTGTCCTGCAGATAAGGGCTGTGTGGGTCTGTAATTTCCATTGTGTGCAAAAATTTGACTTTGAGTGAATGGTGAGATATTTTCATTTTATTTCCCACAATAAACATTGTAGCTCAGAGCACAGTTAACAACATATTTGGAGGTTTTATAGAGATTACAACGATCATTATGATAAAAATGCAGTGGCTGTCTGCCAATATTGTAAAGGATTATTATTGTGATATTAAGTTGTCTCTCATTATTGTTATTTTTCTACTTGTTATGACCAATCTAGACAGCTGTTTAATGTAATATACCTTAATTTATTATCGCTTGTGTTGCCACCTGCTGTTCATGGGATCATATTAACTTTGAAACTCATCTAATATCACGCCAAGAGGCATATTCAACCTATTCAAACCTGTACTCCATCATTGTGTAGAAAAAGAACTTTCCTTTCTGATGTTTTTTTCCAGGCTATACAATTGATTAATTGATTGAAGCGTGTTCTCAGATGAGTTGCATTTGAATCAAAGTTCACCACTGAATAAGAAATGAGTAGTTGTAATGAAATGTCTCTATTGTTTTGGCACATAACTCTTTGTCCTGATAAGCTTTCTGGGCTGGTTGATAAAGTGCTTACAAGACAAGACATTAGGGTGTTTCTTTGGTAAAGCTGATTATTATGCTGGAAAGTATTGCACATTACTGCAATAAAATACTTTGCAAAATATAATATTTACTCCACATCCCAAGTACTGCTTCTAACTAGTATTGGGCTGGGTATTCAAAAATTCTAAAATGTTTAATAGGGTACCGGTACCAATACCGATACTAATAGTGTGACTTTGATACTGGTGCCTGAACGATTCTCTTTTTGATACCAATTTTATAAAATGTGACCAACACAACGTGTAACATTAGACAGCCAATCACCAGCATTATTAGATCTTGGTAAAAGCATGCTACATGCTTATTGGCTCCCTGACGATGATGATTTGCTTCTTAGGTATTGGAATTTGGTATTGAATGACGAGGCATTTTTCGTTACTCGATACTAAGGAGGCAATCCGGTCGGTGCCTAAAAAGTATCGAATTCGATCTAGTACAGCTTTAATTCTGTCTTTCTCCCTTTTCCTTCCCTTACTCCCTGTTGTCTAGGTTATGCAATACTGCAGGCAATTATGGAGAGAGCGGGGCAGAACGGATGGCAGGTCAGGACACACACAAACACACACATTCCTGGAAACAGGTCAGCAAAACACATTCATGATCTCATGAAGCATTTATATAGTGCATGCACATAAGTACACTATTGTTTTTGTTGTTAATCTTTCAAACACAATTTGTTAACTTGCTTGTGGTTTGTATGCATGACCTTATGCCTATTGTTGTTATGTTGTATAGTTTGTGTTTGCATGCTTATACACATTTCTTGTATGTATGTAAATCAAGGTGAGTGCTATCTGTGTGGAGAGCTTCAATGAGGCAGCATACCGCCGACTCTTAGAGGACCTGGACCGACGTCAGGAGAGAAAATATGTAATTGACCTGGAGCCTGAGAGACTACAGAGCATCCTCGAACAGGTTATATTATTATATATTATATTATACTGCTAACCAAAGTTTCTTTGCACACGCAACAATAAAGCTGCTTTACACAATTTTAGTAAAAGTAGTAATTATCGAATAATTGTGGCATGTAACCCAACCTCACCACATTTAGAAATAATAGCAGACATGTTTTTAGCAGAAATAATATTATTTATGCTCACAATGTATTGTATACAGCCTAATTGGTAGAATGGAAAAAATGAAAAAAACAACTGATTAACTAATGCTTAACTAACTACTGAGCTTACTGCAGGCACAGAATGATATTTGACACTGATCTGGAACCTGAAGGACCCTGCATCATGAGATACTGCTTTAGGTTTTATTGTGGCACTGTTACTGTCACTGAGATTACTACAGACAGGGCAGAGATTACATCACTGACCTGAACTTAACAGCACTTAACACTTAATTATGAGGTACAAACACACCACAATGACATTATTACCACCTAAAACCACACGCAACATAGCACAGAGTAAGATGTTTTTGTAAAGTGATTAAAACCAGAACCTTTTTAACAATTAAAATAAAAGTGTTAAATTGCCGATAGTATCCCATTGTTTTTTCCCCCACTGTATTACTGGTGTATGTCTGCATGCTGTCTGTTTCACTCAGCCAGTTACAACAACACTCCTTATGCTTTCTGACATCTGGAGAGAAAACAAGATTTGATTTTTTCCCTCTGGAGTTCATAATGTGGAGTCAAAAATGTGACTTCCCCAACAGCTACATCAGTGTATGATTGCAGTAAACACACCATATTGTCCACTCCACACAAACACACACACACACACACACACACACACACACACACACACACACACACACACACACACACACGTACACACAGAAAAACATACAGTATATGAAGGCACACACTCTGACACCTTACGCTTGTCCAAGTTCATTAGATTATCTGTCTTGCTTGATGGTTTAGCTCTGACAGGTGGCGCAGATGTGTGTGTGTGTGTGTGTGTGTGTGTGTGTGTGTGTGTGTGTGTGTGTGTGTGTGTGTGTGTGTGTGTGTGTGACCTTTGACTCAGGTTTCAGTGTAACATCTCATTGGTTCTGCCACCTGTCATCAAATCTGATCCTGTGTCTGCAGATCTGACAAATTCAGTGACAGCTAAGCACTCGTGCTCACGCACAAATACATAACCCACACACACGCATGCTTATCTGTACTAGGGGTGTCACGAAACCAAAAATCCAGTAGTCGGTGCCAATACCAGTAAAATAACGTGATTCTTGATGCTGATTTTGATACCACGGGAACAAAAAGAAAATGGATTTTCTATACTTTAACTTGAAACATGAACTTCTTTATTAAAATATTTGAAAAATATACATAATAAAGTGCAATTAATGGTCCATAGTGCAACAACTAGTCTCCCCAGACACATTCCAGACTTCCAGGCATCTTTTCAAAAGGTACTGTGCAAAAACAACAATAGTGTTTCTAACAGTTGCGTGACCAGAGACGTTACAAACCCTGGGTAAATATTGGAGATGTATTTGAAAAATGGAGACAGCTTAGAGCTAATTCCCTCCTGAACAGGATGCTAAACATTTAATTTATCACAGCTACAAGGGACGGGCATTTTATGTAGGGTGACCAGACGTCCCGGTTTGACTGGGACAGTCCCAATTTTCAGTTGCGTGTCCCGAGTCCCGACAAAAGCCTGTCGGGACGCTAAAATGTCCCGGTTTACACCAACCACTATGAAATTGTCCCGGTTGTCTGAGATTACATAGCCGACGTGGTCTTATTATAGCCTGATCATTAACTAAACCCATGTAGAAAGACTAATAAATGTATGATTTTAACAATGTGTGTGTGTGTCAGTCAATCATAGCGGTCTGCGTCTGCATAATCTGTGCAGCCAGCATTAGAATGTATATTGTAAACAATGCTTCTTCTTATCTCTCTCGTTTTAACGGTAACTGAGTAACTAACTTGAGTAGGCTACTCTATATAATTTATGCGAGCACATGAATTGTTGAAATGACTGATAATGCCCATCCCTACTACTTTAACCGTGATACTTTTACCTGTTAAGTTAGGAGGAAATGGGCCAAACTGTGTCCTTTTGGGCTCTAAGCTGTCTCCACATTTTACATGCATCTCCAATATTTACCCATGTTTTACCTCTTCTCTGGTTAACTGCAAAAAGATGCAGAGTTTTGTAAGGTCGGGTAGAATTAATCAATATCTGTTAATACAGTTTGTTTGGTTGCTGCTACCATTGCTGCAGCCAACACCTTGTTTTTGCGTGTTTGCGTTTCATGTCCGGCAACCCAGGTGTCAAAATAGGTAACACACAGGCCAAAATATGGAAATTTATATTTAAATATGGAGAACACTAGCTTTGGCATTGTTGTCAGAAAATATAGTATTTCAACTTAGCATGTTTCCTTAATATCTATTCTGTTGAAATATTGTGGACATTTCTTGATTAAATACAATAAATGTATTACATATTGGACCTTTCAAGTTTCAAGTACTTGTACTTTTTCTCACCCCACTTTCTACTTCTACTCCACTGCATTTATATGTAAGCTTTAGTTACTTTACAAATTAATATTGTTACACACCAAACATTCGAAGAGTTCGTTATTATCATACAACTTGTGCATAATGATCTACCCACCTTACCTAATGCTTTAGTTGATGTATAGTTCATGCATGAGGTCATGAATGAGAGGCTATGAACTCATGTCAATTCCTGATGATTCATAAGATATAAAGGAATGAAGTAATGTACAAATAATGAATTAATTCATGCATGCATTCATAATTCATGTATCCTTACCCTAAAGTCTTGCCTGTGGAAGCAGTTCCAAATAATTCGTTTAGTGCCATGCAGTGAAAAATACCTTTTCACAAAGTTTTTCATAAGTGCATTTTCCAAAAGAATGCTTTAATTCTGAAAAATAAGTTCCACATGGAACTCACTCAATGTCTTTTAATATTATTTATTAGATATGTAGGCTACATACCAAGAAAATTCATGAATATTAACTGAGATACCCCATTATGTTGTGAGCAGTAGGCCTACGTGTGCTGTTGGCAATGTGTCTAATCTGTCGGTGTACCTATGTCTGACATGGGCTGGCACATGTTCACGTTAAAAAGTGTGTGCGTGCACGAACACTACGGACATGCGTAAAGTGTCCCGGTTTTAGTTCTGGGAAATCTGGTCACCCTAATTTTATGTCATTTCAACATTTGTGTACTCACATTGAATTATATAGCTAGAGTACCCGAGTTGGTTACTTGCAAAAACAATTGAGACACAGCCAGTAAAGTGATCCCGATGGGTCCTGGCTAACGCCACCATGCTAACCCTGCTAACAGCTAATGTTACCGGAGGCGCAGGCAAGCGGCCACGGCTGTTTACAATGTATAGCCTATTCAGCGTCCATAGTCGACAGTGGTGAGGTATTTGAAGCCAAGAGCGGGGGGCTGTAAATCAGGAAGAGAGGGCCATGAGTTTGCAGTGAACATGCTGTTTTTTAGGTTGGGTAGAATCTATCTCCGTTGAATCTCGTTCATATTTTTTTAGAAAGATATGCACAGAAGTAGAAGGGCGTGACTTCGGCCACTTGTTTGTGACCTCCTACTTCTGAATGTATAGACTGGAACACTCTGAAGCGTATACTGCCCCCATCATTTCCGGAAGAGGCGCAGCAACAATGATGTTAACACTGGAGTCGTCGCTAACGGTGCCTACGGTGATTCAAAAAAGTGGGCATCGTCGGTGTTTTGTCATTTTAGAACCGGAAGGTATCGCAAGTATCGGTTCTCGTGACATCCCTAATCTGCAAACATATATACCAGCGCATAATGCACATGCTCATACAGCTACACACACACACACACACACACACACACACACACACACACACACACCAGTAGCAGCATCCCAGACAGATAGCCAGACAGAGTTTTTTAGTTGGCTTTTGTGGTGAGTGAATAGAAAGACAGAGACACACACCCGTGTATACTTAGACAGTCATACAGACACAAACACACACTGCGGTGCTGGCATTGGCAAGCACCCCTGCTCTAAGACAGCGACTGCTCTGTTTGACTGCCCCTGCCAGCTGTGTGTGTGTGTGTGTGTGTGTGTGTGTGTGTGTGTGTGTGTGTGTGTGTGTGTGTGTGTGTGTGTGTGTGGGTGTGTGTGTGTGTGTGGGTGTAGTGTGTGTGCATAGCTGTTGATATGTGTGGATGAGAGAGATACAAAAAAAAAAGTGAGCAATTTAGTAATTAAGTTTAGGCACCATGTTAGAAAACAGATGCTTCCCCTCCTTTGTCAAAAATCTCACAATGCACCATATTTTACTCCATCCCACTGTACACATATAACGATGACAGAAAACATTACAAATTTAAATTTTGTGCATAATTACACTTTTGACACTACTGTGCCAAACCGTCAGCCATTCAATCTCACACAAACACACCACACAGAAAATAAGTAGTCATATCTGTTCACTGGCAACATGCATTGACTATACGTGAAGTGAAAAGAACACTGTAGACTTGATTTTGTGGTTTTAGTTGCCTAAATTTAACCACATCTTAATCAGGCTTTACTTGCAATAAGTTGATGTTGTAGGGAAAGCTGAAAAACTTAATATATCTGCTAAAAACGTAGTCGGTAAACATTTAGTGTATTTTTTTTAATATGCATGAGTTGTCTGTCTTCTGAAATTACATTTCCCTTGTAAGAAAAGGTTGCCTCTTGTGCAGACTGTTAGATCTTGGCACCTATATTTACAGGATGCAGGGAATGTTAAATGAAATTGGATTAGACAGGTTAACACAGCCCTAACCTAGAAAACACATTGCTGAAGCTCTTTAAATGTTCCAAAAGGCTGCAGACTCTGAGCCAGCATGGCACAGACACAAGTGAAGTCCTCACAGGCTCATCATGCTTTTAATCAGTACAGGAATATAACCACAGCCACATATGGGAGGGAGTCCCCTTTATTTGTGTTTTTACACCCCTGTCCTGCTCCCTAAAACTAAATTAAACCCACTGTAACATCTCTTGCCAGTTAATTCAATGATTCATACATGAATTGAGAATTCTACACAACCCTCTGGTTTGCCACACTACATGCATTGCCAATATATAGCAAATAAATGATGTATTCTCTCTCTCTCTCTGTTTTCCTTTCTAGGCTGTCAGTGTGGGGAAACATGTAAAGGGTTACCATTACATCATAGCAAACCTGGTAAGAAGTCTTAATGTCATTGCTTGCCGTTGGCTGTTATTTTGCGACATGTTTAGTAGAATGTTTGTGTGATGTCTTGTTTTAATAACCTACATGAGGATAATAATGTTTTAATATTTCAAAGAAACAAGATTATTTGGTAAAAAGACACACAGTTATTAAGATAAGGTCTTAAATTATTAGAATCAGCCATGACACACAATCAATCTCTATGTCTTTTAAGCCAACATTATGAGACATGTTTTACTTACCACTATTTTGACATTCAGCTTGTCCCAAAGTTGTTCTTTTGTTGTTTATTAGCAGAAAAAAACAAGCCATGTTTGCCAGTTACACATTAATATTCCCACCAAGGTGCCATTGTTTCTTTTCAGAAACTTCAGAATTTATACATTTGTCCTCCTTACCAAAGTCAGAGCTGCAGGTAGCTGCCAGAACATGTCAGTATTGCTTCAACCTTAATCCCTAAAATCATTTCCACAGCAGTTCTCTCTGGGACGGTGAAAAGGGGGCCAGTGAGCTTAGGTCAAGCTAGATAGACTTTTAGCAATTAGCATCCATCAACCCAGGATAACCCTCACATGTCTTTCCTCTTTACCTCTCCCAAATGGAACCCTCTCCACAACCACTTCACTATGAAGTGTCACTCTGAAAGAAGTCACACATGCAGCTGTGGTAGCCACTCCATATTGTGTAGGGGTATAAAATATTCAGATACACTGTTGGAGTATGTGGAGTATGATTCGTCAGCAAAAGTTCCACACACTGTGTCGGATGGTTTTGTATTCCACTTCCACTCTGTTCTTTCAGTGCTTGCATCATCCCTCATTTAACCTTTTCTTTCCATCTTTTCAGGGATTTAAGGATATATCTCTGGAGAGGTTCATGCATGGCGGGGCCAATGTGACTGGTTTCCAGCTGGTGGACTTCAGCAAGCCCATCATTATTAAACTGATGCAGCGCTGGAACAAACTGGATCAGAGAGAGTACCCTGGATCTGAAAGCCCACCTAAGGTGAAATAAAAATATGCTGTCCCATCCTTAAATATAATAATTGGAAAGAGTTGCCACTACCCTAAAAAATGTAAGTTGAAATATGTGCAATGGTGGGTTTTGTTATGGAAATGTTGTTCCATATAGCAGCCCTTATTCTACCTCGCCTACTTTATACAGGAAACAAAAATGCAGAACTATACTCTACTCTTACAACAAAAGCTATTTTCCACTATAACACACTGTCAGTACATCTACATATATACTGGAATATTGTGCACAGATACACACACACACACACACACACACACACACACACATACACATATACACACACACACACACACACACACACACATACACATATATATATAGGGGTGGTGGCATTGGTTTGCAAATATTCTTTGTACCTTAAATTCCCTACAGAAGCCAAATGTACAGCTTCCTTATGCACATCACACGGGGATATGGTACAGCTTCATAGCCAATCAATGTGACCTCAGGATGTGGGAAAGGTGAATTGGCTGATCCTACTATGATTGACATACATAAATATCTCTATGATTCTGTGATTTAGTGTTAAGGTTAACAACGTGAAGCATGCTTCAGGTCTGTCCTGCATGATATTTCTCCATGATATCTCAGTCACCTTTTCCTTCTCTCTTTTTCCTTCCCCTTGTTTCCAGTTCTGTATCCAACTGCACAATTGCATCCCTTGTATATGTGTGTCATTGTCACTCTTATTGTATGTCCCTTTTCCTCTCTCCATTCACCATACTCAATGTGTTCTTTCTCTTACTACTAATGTCCCTTCCTCTGTCACATTAGTGTTCCCTTCATTTAGTCTCTCCCACTACCCTTCCTTTCTGTCTCTGTCTTGGTCCCTCTCTCCTCCCTCAGCACACCTCTATTGACCGGGTTTTGACCTGCAGCCAAGTGCGTTTGATTTGTGCATATCTGGAAATATGTCCACCTACCTATTAAAAATACATCATCCTGCTGCTATCTGTCCTTTCCTCTTTGGCTCACACTCACATGCAGTCACTCTCTGAGGAAACGCACGCTCAGAGCTGCAACTTTATATTGATGGTCATATTCTTTTATTATTGGAATGTCATTTTTCACCCAAGGACCTGTGTTAATTGGCTTATCATCATTCTTAGATTGACCTGATGAATTTTCATTAGTTGATGGCAGCTGTATTAATTGATCCGTTTACACGACAGTTGGTGTGTTAATGGAGGTAAACTTATTATGCATGTGTGTGTGTGTGTGAAAGATAGACACACTTAAAAATACAAAACCAAGGTAAACACAACTGCAGGTGCTCTCAACTTTCAGAACTTTGTGAACATATTTGATTAAGTGCACTTAAAAGGTTATTTTCCCTCTTCCTAATATTATGTTTTACCAATGCCTTTTGCAAACAAGGAAATATGATTTTGGTGATTTAACACAATTACACAAAACCAGATATCTCTAGTGACAACAGATGCTTCCAAATTGCTCTAGGCTTATTGGTGCTGTGAAAAAAGTGAGCTCAGTTAGCCTTGGGCCAACTCGTAGCCTAAGGCCAAGTAGAACTCTGGTCTAATAATGTGTGGTGTGAAAAGCACTATGGGGACATGTCGCTTTCACACTGGAGACTGGAATTTGAGCTGGCTGCTTTTAGCCATCAATCAAAATCTCTTAACCCAGTAATTATCAGCTGCTATGCCTTGAAATGAGCTCTCGTGTGCCTGGAGATTTTGTTGAAGAGTGATATATATTAACTTCATCAAAATTCCGCCACAATACTTATGATCACACATATTTTCTCCAAGTTATAGCCTTTTTGGGGCTAATCACACATTTCCCCTAGTTGCATGGTCATAATATGAATAGGTTCACACCATCTGTCTAAGCGTATTTAACAGATAATGGGGCTGCCTTTATCAATATGTGTCCTTGTGTAAAGCATTTAATCCAATCCAATCCAATCCACTTTATTTATATAGCACAATTTAAACAAACAACAAGGTTACCAAAGTGCTTTACAAAGATAATAAATGTAAATAATAAAACATCAACAATGACAGCGACAACGAAGACCACAGCAGCTCTCATGGTGAATCAAAAGCCTCATGGTAAATATAAAGCATTTAATGTTCGTCAGACACCAGTGCAAAGCTCATTTTATGAATGAAATATGTGTTTCCAAATGGTTTTAAAGCTACTGTCGTAATTTTTCATTTCAATTTCTCATCTCATTTGACAACAAAAATGAATGAAAGAGCTATGTGTCATTAACCCAGCCTCTGCTATATTATGCTACCTGATGCTCAGTCTATGGTGAGATCATTTAAAAGCATTAAAAAGCAGACACATATACACAGTCTTTACACTGGATTTATAAATTGGTGCGTATATATTTCCTCTCTAGCTGCACACGCATGAAGCGAATGGCCACTCGCGCTGTTGTCCTTTTTTATTTATTTTTTTTTTGACACGTTTCAACCTTTGGGCACAAATAAGACGTGTGCTTAGCTTGACACTGGCATCATCCTCTATTGGTGCCACATTTATTTTTTTTTCATTATGCTGATGTTGTGAGTCATAATGGCTTGATTATTAATTACACAACTGTTATCTGATTTGCATAATCAATATTCCAATATTACTTCACGAGTCCACGAGTACATGAATACATGAATGAATTAATGAAGACTACAACTTCTTATGCTTGCAACATCGATTTATCTCACTCAGGTCAATTCTCTCATAAAAGTCTTCATACACATGTTGTAAAGCGTGAATGCAGCTATATACATTATACATGCACTGCTTACATTTTTTTATGAATATAAGCTTCTGTGTGAAAAGTGGCACATGCTTTCTTGCATACATTGTTTATAAAACTGGTCTTTGGTCTGGTATGGAATGGTAGAGTAAACTTGTAAAACTAAACTTTATCCTTTTGAGAATGGTTGTTTGCACAATTTTCTCTGTTTTGACTTGTGGATTTTAGCTGAAATTTGAGATTTGAACCGACTGTAGGTATATTATCCAGAAGTAGGTGTTTAAAAGAAAAAGCCAATACTGTTTTCTATGTGTACCAAAGGTGTCTCTGTCCTTCCTTGACAGAAACAGAAAACAGTATGCTAGTTGGCTCAGTTTTGTTGTTGTTTTCTCCTTGATTTGGATGCTATAGCCATCATATGTCAGTCGCACACCTAAAGGCTTCTTTAGTTTCAAAGGGGAGATATGAAAGGAGGATGACATGGTTGTGCAGCCTTCTAAAACACACTTTGTAGGATGCAAAGCAAGGGATGTTAGTAAGAGAGTAACCTACCCGCAGAGGCGTGCAGAGCATCGGCAGTCTTTCAGTCGACTTCCCTCCCGTTTTCACTTGTTTCCGTGAGGATCCATTTCATGTGAAGGCAGCCTGC
Organism: Zingel zingel; assembly: GCA_023566125.1. Taxonomy (NCBI): domain Eukaryota; kingdom Metazoa; phylum Chordata; class Actinopteri; order Perciformes; family Percidae; genus Zingel; species Zingel zingel. The sequence continues at coordinate 28,267,848 of CM042316.1, forward strand.
TGTGTGTTTGACTGCCTCTGTCTGTGTGGCGCTTTGTGTCTGTGTGTGGGCTGGGTGGGTTTGTTGCTGCTGAGTGTGTGGTGCTGTTCCCCACTGCGCTGTGTTACCTATAATGAATTTGTCAGACAATCTGTCAAGATCACCACTACTTTTAAGAGTTTCATTAGAGAACAGATACTGGTCATTTCTTACCCTTTATCTTACTTTCTATCACGTTTCAATGGTCCCTTCAAAGTCTTCACTTCTGAAGTGCCACATCCTATTTTAGAATAAAACTATATTCCTACTAAATCTTGGGAATCCACATTTCACCATCATAGGGAATTCCCTAACAAAGTGGATTTAATTCATGGATTTAAATGTGTTTTAATGCCATTTTAATGGCCCAGTGATTGTATTTGAAAACTATAAGCCTGTCTAACACTGGCACATTTACGGTAACGTTACATTTACAGTGATGTTGATTGTTAACTGTGGAAGTCAAATAAAAGTCAGAGCGGTGAGATAGATTGAGGCACAGGTCAGCATATTTGCATACCAGTGAGGATAGTTCATATGGAGTTAAAATGTACTCAGGTCTGATGCAGTAATACAGCTGGTACCAGATCAAATTGGTTCTCATTTTAGGCACAGCCCTGCAACAATAGCATATTCTACTTTGGCTTTGTAAATCACAGAAAGCATCTATTCAGACAATGTGTGCTGTGTAGAAAAGAGAAAAAGACAATATGAATGTTTGTTTTAATGCTACTGAGCATCAAACACCTGATGTGATGTGATTTTGCTTTAAAATGACTGGACTGGAATACTGTTTTGGAAATATTTATTTTTAAGGAATAGTTTATCACCCACCACCAAAATTCAAATCACATCACTTCAAAAAGCTGTGACTCTTGAGTTGTATATTAATAATATATAATAATAAGATATTTTTAATTGTGTTTATTTGAGAAATTATTATTTAGTTTAGTATTCAAGAAACTGTTATGTAGATCTAAACTTTTATGTAGATACACTTTAGCATCCTGAGTAAAGTCAGTGTCAAGTAACAAAAAATAGCTGGTGCAACACAGATGTCTTCTTACTTGATAGTTTTATTTCTTAAGGTGCAAAACAGTGACTAACGTTTCGATGTAGAGCTACATCTTCATCAGAGTCCTTGCAGAGAATGGGCAATGAAGCCCTTAATAAGAATCATCAACAGGTGCATATGGGGGGTGTATTAGCTGCCTGAAGATACACCCATCTCAACCAAGGTGTTACACTCAATCAGTCATTAAAGGGCAAATGCCAAAAGTGATTAAAAAACAATGTTGATTGTTAGGGGTGTGAGATGGAGGACCCAAATGCAGAGAGAGACGGCAGGCAGGAGATGGCGTGAGCTCGTAGATCTTTAATAAAACAAAAACACGGCAGAACAGAGGCTAAAAAAAAACCAAGGAGCAGGATGCAGAGGGATACAAAAAGATACACGACTGACAGCACGGGAGTACAAACACAGGCAAAACAATCTGACACGAGACAAAGGGAACACAGGGGTTAAATACATGAGGGAATGAGCAAACGAGGGACAGGTGATACACCAGGTGAAACACATTAGGGCGGGGCAGGACAATCAACAAAGGCAGGAAAGCAAAGTAAAACTAGACATGACAAGACAGAAAACAGACTATCCAAATAAAACAGGAAACCAAAATACACAATACACAAAACAAGATACAACACGACAGGGAACAGAACTATACAGAATAAATATGAAAACACAGGAAACATACAGAAATAACTAAACCAGGCAACAAAATTAAATAAAACATAAATGTCCGAACCATAACAGTTGATAGGTAACAATGTTGATACATAACAAATATAAAATGTTCACAATACAATGGGAATAAACGTATATTCATCTTAAATACTATACTTTAACATATTTTGACTTTAGAGAAAGCAAGTTAAATTAAATTCTTCATTTAATCCTAGAGGTTGTAAAGTGCCGAGTGTATGTATCCAGAACGCTTCCCTGCATAGAAGTTTATTAATGATATCACCACCCCTGGATGGGGGTATAATTTTCTCGATTCCCCAAAACCTCAGTGATGCAGGGGAGCCATGATTGGCCTGCTTATAATGCCTTGCCATGGCATATGTTAAATTCTGGGTACGAATAGCTGTCTTATGTTCAGATATTCTAAGTTTGAGTTGGTCCCCACGGAACCACCAGAGGAGACTGTAATCAACATCTCAGACTCGGCCCTTTTGGATACAGAGAAAGCAGTGCTTCGGAAAGGACTCTCGTTTGCCAATTTCACCAACTCTTTCTCTCTTAAAGTGGACTTGTTTAAATTCTTTAGACAGCTTAATCTTAAACATTTCTTTTCTAGGTTCAATATCTTGTCTAATAGTAATATTGTAAGCAGAAACTATGATTCCAGTAATAGCGAAAGCCCCAGAGAAGTGACTCCCTTTAAAAAGAAATCCAGGTTTTTGCCTTCTTCTAATTTAAATGCCACCATCGTTACTTTTAGCCAGTTAGTTGAGCAAGACATGGCCAAATTAAGTGCGCTTTGTCCCTCTAAAAATAAAAACATGACAAAAAGGAAACTGGATGTGCTACGCTCTTTGGAATCAAGACCCGACATTATTATTCGCCCTGCCGATAAGGGGGGTGCTGTTGTTATGGGTTTAAAGAACTATGATTGTGGTATATTGAAATTGTTAAATGATGAAAAACACTATCAGCTTCTCCTGTGTACTTCTACCTCCAGCACAAAAAATATGATTGATGAATTTATTGAAACAAAAAAGGCTGGATAACTGATAAAGAAAAGGCTTTTCTACTGAGTGACCCCCCCCCGATGTCCAGTATTCTGTGGTTTACCCAAAATTCATAAACGACTTGATGATCCTCCTTTGCGCCCTATTGTATCTGGCATAGGGAGCCTGACTGAGCCTCTCTCACAATTTGTTGATTTCTTTTTAAGAAAACACGTTCACAGCTTACCATCATACCTTGGGGATACAACTGATGTTTTCAATTTGAATAATGATTGGAATTGTGAAAGCAATGTCTTTGGATGTGCAAATTCTTTATACATGCATACCCCACCACATAGGCCTACAAGCCATGTTGTATTACCTTGCTAAACGTCCCACTGATGTTCTGCCTCCATCAGAATTTCTTGTATCTTGTCGAGATCATTCTATCTAATAATCTCTTTAAATATTCTGGCAAATTTTATTTACAACTACAAGGGACTGCAATGGGGAGTGCTTTTGCACCTTCTTATGCCTGTTTGGTGATGGGTTTATGGGAAGAAAAATATATACACAATATTGAAAATAACCCCTTTCATTCCAAAATATCATTGTGGCGCAGATATATAAAGGATGTTCTTTTAATATGGAAGGGTACATTTAATGAGCTAAATAATTTTTTGACTTATGTAAATTCTTCCACAGATTATTTGTCCTTTACTATGTAATGTAATAATCAGTCCATTGATTTCTTAGATCTTACTATTTCTAAGGACGTTAAATAATATTTTACCCCTTAGTAGGAATACCCTGTTAAGAGCCGACAGCAATCACTCGCCTCATCTAGTCCGCAACATACCAGTGGGCCAGTTTTTGCGAGTCAGAAGAAATTGTAGCACCACAACTGATTTTATGTCAAAAGCAGCCCATTTGTTTTGAACAATGAGGTTATGACAAATCTGATATTACAAAATCATGGGACAGGGCTCTTAGTACAGATCGCGCCTCACTGTTGAAGAAAAAACTTAAGTCACACACAACACCTAGAGTATTTTTTTCGACCGGCTACACTCCAGAAGCAGGAAGAATCAAAAATGTTCCAAAAAATGTTGAACAAGAGACAACATGGAGCCATAGACAGTATATAAAAAGAGCATGGAGTGGGAGAGAGAGCAGGACCACGCAGCATTTAATGTTTGGAAGTACCGACATTACTTTGAGTTTGACTCGGTTAAAGGTGACAAAAACATCAGCGTCCGCTGTACACTCTGCGTGGGAAGAAAACTTATCTACAGCGAAAAATTCCGCCTCAAATCTGAGCAAGCACCTAGCAAGCCGGCACAGGAATGTGAAACTCACTGAAAAAATCCCTGAACCCCCAGCTGACATGACCGCTGAGGCTACATCCAATTCCACCAGGCGAACCTCCGAGGGCCCCTCTCCTGCTAAACAGGTGGAAATAGACTTAAAGCGACAGGACTTAGTGCCGCTGAGCTGAAGAAGCTCGTCGCTGGCTATATTGTCGAGGTCATGCTGCCAATTTCCACTGTTTTATTCAGGTCGTGCATCATAGTTTTGAAAAGTAACTTAACTAGTAAAGTAACTAATTACTTTTGAAAATAAGTAATCAGTAAAGTAACTGGATTACTTTCTTGGAGAAGTAATCAGTAATCAGTAACTAATTACTATTTCCAAGTAACTTGACCAACACTGCACATAGCAAGACATTACTCCACAGCACAGCGGAGTAGCTAATGTTAGATGCTGGCTATATTGACAGTCATGAAAGCCGTGCTCACGTGGAGCTCTGTACCCAACTGACAGACACACTTTTTTGGCTTAGAATTACCGTAGGAACTGCTAAAAATCCCACAACCTCGCCATCCTCTCCACACGCCAGACTGACACACTTCCTCGGCTTAGAATTACGATAGGAACCGCTAAAAATACCACTACCTTGCCGGCCTTTTCCACCAGACTGAACACACTTTATTGGCTTAGAATTACGGCAACACTCACTAAACACACTGCAAACTCAAGGTCCTCTCTTTCCGATTTACAGCCCCCCTCTCTTGGCTTCAAATAACTCACCGTTGTCGGCTACAGCCGCTGAACAGGCTACACGTTGTAAACAACCGCGGCCCGCTTGCCTGGTCATCCGGTAACGTAATCCAGTAATATAATTCAATGTGAGTAGCTACACAAATGTTGAAATGACATAAAATGCCTTTTGGGCTCTAAGCTGTCTCCATCTTTCAAATACATCTCCAATATTTACCCAGACGGGTTTGTTACATCTCTGGTCACACGACTGTTAGAAACATGCAGTTTTTTTTGTCGGGTGAAATCAATTTCCGTTGATCCTGTTTGTTTGTTTGCTGCTTTCATGGCTGTACTAACGTTACAGCTGTAGTGCGCTGGGTTTACGTTTTTACAGGTATATCTGGCAACCCGGCCTGGCTGTCAAACTGGGCAGTTGATAACAACACACAGACCAAAACACAAACAGAAATTCCTTCACAGAACGGACATTTCAAAAGGAAAAAATACTGGCATTAGCATTGTTGTCAGAAAGATAGTATTTCAACTTAGCATGTTTCCTTAATATCTGATGACGCATTGGGGTCATTTTTGGATTTATTACAGTAAATATATTACACATTGGACCTTTAAATTTTCACAGGAAATGTTTTGATGTCTCTCTCATTTCAAATGTTTGCATTACCTGAGAATTAATTGTATGACAGGACTAATCTCTGTCATACTGTGTACTGACAAAGAAGAAGTATTTATTTGCCAAAATTATAACATTTCTTTTCCTTATCCGGTCTCTTCTTCCTCCCTGTTTTTCCTCCATTCTTTAGTATACCTCAGCTCTAACGTATGATGGCGTCCTTGTGATGGCCGAGGCTTTTCGCAGCCTTCGCCGTCAGAAAATTGATATCAGTCGCCGTGGCAACGCTGGTGACTGCTTGGCCAATCCAGCTGCTCCCTGGAACCAAGGAATAGATATGGAGCGTGCACTTAAACAGGTTGGTAAGTTTAATGTTGTATAGTTTAGTCAAGACAGCTTGCAAAACGCTTAGACAGATGTTCTCAAACACACACACACACACACACACACACACACACACACACACACACACACACACACATGCACAAAAGCAGTGAGTAAAAAAGCTGTCATGAAAAAGGGAAAAAATGTTCCAGAAATCAATGCCGACATTTATGTGTTATAAATTCTTGTTTGGACTTTGATGGAGTACACACCAGCCCGCACACACTTGCTGTAACACATTAACTTATATTGCTATACTTGTGGGGAAATTGTAATGACTTTCATTTCCTTTCATTACTCATGTACTTACCATAGCATTAACAATAAGCACTATACAGTATATCTTTCTCCACCCCTTACCCTAACTTGATAGTCACAATTTTAACCTTAACTCCAAACCATGTCTTCACTCTCAATTCCTTGTCAATCTTGTGGGAACAGATGTTTTGTTATCTGATAAATTATTTGCATTATATGAACTATTTATATTATATTTCGGGAAAAAAATCCTTGGTGCTACATAATCATAATCCTCGAGATCTACTTAAAATTCGAACCCCATTTTTGATACTATCTATGGTCACCATTTTTTCTGCAATAGCCATTAAATGTATTTACATCCAGTAATTATCCCTCTATACTATCGATGGTCACCATTTTTTTCTGCATTAGCCATTGAAAGTATTTATATTGATTAATTATCCCTCTATAGCAGTTTTCATTGTAAGAAGGTGGGTCCGCGAATCTTTCACTGCATTCAGATTGCCTTCCTAAGCACTAACAGGAAAGTATGCATTACTGTTTGTAACATTATTCCATTGTTACAGCTAATGTAGTCTCGCTTTGCCAGACCTACAGTATCTCCACAGCGCTGCAGAGGAAGGTCTGGCTAGTCCACACAACATTCCTGGATAGGAAAATTAATGGTCAGGGGTTGTTTGCATATCTTTAAATCAATTACAAATGTCTTTACAATCATTCCCTGAACAAACCAAGCAGGCCTTTAAAGTTAACTCAAATAAAGAGGAAAGTGAGGAACATCCGGCAGAACTTCCAGCGGCACTGGAACTATCCCACAAATGAACTGTCATCGATACAGAATACTGCTAATGCTAACCCAATATTTCCTTTACTGCTGCTACCCGTTAAAGCAACACCAAAGCACTTTTACTCTTCGGTCCCCCTACAGGTTGGAAGCGGAATTGTGTCCATTATGTCTCATTGGAACTACAGATCCGCTACCCGATCTGGCAAACTTGCATAGTGCGGTTATAGCCAAGAGAGGGCCGCAAAGCAAATGCAGCAGTGCTGTTCACCCTGTTACGAGTTGATGAACCACTGAAACGATTTTGTAAACTTTATTTTAAGGTACAAAAGAATCTTTGGTGTTGCTTTAAATCTGTTAAACTACTTGTAAAAGACTGCTTGTTTGGCTGCACTCTAAACAGATACAACACTTCTTTTAAATTCCTGACAAGTAGCTGCTCAAGGAGTGTTCCTCCAGAATTTTTGGACTTTGTCTTACAGTCAGTAACTTTGGGTGTTGCCAAATCAATCTAGACTGAAATCCTAAGGATTACAACTTTAAAGTGCTTTGTCTTTATTTGTCAGCAGTCCTTACTATCATTGTTGCTATAAATTCAGGTGCGCATTCAGGGCCTGACTGGGAACATTCAGTTTGATCACTATGGTCGGAGGGTCAACTATACCATGGATGTGTTTGAACTGAAGAGCAACGGACCACGCAAGGTAAGCTCCCTCCTCATGGCTTAGAAACAAAGACAAACAACATGTCATGTGTTTAAGTTTTCATCCCTCATGGTGGTTGATTGTTCAAAATTAATAAAAAAAATGATTTACTGGTTAATGATCTCCATTATTCTCAATAAATAACTGTATTGCTGCAGTTTTAGATATCTTTTGGCTGCAATTGAACCATTGCAGCCAAAGTTGTAATAGCTTTTTGGAGTGTACATTGAGTGTACATAGCTCCCAGTCAACCTGGAGGTACATAACACTCTGCAGTGACATAAATAAGGACAGTTTGAACATAATCCTTCGTCATAATAGCAAAAAGTAGGAGGAGAAGGCTCAGGTTGCAAGAACATATAATTTCTCTTTACTGGAAAAGAAAAAGTATACATGCAGTGCCTATAATTAAGAAATAACACCATGTTCCAGCTTCTCAAGTGTTCCTTCAACAGCCATGTGTGTTTATTGAAGGTTCTTGGCTCACACTCAATGTCTCTCAATATCTTCTACAGTTCCAATGGGAAATCTGTTGGAGTGAGCTCATTTTGTTGACACATTTTTTTTAAACTTTTTTTTCTTTCTCTTCATCTCACATAGGTTCCATTCTTTTTTTATATCTTTTTTTATTTGTGTTTTTGTCTGTCTTGATTTTATTGTGAGCATTTTATATTTCGCTTTTGCATGAATTGCACCATAAAGACTAATGATTGGATGAATGTTTTTCTTTTATCACTCATGCTCGCTCTGTTATCACTCTGTTCCTCTCAGATTGGCTACTGGAACGACATAGACAAACTTGTGTTGGTCCAGAATGAAAATGTTCTGTCCAATGACAGCACATCGATGGAGAACCGGACAGTCGTCGTGACAACCATCATGGTAATGTACCCTCAGACTGCTTTCATTTCTGCATATGGGTTCTGTTTGAGATTTGGGTTAGGCTGTCCTTCAACACTCACAATCCGGCTATCCAATTCACCTGAGTTTTCAGCTCACATCTTTCTCATGTAGAGGCAATTTGTGCATATGTGAATGACACATCAGGTGCACAACAGGTGATTAATACCCCATGTTACACGTTAAAAATTCTTTCTTTTTTTCTTTATTTGCAAAGCACGATCAGGTACATGTACAGGGAAAGGGAGGGAGGATGATAAGCTTAGTTTTAAAGGAAAATTAGTTTGACAAAGAAATAGTGTAAACAAAAATTGAGCAGTCCTAATTGGGTTGAAACAATAGGTACAGCGTTAAGGTAGTTAGACAGGACTAGTAGGTGCAGTAATGACCAATGCATTACAGGCATGGTTTTGCTGCTGCAGTACAGTGGTTTCAAATCTGGGGTTTGGGACCCCTACAGGGAATTGTAGGACACATCTAAGGGGTCAAAAATGATTACTAACACAGAAAAGGAGAAAACTATACATAGGTATTTCCACTTCAGGAAATTCTGTTAATTTCGTCCACTCATTTATGCTTTTTTACATTATTCAAGTAAAACAAAGAAAAATGTCACTCTTGGTCATAACCAGTAGAGATATACAGCATGCAACCAGTATTCAGCCATTGTAATATGCATTGCTAATGCATTGCTAAAAAGGTGAGGAAGTCACTGTACAAGCTATAGATAGAGTTCAGGTTTGAGGCAGGAGTTTACTTTAGTGGCTTAATAGGATACTTTCAATGTCAGAAAGCCAGGGGATGAAGTACAACATGTGGATGTGATATGGTAGAGTTTTGTTAATGTCAAAAGGAAACTCAGGTTGGAGCAGAATGAGCTGTACAAGTTGAAGAGAGCTCTCAGAGCACGGCCAAGAGGGAGTGGCATTTGTCCAGCTGGAAGATTAAACTAATAGCTCATTAGTAGGCAAATCTAAAACTGACCTCAGATCACCATTTAGAAGTGACCTCAGTCCAGTCTCCTCTAATGGCTTTCACATAGACACTGGTCTGCAGCCCAGTATAATTACTTCTCTTTCTTCTACAAACACGGATAAAGGAGGGCTAATCGGTGGATTTGTGCACATCCTGTGCTTACATTTGATTTCACTTCACCCATCTGCAGCCTTTTTATGGTGGCCATCCTCTTCCTGTAAATGCAATTAGTCTAATTCAATTGGGCATGAAAATGATGCAAGTGAAAGCAACTCAAAAGACTAATTTCAGCCGAGTGATAAAACAAGCCACAGAGGCTTGAGCTTTGGCAATTCAGCATTTTGCTTCAAGCCACGTTGCTTCTTCTTTCAGCAAACTCCTTAGTCTGACCAAAACACCCATAGTTGTACTGTAGTACATACAAATACCTATAAATGGACAAATGTTCAAAGATGTTGATTTAATATTATAATTAGTCTACAGTGCCTTGAGTGGCCAGAAGTAGAAGTAACCAGTCAGAACTGCACAGAGGAAAACAACCACACATCCTGCAGGAAAGAGTTCAGAAAAATGAATTCAGCTGGACTAAATGTCCCCAGTGACAGTCCTGCCTCCAGACATGCACACTTCAACTGGAAATATGTTAAACCTCATTGTGTGTGTGTGTGTGTGTGTGTGTGTGTGTGTGTGTGTGTGTGTGTGTGTGTGTGTGTGTGTGTGTGTGTGTGTGTGTGTGTGTGTGTGTGTGTGTGTGTGTGTGTGTGGGCTTGTTAACTATATTCATGGGGTCCAAAAACCGGGAGTCCAGTATACTTGTGGGGTCCCGACAGCTTTGTGGGGCCAAAATGCTTAGGTTAATGGTTAGGTGAGGGTAACGGTTAAGGTTAGGCATTTAGTTGTGATGGTTAAGGTTAGGGTAAGGGGCTAAGGAATGCATTATGTCAATGACGGGTCCCCACAAAGATAGTGCCACAAACGTGTGTGTGTGTGTGTGTGTGTGTGTGTGTGTGTGTGTGTGTGTGTGTGTGTGTGTGTGTGTGTGTGTGTTGCCAACAGCCAGGCCCAAGACAAGCAAATACAAACACATCAACACAATCAAATACATTAAAGGGCAAGTTGTTATTCTGTGACAAAAATCCTATTTTGAATGAGTATATTATGTTAATATACCATTACTTATATCACACTGTTGTTTTCCCTGTGGCTGTTTGGCTTGTGTCTCTAATTACATTAATTTGATGTGGTTATAAAAGAGATGAGTGTGCAACTCAGAGTTTGGCGTTACTGCATATGTCTTTTCGATGCGTGTTCCTTTCCTATTTCTGCTCACCCATGTCTGTCTGACTGTTTCCAACGCCACTATCCTCTCTCTCTCTCTCTCTCTCTCTCTCTCTCTCTCTCTCTCTCTCTCTCTCTCTCTCTCTCTCTCTCTCTCTCTCTCTCCTTCTCTCCCTCTGTCTTTCTTTAACTACACTCCTCAACCCCACACCTCTTGATTTTACCTCCATGCCTCTTCCACCTGCATATTTATCTGTGGATGGTGACCTCAGCAGGCCTTGGCTAACGTTAGCTCAGTCACCTCCTCCTCTTTGCAGCCTCTGATGATGAGGAAGCCACTTCTGCGACACTGATGCCGGGTCTGCAGACAGAGCGACAGACTGAAACAAAGACTCACCTGAGTCGCAGACCCACGGGAAACACAGACAACAGACGGACTGAGCGTCTTTAAAACTCTGTACAAAAACTCAGTGTGCTCTGTTTTTGTTTTGATTGCTTTGATTGCATAAATAAATATGTATATTTGTTTTTTGTTTTCTTTTGAAGTTATTTTCTTTGTTCAGAAGTGGTTTGCACTGCATTGACATGGAAGAAATGGCAAAAAGGGACTGAAGATGCGTTGAGCCTGTGAGGTACTGGGATGCCTTGCTCGCTGTGCTCCTGTCTTCCTCTCATGACAAAAGCCATGGACGAGAGCTCTACCAGGGATTCTGTGGCGGCTGTCAAGATTTGACATTTGGCCACACAAAATCACCAGACCATCAGACAGCCATGTTAATTCAGATTTTTTTTTTTCACTTTCTTTGAGGACACCACTATCACCACCGCCTTCTCTGCTACACTACAGAGAACTGGCAGGAAAAAATGACCTCACCAAAATGTCTTATTTTATCTATCTTTCCATAAATATTGTTTTGTATATTTTTGGAGGAGAGTGATGCATGGACAGGTCCTCCTATAAGTTCCTACATTTTGCAGCCCTCAACTTTCGATACCGCTCTCCATCTATCTTCATCTTTCTGCTCCGCCACTCTGTTAATCTACTCAGTCATGCTTACTCGGCCATTTTTCCTCAACTGTATTCAGTTCCACTGAGAGCTCCACGCTTGAATGGAAAGGTATTCAACACTATATCCCTATACTTCACATTATAATGGTGCAATTATAAATGTGTTGACTTGTCTAAAATGTAACTTTCACACTAGCATTGTAGCAAAGTGCATTAATGTTAAGCCTGTTGGCATTTGCCATGTACACTTACTGTACATCCCTGATGACATGACAATCTCTTGTTTTTGCCTTTGCTTTGGCCTTAGTTAACTGCAACATAAACAATGCTCCTTGTGCTTCTCTTAGTGATTTGTATGATTAATTGGCTTTAATATAATATTAAATTATAAAAAAAATTCTTTAAATGTATTTTTTTATGATGGATGGATTACCAAAAGGTGTAGCACACAGAGCTTTAAAGAAACCTGTACAGTCCACTCGCTGTTACATTTTCTCACAGTGTGTTTATAAATGAAAGGTCAATGTTCCTATCCCACAAGGCTCTTCATTAGGTTGCAGGACACTCATACATAGAGCTGAAGGTAGGAAATTGACATTAGGGAGGTACATTATTTTTGGAATCGTATAAAGTACGTAAAATTACATTAATGGAAGACAAAAAAAACGAGTTCAACTAAAATGTATAAAATTAATAGTGTTGTGGATGCTGGTTGACTGGTTGATGGATTGAGTGGGTGTTGGTTCAATCATTATAGACAGACAACAAGGCTTTTTTTCGGCTGGCTGGTTAGTTACCTGGTGGACTGACTTTCTCAGCAGCTGACTGTCTATGTGGCTGGCTGACTTTCTGGGAAAAGCTTTTGAACTGGCAGGTTGACTCGGTTACAGACCAACTGGCATTGTGACTAACAGACTGGGTACTCACTGACTGACTGCTGAACTGCCTTGCTCTCTTTATGGTTGAATAATCATACTGACTCACTGGCCAAATATGAGACTGGGCAGATGATCATGTACTATAATTGCAGTAATAAAAGAATGAACTGATTGACCAATTTGACTGACTGAAATAGGCTGTGACTAACTGACTGCCTGGCTTGCTTCTTTGGCCATCTGAATGAGTGGCTCGCAGGCTTATTAAAGGTCTCGGTGGTTGCCTACATGTAACTCGTACTTGAAAGTCTGGCCTGTTAAATGCTGAACTGATTAAACAACCGGCTGGCAGCCTGAATTAATGACTGGACAGTTAGGTGACTGTCCAGTCGGGTGCCTGTCTTTTTCACTGGCTGGCTAACTGGCTTACATAGCAAGTCCTGTCTGCCTTTGGCTCCTGTGTGAAGTGTTTCATGTCTTATCAGCCCCAACCATTTGCTTCTACAAAGCTGTTCGCCCTCTTTCCCCCCACCCATTTTCCCTCTCTGTCTTCTCTTGCTTTCCTTACTCTTTTCCTCTACCTTTTTCACGTTGTCATATTCTCTCTTCCTCTTCATCTCTCATTCACACTTTCCCTTTTTTCAGTTCCTATCTCTCTTCTATTCTCCCTATAGCCATCGCTGTTTGTATTCTAATCTGCTCCTTCATCTTTCTTCTGTAGTTTTATGCAGCCAACACTCCTCCCATCTTTCTCTCCATCCACATTTCCCCCTGTTTCTCTTCACCATGCCCTCTCTTTCTTTTCCTTTTCCTCCTCTTTCCTCCCCTCTTCTCGCCTGTAATTTCTCGCCATACCCTGACTTATGATATAATATGCAACATCCAGACATGATAAAGTAAATACATGTACTGTTATCAAGTACACACACAAACACACTCACACACACAGCATTTGCATTGTTAGCTTCACACCAAGACAAAAGCTTCTGGGTCAAACTGATAAGAAACCCTAAGGAGGCTTTAAAGTCAAACCGTGCCACTGTTGGTTGAGCTCCCACTGGTATGTATGTGTGTCTGTTTCTGTTGCTTACATGATACTATTTTATATTACGTAGCCCACTCTGATTTCCAATGTTATAGTAAAGTACAAATACTTGTAAGAATGCTATTTTGCTTCACTTTTCATTTTAAATCATTGAATTCCAACGGTAAACCATTTTATTTTGCAACCATCTCCATTTCTGTCTCCTCCATCATATTACGCTGATGTTTATCATGTTAGAAAGTAAATTGTTTGAAATCAGCAGTCTTGTATAAAGTACTTGAAAGCAATACTTGAGTACAAGTATCTTACCAGAAAATGACTGTGGTAGACAAATACTTTGTTACTGAACTTAAGTAGAATTTTCGCGTTTACTTATTTATATTTCTGGAAATTTTTACTTTTACTCTACTACATTTCCTAAATAAAATGTATACAGTACTTTTACTCCATTTCCTTTTAAGCATGTTCATTACTTGTTACTAAAACATGAAATCATAAGAATAAGACCACAACAAAGGAGGTTTGGCGAATCATTGCTCCTAGACTGCAAGTTAATGCACACTCCATTCCAGTTTGTGCATAATGCTTGTTTGTTGCCAAGTGCCAAAACCATACACCAAAACTAAAGAAGAAGAGGAGGACGCATAATAACTGATAGTGCACGTCATGGAAGCATCTGCTTCAGGCTCTGCCGCCAACATAAAACAACATAAGTAGATAAAATAAGTACATTTAATATCAGAAAATTACTTTTGATACTTAAGTACAGTAAATAATAGATACTTTAAGACTTTTACTCAAGTAATATTCTAAAAGGTGACTTTTACTTCTACCACAGTCATTTTCTGGTATTGCTTTCAAGTACTTCATACAAGACTGCTGATTTCAAACATTCGACTTTCTAACATGATAAACATCAGCGTAATTTGATGGAGGCGACGGAAACGGAGTACCAGCACCTCTAAGCTCAGTAAAAAAAAGAAAATGTTTTTCAGCTCAAATCTTCATTATTTCTCGTCTTTATCACTGCTACAGTACAGAGCAGTCCTCATGGCTGTGTTGATCTATACGAGGGAATTTACGTGAAACTTTTTTGCTGTTCATAAACATTATGATTCATGTTGAGTCAATGGAATGAGAGCCCCGGGACCTGCTAATGTCCCTGATAATGACATTTTTAGGTGAAATGTTGTTGTGTGTTTGACATTGAATACAACAGGGCAAATGTTTGTATTTGATGATGTTGATGTTAGGGATAAAAGTGTAAAGTGTGTCCTTTGTGTGGTTGGTTTAGAAGAAATGTATTTTGTTTTAGCAAATCGTATACTGATGACTGAATAATGCTTTGTAAAAAATGTTTCTTAACCGTTCATGTGTAAATTTAAGATTATCCTTATTCTATTCCAATAGAGGCAGACAGATTTTTTATTTTTAAAGGCCAGTTATTTCATGGATCCAGGATACTATGCATCCTGATAAAGTTCCCTTGGCCTTTGGAATTAAAATAGCCCCACATCATCACATAGCCTTCACCATACCTAGAGATTGGCATGGTTTTTTTCAGTTAACCTAATAGCTGGTTTGATTTGCATTGAGAGATGATTTTATGGAAAGTACCCCATGCCAATCTCTAGGTATGGTGAAGGCTATGTGATGATGTGGGGCTATTTTAATTCCAAAGGCCAAGGGAACTTTATCAGGATGCATAGTATCCTGGATCCATGAAATAACTGGCCTTTAAAAATAAAAATCTGCCTGCATCTATGGGATACTAACATAGGGGTGTACTTACTTATGCCCCCTGTATTTTAAGGAAGAACATTTATTTTTTTACGTTACATTATTCATTCACAAAGAAAATTGGTGTCCTTAAAGGTTTTGATTTCTCCTCATTTTTTTAATTAAGGCATTAAGATCAATTTCCAAAACATGATTTTTTTGTATTCCTCTTTTTAGTTAACTTTAGCATGGGTTCATAAACTTATGAGTACCACTGTATTTGTTGCTATTTGTTTATGCACAGGGAAATGGACATGCACATCCAAAGGTTTTTGACAGGTGCTGGAACTGTAGCTTAACTGTACATTTTCAAACGTAACCACCATTTAACAGGAAGAAAACTGAGTTGCTGTAGAAACTGATGATGATTTTACTCTCTGGATTGCTTCAGCATGCTAACATGCTTAAAATGAAAACGATAGCATGTTGATGTTTAGCAGATGTCATATTTACCATGATCACCATATTATTCAAGTGTGTTAGCATGCTATCCTTCTTTCACAAGATTGAATCATGTTTGCATTTGGAAACATGTTAGCCTATTGAATAACTATATTTGAAAAAGGATTTTAAAATAATGGCTCTCTTTTTTACCTTTCAGTCACACACAATTGCAAAATTAAATGGTTTTATTTCAAGTTTGTTTACTAAAGAGAAAGCAGATTCATTTATAAATCCATCCTTCCTTTGTATGTTTTGTTTATATAGTTTCCAGTGTAAAATGTTTCTAATCCCACTGCATGCTTTCATCTGATCTAGACTTGTTTCTCAATTTCCCGGATTGAAGATTGTTCTCTCCAGATCTGTGTCAGAGTGATTTTATTGCTCATTGTAACCCTTTTGAAACATGTCTAAATCCTCTATGATTGAACTGTATATAATATGTTTTTAATGTGAATCAATTTCCTGAATGACAAATTCAACCCAACATATGCTATCATCTTTTATTGTGTTGTATAATCTTCCTAAACTGTTTCTGTTGGGGGCGTTGGATATTATTAAAGCCTGTTTGATTAATTAGATGAGATTAGTCTTTGATTAAAAAGGGTTTGATAGCATTGTAATAGGCTTGGTTTCAGTTGGATTACAGGGTGAGCAGCCTCAGGCATAATATCATAACTCACTGCTTCTGATGGATGCGCTGTCACTCTAAAGTGTGTGTGTGTGTGTGTGTGTGTGTGTGTGTGTGTGTGTGTGTGTGTGTGTGTGTGTGTGTGTGTGTGTGTGTGTGTGTGTGTGTGTGTGTGTGTGTGTGTGTGTGTGTCATCCCAAATACATCCACCATCTCACTAGACCACATTAACTCCCTCTTTGCTTTCATCTTTATTTACTGCATGCACAGAAATCATTCAACCTCTTACGACACATTACCAAAGCAGCAGCCTCCCTCTCTTTTTGTCCTCTTCCTCTGTATTTTCTCCCTCTCTTGTAAATTTCTCTCCTCTCAGCATTAGAGTTGCAGTCAGCTGCAGGTTCCAGGCATGTAGAGTCAGATGAAAGCATGTAGAGTCAGATGAAAGCATGTAGAGTCAGATGAAAGCATGTAGAGTCAGGCATGTAGAGTCAGATGAAAGCAAAAAAACAAGGCACTTGAAGTCAGAAAGACACACTGTAAAACATCTACCTCAGACATGGCCTTTATGAAAAAAAAAACAGCTTTAATTGTAATCCCATTATTATTAACAAATCTGCAACGGTTTCTATCAAGTTTTGGGTAGCTGTTGTGTTTTCCTGACACGATAGTTTGTCTGTGAGGGGTTTATAGTTAAAATGTGGACTACATAAAGATGTGTGTGACTTTCAGTTTACCTTCACTGTTCTTCATACATTGTTAAATATCTTATTGAGGCTTGTGTCTAGTTTAATTTGCCAGTTTAACTGCTGGCTTCTCGATAAGTTTTCATTTTCCTTCTTTTAATAGTTGCTGCTGTCATGTTCCTCCAAACAATTGTGTCTTTCTCCCCTTATGCTTGTTTTGTAGGAGGGTCCCTATGTGATGCTGAAGAAGAACTGGGAACTCTATGAAGGCAACGATCAGTTTGAGGGATACTGTGTGGACTTGGCCTCGGAGATCGCCAAACACATTGGAATCAAATACAAGATCTCCATCGTACCGGATGGGAAATATGGAGCCAGAGATCCAGAGACAAAGATATGGAATGGCATGGTTGGAGAGCTTGTGTATGGGGTAGGTTTGGAGAATATTTGGACTTTATTATTTATTTTGTTATTTGTATGGTTAATCATTTATTTGTTTAGTATATTTAATGTAAAACACAGTGAAGAAAGTCCATCACTACTCTCAGATCCCAAGATGATGTCTTCAAATTGTTTGTTTATTCAATTTGATTAAATTCGACATCGACTTCAGTTTATTCATTGTTCATATCACCCAAAGATTCTCTGGCACATTTTAGAGGTTAAAATACATTACATTTATTACAAGCATAACTTGAAGCATAAACTGAATTTGCATGTACGAGTAGACACACAGAATCACAAACATACAGGTAAGAAAATGAATACAACACAAATAGCATGGTTTATTTACTGCATTGCAGTACAACATCACAAATTATGGCCTCAGACACATTGTGTTGAATCAACACTTCTCTGGCACAGAGTTAACATAACTTCAACATTGTAATCTTAAAATGTCATGTATACTGCAGGGCTATTACATTGCATTACACTGTTCATGCTCCTGCTATAGTGACCCCACCGCAGGGCATCATGCAACAGCTGAAAAAATGCTCAAAATAACTCTTATGCAGTACATTAATTTGTCTCGAGCTCTGCGTTTCCTTAGTTACCATGTACGTTTCCTGCAGAGATGCTGTGTCATGGAGGCTTCAGTTATTTCTTGAGAATTTGGCAAGCTGGCTAAATATGCCGTCGACATCCATGCATGGTCTGAGATTTCACATTGCTGTTTCGTTGCAAACTTTATCAACATGCAGAAGACAATGTCAGTCGTCACTTTGCGGAAGAGTGAAAGTGGAGACTTTTGCTGCAGAACAGTGACAGAATTAATTAGCCTCCAGAAGGTGACACAGCAGAACCGCTGCATTGACTAATCAGGTTTGATTTGTTCCAAACACTTGCCATATGGAGGAAGTACATTTGAAATATTTCAGCACTTTGTCCTCTTCTTTATGTTTTTATGTTCTTTACTCTCTGTTTATCTGACTTTCTTCTCCCTTTCTTTTATGTTGTGTACTTCTGTCTCCTGCCTTCTATCCCTAATGTATTTGATTTATCTGTCTGTAGTGCGTTGTGGGTTGTTGATATTCCTCTGTCCTCTCCTCCTCCTACTTCCTTGCCTTTCTTTTGCAGTTTATTCTCCTTCCATTGTAACATCCTAACTCGTTGTAGCGAAGGAAAACTTGTTATTTGATATTCATTTATTGTAGCCTTTTTCAGTTAAGACTGCAGATGTTGTTTAGTCACACGCAAATACTCGGAAACAGATACTCTTCTGTGCTGAATGAATGATGCTATTGACTCGTCTACAGATTTTGCATGTGTGTGTTATTGCAGACAAATTTATATTCTGGCAGTGTCACTTTTGTGCCTAAGTACCTAAGTATGAATTACTTCTCTGTCATTCTACTGGTTTTCCCTCTACCTCTTCTGTCTCTTTCAACCCTTCTCTCTCCCCCCTTTTCTCTTCCCCTGCTTTACCACTTCCATTTATTTGCCTCCCTAACCTTTATCATTCCCCTTCTTATGTTGCTCCTACTTCAAAATCCAATGATATGTACTGTGATTGTCTACTTCCCCTGCCCTTTGTTTTTCAACTTTTATTTCTCCTCCCTTTATCTTTGTCTTCACTTTCCCCTGCAGACAGGGGAGTTCACAGATAATTCCTACCCACCATCACTCTCTGCTTTACATAAAGTTGCTGTACATCACCTACCACTACAATATGACAGAACTAAAGTCAACTCACACTATTCTACCTGCCCCTCTTTGCAGAAAGCAGAAATTGCTGTGGCCCCGCTGACCATCACTCTGGTGAGAGAAGAGGTGATCGACTTCTCGAAGCCCTTCATGTCTTTGGGAATCTCCATCATGATCAAAAAGCCCCAGAAGTCTAAACCAGGTGTTTTCTCTTTCCTGGACCCGCTGGCCTACGAGATCTGGATGTGCATAGTGTTCGCTTACATTGGAGTCAGTGTTGTGCTGTTTTTGGTGAGTAATTATTACAAACCAGAAGTCAGCACTTGAGTTGGATTGCAGGGCTGTAGCAGTGTGAAGTGTTTTTAAAGCTTACGAATGAAAGAACAGAGATCTTATTTGGCTCACAGGCTAAAAATATGTCTCAACTAATGAGCTACAGCACATGGTGCTCAGTCTGTCGTTGGAGATCCTTATACTGTAGGGCACATTTCCTGCTGATCAGAAATCAATTTGGTCAATTTTATTAATATAGATAGAGGATATGAAACTTTTGTCCATGGCAGATTTTACTGCTGGATTCACTTTTCTGATGATATAATAACTCAGTGCTCATGCATCTAAATGTTTCTGAGGGTACACCATGTGTCTGTTTTAAGGATTATTAAAACCCTTCAGTACATTAATGTAGTTAATACCTTTTCAAGTATGGCGACATTGCCTTTACCCCCTTAACTGTAATGACTTTTACAATGTTGAAGATAATGTCTGTGCAGGAATCGTTAGATACTTAAAGGTATCCTATCTGGAAAATACCACCACAGACAGCTCTGTATGCAAGATATGCAAATACTTAATGTGAGACATGTAAGTTCACATAGTCAAGATCATGCCGGCATAACTCCTATGACACCAGTGTCTGCATATTCAAGTTAACATTTTTCTCTTGCACAAAAGTCAGAATAAATGTACCCTCTATGGCTTTGTATCTGTGTTATTTAGCTGAATATAATCCCCCTCTCTTAATTTACTTCAGTCTGTATTAAAATAAGACCCTACTTTATAGACCTCTAAATGATCTATAACACTCATTTATTCCTTCTGTCTTCCTCAGGTGAGTCGCTTTAGTCCGTATGAGTGGCATGCAGAGGAACCAGAGGAGGGCACAACAGAGTTGGGCCCCACCGACCAACCTCCCAATGAGTTTGGCATCTTCAACTCCCTCTGGTTCTCGCTGGGAGCCTTCATGCAACAGGGCTGTGACATATCACCACGGTGAGGAAGGGAAATGGTGTGTGTGAGACAGAGTGCATTTGTGTGCGTGTCTGAGACAGAGGATAAGAGATAGTTTTTCAATAGGTATACAGGATGTGTTCATAAGAGCGTGTGTGTGGGCTGGGGATAGTGTGTGTGTGTCTGCAACGCGCCTTGTGTCTGTCTAACTGTCTGTAATGTTAGAGTGCTTTAGTATTAGGTTGTAGTGATTCAGACTGTTGACCATGTGAATCACCTCTCTTAGCACTATTTTAGGTTCCACTCAACTGGACTGCTTCTCCGAGACAGAGTGTGTTAAGAAGATGTGCCAGAAATACACACATAGACACAAACATGTTCCACTGAAAAAAGACACGGAAGTGAGAAGGAAACACCTGCACATAGTCCAGCGGTCATGTCCATATGGGTGTGCAGTGGTGGGAGATTTAGCAGTTTGCTAGATGTGTATGAATCTTTAATGCACCACTGAAGAGGCTGTCCAGCTGTATTTTTAGAATATTTATAGGAATATGGCATTTTATTATTGATAACCTGAGAATGCAGTTTAGTGAAATATTTATGGACATCATACTTAAGGCCTTTTGGGAGTAAATCTAAGGAGAGAAGCAGATAGAAAAGAGTGATAGACGATAAGCTGAAAGAAGGAAAAGGTGTGATTGGTTGAGCAAAATGTGAATCATAAGAAGTGGTAGCAGAGATGTGAATGCACACGTCTTACTTTATCATAGACGTGGAGACGATGTGGTCAGTGGTTCCTATTGTGTAGCGGATATGACATTTTGAATTCTGTATCCAAACATCATCATGTGCAAGATTCTTGTTTGTCTTGACTTTTGTTACACTTTTATTGAGAAGCACTGCTGTGATGTTTTACCCTTAATGTAGGCAGAAGCATGTTATAATGAGAAACCCACTTGGCTGAAGCTTCCTACATTTAGTTAACTTTCCATTTAATTCCATACAAACTGTTGTTATTGCTCTCATAAATAATTAAAGCTTTTACGCTAAAACACATCACTGCCCGTGCAGAAGGATATAAGGTTTATTTTGTAGGTCTTCCAAATACTAAATGTTCACTATTATAATGTATATATGAAAATTGTTCATTCTTTTTAACCCCGGAAAGCCTAACTCCTTTCTCAATATCAACTTTAGTTAATGTCTAGGCTCACTGACATACATACAATCTTTTGCTCATCTCAAGGACTTTACTTTTGCTTTTAAACCTAGTTTTAGCCCCAGTGTCTCTCAAACATTTCTGCTGCATTCCCATTAGCATTTCACTTTTGGAAAAATGACAAAAGTTCTACATCAGCAGCCCAAACATCACTTGATTTCTCCTCCTCTTTTGCTCTTCTGCTCTTCTGCCCTTCTCCTTCGTTCTTTCATCCATCTCTTTCATGCTCTATCTTTTCCTTCCTCCCCCGCTCCCTGACACCTGGCTTCTCCCACTCCTTCCCACTAACTATACTGTGACTGACAAGCCAATTCTAGCCCTAACACACAAAATGGAAAACACTCTTACCAGCTGCACGCACACATACCAAAACACACAAAAATACACAAGATGTGCACGTGAATACACAGACATTTCACACTCTCCTTACACACACATGCAGACCTATTTATTACTTGCAAGACTTGTTATAAATGTGTGTGCATAAGCTACAGCTGTCATAGCGATAATGTGATAGTTAACATGAAGCCAGTGTTCGTCATACAAATCACCCGGCCCTGTCACTTCCAATATAGCACAACTCCTCTGTAGGCCAAGATTACTGCAGTCCTAAATGACGGATTATATACGTAGAATGAGAAGTCTGTCACTTGTGTACTTTTTCTTCATGTTTTCAAGAAGGTTTCAATACAAACTTAAGTCTGGGATGTCTTTCTTATAAATGCAGCAATAATGATTTATCATGTAAATTCAACATGAGTGGCCCTATTTTAACGATCTGAAACGCAAGTATCAAACGCCAAACGCAAGTAGCTTTGTGGGTGGATCTCGGGCGCTGTTGCTATTATACCGGCGGGATAAATGACTCTTGCACCCGACGTAAATCTAAAATGGGTTGGTCTGAAGTAGCTACATTACTCATTCAGGTGTGGTTTGGGCGAAACGTGCAATAAACCAATCAGAGCGTTATCTCACATTCCCTTTAAAAGCAGGCACGCTTGTTCCATGGCGGATTGTTATTACAATCGTTGATTTTTCTAGGCGCACGCTCTTAATACATCCATGGGCGCACGCCCAAACATACTTTTCGATGTTTTAGGCTCACTCTCACTGAATCACGCGGTTATGAATGCATTTTTGCAATGTAGTCTAACATTAGACCGAGATTACCTCACTATAGACAGCGCAGCTCTTCTGTCTCTCCCCTCCCGTGCTGCTGCTGGGGTATTTGGGTTAAGTGGCATCGGCACATGCAGTTCAACATCACATCTCCTTAAGTCCTCTAATATTTCCTCATTTATGTCATCAACATGTCCATTATTCATGGAAATGTTGTGTAAAACAAGGTCATATTTTTCCCTGTATTTATGTATGGTTTGCAAAAATGGGAACTGCTAGGTCCGTGAGATGAGAGAAGCATGCGCGGTGTGTACACTCTACATTACGGCAAGCATGCGCCCTTAAAATAGCATCTGAATAACGCGCCACTGATTTTAGACTAGGTTTTTCCTGGTCTGTGGCGGAACTGTTTTCTGAAACTGCAAAATGGCACTAGAGAATGTTTGCGCTGGAACACGCCTACTATTTTTGCTGAACCGCCCCCGGGAGCGCAAGTTCATTCCCTAATTTACCGACGTGAGTCTGTTGAGGGAAGTCCGCTGTGTGTCGGATGCAAAATAGGAATGATACATGCGTTGGTGTACAAAGTCAATTGCATTGGGTGCAAGATAGGGCCCGAGGTCTCATCTATCATCACAATGTCAGTCTCATGAGATAAACCATATTGCAAAGACTGGTGTTACAGCTGTAATTAGTGGTGTGGCTCTGCTCCCAGAATGAACAGGGAGCAAATTGATGGAAACATGTGGCAGATTTGGATTGGGGTATGCAACCCCCTGGTGGGTACAGAACAGAGCTTTGGAGATGCACATCTCTAAAATGTAATGTGTAAATGTAATTGACAGTATGGGGACATACAAGCTAACATAAGCTGAATGACTGTTTTCTTATGAGGAGGAGGCCAAGGAAGGGGTGAAAGAACAGCACATGACAATGGTGGTAGCACAAATATAAAAGTAACACTAGCACTCTAAACCACACATTTATTAAAATGAGATTATTATATAATTATTACATTTATTGTAGGCATTCTTTTTTTGTCCAATAGCCTTAGATAACAATGTAAAATGACAATGTGAAAAGTGTCACTCATAATGATGAACCTGCAGAGGATTATTAACTGAGCTGAATCTGCAGCTCCCCTTGGGTTTACAGAGCTTTAAGTGAGTTGCAGTTCATTGTTTAGCAGTTGCTTTAAACTCTAAGGCTATGTTTAGATGGAAGCGATCTGAAGAGAAAGCGCAAAAGTTGTGTTGCGTTTTTTATTCCGCGTTTAGATGAGCATTATGGGAGGGAAATCTGCGTGTATATAGTATGTGAAATGCGATCCACCAAGTCTGCGCGCCTGCGTAGAACCTCCTTCTCCCTCTCCTCTCCCTAGTAGCTTGAAGCGAACAACAAAAGCTGACATTTTTTTCTGGACAGACGAGGAGGTGGAGTTATTGCTCCAAACAATGCACACACAGACACACACGCAGCACACACACACACACACACACACACACACACACACACACACACACACACACACACACAGACATGCGGCGCACACACACGGCACACACACACACACACACACACACACACACACACACATACATGCGGCGCACACACATGGCACACACGCACACACGGCACACACACACACACACGGCACACACAGTGCGTTTCTACCCTTTAGAAGGGAACATGACGGTGGAGCGTTTTTAATATTTCCATTCTGGTGGGTGGTTTCACTTTTTTTGTGTTTTTAAGCCCCAAAAATGCCGTCGCCGTCTAAACGAAAGGCATATCTGATAAAATATTTTGTTGTTTTCACCCGCGAGCGTATTCATGTAAACAGGACCTAAAAACCCACTGGTGAACACAGTGGAGCACTTAGCAGCTTAAAAGCCAGATATTTATCTCAGGAGTTGACCAAAAACAAAGCTACTGTAAAAGAGAGTTAATGTTGGACATACATTTACCAGGTGACCACAAACATGATTACAAATAAATGATAAAAGGTCCTCCGTGATTGCTGGATGTGTAAAAAAGCAACTGTTTGCTAATAAGTCTGCCATATCAACCTAAAAGGTGATGATATGTCAATGTTCTTTTTGCAGCTTGTTCATGCTGCCCCCAAGTGGCCAAAAAAAGTCAATTATTTAAGGTTTAATTTGGCTCCACAATGGTGGTAGCAGAGGCATCATTAAGCAGCAGCATACAGTAAATTGTTCAGTATGCTTGAAAGGTTCGCACAAGGTGTCATCCAACCACATCTAAAGGCAAAGGTGTTTGGCCACACTCAGATTGAAAAGCCTGCTGCTGTAGTGACAAGATGAAGCAATGAATCATATGTGGTAGGGGGCATAATGCAACACATTTACTGATGTAGCTGGATTGTCGGTTTCAAAAGTTACAAAAGGTATCGGAAGCAGGAAAGGTGTGGGGCTGGAGAAAGCACACTGTTAGATGATCTAATGCGCACACATAGGCCCTAAGGCCATGCAGGATAAGTTAGTGCTACAGTGTTTATGTGAACTTATTGTCCTAGTTATGAGAAGGCATTGCCATAATTGATAACCATTCAGATTAACTGACATGACCAAAGCTTCCTGCCTGAAGAACAACACTTGTTGTTGTCAGTGTCAATGGTTCTGAGGTAAACAAAACAGTGGAGTGAAGCTTCGCAACATTCGAGTCGCACTGCTGCACTTACTGTAGATATTACACAC
Source organism: Zingel zingel (assembly GCA_023566125.1). NCBI lineage: Eukaryota > Metazoa > Chordata > Actinopteri > Perciformes > Percidae > Zingel > Zingel zingel. The sequence continues at coordinate 28,293,458 of CM042316.1, forward strand.
TCTGCTCTTTGCATCCATACCCACCACACTCGTCTTTTTAATCTGTCACGCTCTGCTCACTCTTTTGTTTTGCCTAAGCTGCTGCTCACTGTGAGCATCATCATCAACATCATCATCAGCAGCAGCTGCATTCACCTGTAGCTATTGATTGTAGTGAGTCACTCTCGTCTCTCTACGCGTGGGCTTAAGTGTATACTGCAGGGAGTGTTGACTGACTTGCTTAGACGTCAAACATGTACCAGTACCTCGTATGTGTCCACATATAACCATTCCACGTGAACTCACTGACTGAAACGCCACAGTAATGACGCAATTCATGATTATGTAAGAAGAGGTAGAAAGATATAAAGACATAATGTTAAAAGAGTGAAATGAACTCATTCATTAAATTTGTTAATGAAGAAATGATATAAGGCTGCAGACCAGGCTTTCTGCCATAAAACCATGTGATGGATGACCCTTCACTGTGACACCATGCTCTGCAGAAACACTAGATCATGTGCTTAGAAAAGGATGCGTGTCATGCATATCATCATGTCATATCATTTTTTCTGCCCCCTCAGTACATTTACTTTAATCTCCCATTCTTTTGTTCACCTTTGCAGGCAGACAATGTCATAATGCTAACTTAAGTCACATCTGACAGCAGAAATGTGCTTCAGCTAAAACAAAGACAAAGATATCATCATATCACAAGATGTATTCCTGCATGCAATTTTCCTTTAAAAAGAAATATCCAATATTTAACATGTACTTCTATTACTACATTAAGGACATAGCACTCTCTCAGTTTATCTGCCCCTCTTTGAGCTGCATAGCAACGTCTACAACAACACACTGAGCCACTTACTCGTAAAGGAGAATACATAAAAGAATTGGAGAACATTTCTTGCTAGTCTTTCTATACTCGGCCAGAATTTCAGATCACATCCACAGGGTCTCAATTACAGAGAATAGCACTCTTCTGTGTGGTGTCATGTTTTAGGACAATAAGGCGCTTATAAAGGTGGAGCTTTAGTTTCTTTATGCAATGAACAAGTCAATTCTTAAAAGCACTTTACAAGGTGGAAACGTTAAAGAATTAAACAATGTTAAAAGCAAGTCAGTTTGTTGGGTGTCTTGACACTACATAAACTACTGAATTTATTGCAAATGAGTTGAAATGCAAACTTACGTACTGTACATTCCATTACGCCTACCAACTACTTTCTTTGCCCTACAGTATGTTCCTTCATATATATATATATATATATATATATATATATATATATATATATATATCTAAGACTGAAGCTTGTAATAATGGATATTTAAATGCTAAATCACTTTGCAAATATGTAGAAAAAAACAAGGAAAGATTCTTCTAAGTTCAGAATGTTTAAGATCTTTCAGAACAACAGCAGCAACAATTAGTCCTGCTTTAGTACAGACTAATCTGGCAGAACATGCAACCATCTTCCAGGAACCCCAACCAGCAATTTCAAACAGAATATACTTCACTCCCCACACATTGCATAAAAGAAAACTTTACCATCACGCCTTATGCACTCAAATGTGTTGGGCACATTTTTTACTATGATGGAAGTGCTTGAGGGTTACAGAGAGTTTCAGAAGTCCTATCAAACCTACTGTCCAAAACAATTCCTTACTTGCCAGAAGTCCTGTCACTTAATGACAGCTCCAACTTGGATTGTGGTGCAGCCCCCCGCTGACACCCTCACTGACACACAATGTTTGTTGTGGGTTGTTTGTGATTTCCCACGTTAATAGGTCATTGTCAGAGTTTAACACCTAAACAACAATGACAGGGACTTTTTCTTCACACCATGCATTTGATCTGAATTAAGCTGATGTGTGATGAAGAAATGCACTCTAATGCTGCATCCCTTATGACACGCTGCTGCCTCATTCTGTCTCTCTATTTTCTAAATGAAAGACTCAATAACATTATCAGCTAAACACAATAACTACAATGTTTACATATGTAGTAAAAACTGCAAAACAATGGCATTTTTTAAAGTATCTTTTAAACTACAAAGGACAGCTAAAGCATAGTGTAGCTCTTCTGTTTTACTTACAGTTAGTGCGAACGATTGCAGATTCCATTCGTTATTAATGATGTGCGCTGTGACGCCTAAGTAGTTGTCATTGTTCACAGAAGTCCAATGGTCACCTTTAAGAGCGACATTTTTTGCTTGCTCAAGCATGTTCATCTTCCGTGCCCTCTCGCTTTCATACAAAGTGTGTATTCTTGACACGATGGTTCCTCTCGAGGGGAGATTATAAGAGGTGTCTCCCGATGCAATTTTAATGACTTCTCTCAGTCCATCGTCTTCTACTATGCTAATTGGGCGGCAGTTTTTAGCTATGCAGTTAGCCAAAACATTAGTTAGCTTGTCACTTACAGGCTTTGTTATTCGGCCGCGGGTACCACACTCCTGTAACGTAGACTGCCGAAGCCCTGTAGATGTAGATCCGTCGGGTAACTTTTTAAAGTGAAATTGTCCATCCAAAACTCCCTCCCTATCCATCTTGATCCAGGATGGCTAGCTAACGTTTTAGCGTCACACGTTGTCTACGGTTTGGTGGGTGGCACCATGTACGTCATAGGTCAGGTCATAGGTCAGGTCATAGGTCAACCGCCACATGAAGTAAACAAACACAGCTGCGTTAATTTCGTTAATTTTTTTTAACGAGTTAAATATATATATATATATATATATATATATATATATATATATATATATATATATATATATATATATATATATTTAACTCGTTAAAAAAAATTATATATACAGTGAGGAAAATAAGTATTTGAACACCCTGCTATTTTGCAGGTTCTCCCACTTGGAAATCATGGAGGGGTCTGAAATTGTCATCGTAGGTACATGTCCACTGTGAGAGACATAATCTAAAAACAAAAATCCAGAAATCACAATGTATGATTTTTTAACTATTTATTTGTATGATACAGCTGCAAATAAGTATTTGAACACCTGAGAAAATCAATGTTAATATTTGGTACAGTAGCCTTTGTTTGCAATTACAGAGGTCAAAAATTTCCTGTAGGTTTTCACCAGGTTTGCACACACTGCAGGAGGGAGTTTGGCCCACTCCTCCACACAGATCTTCTCTAGATCAGTCAGGTTTCTGGGCTGTCGCTGAGAAACACGGAGTTTGAGCTCCCTCCAAAGATTCTCTATTGGGTTTAGGTCTGGAGACTGGCTAGGCCACGCCAGAACCTTGATATGCTTCTTACAGAGCCACTCCTTGGTTATCCTGGCTGTGTGCTTCGGGTCATTGTCATGTTGGAAGACCCAGCCTCGACCCATCTTCAATGCTCTAACTGAGGGAAGGAGGTTGTTCCCCAAAATCTCGCAATACATGGCCCCGGTCATCCTCTCCTTAATACAGTGCAGTCGCCCTGTCCCATGTGCAGAAAAACACCCCCAAAGCATGATGCTACCACCCCCATGCTTCACAGTAGGGATGGTGTTCTTAGGATGGTACTCATCATTCTTCTTCCTCCAAACACGGTTAGTGGAATTATGACCACAAAGTTCTATTTTGGTCTCATCTGACCACATGACTTTCTCCCATGACTCCTCTGGATCATCCAAATGGTCATTGGCAAACTTAAGACGGGCCTTGACATGTGCTGGTTTAAGCAGGGGAACCTTCCGTGCCATGCATGATTTCAAACCATGACGTCTTAGTGTATTACCAACAGTAACCTTGGAAACGGTGGTCCCAGCTCTTTTCAGGTCATTGACCAGCTCCCGTGTAGTCCTGGGCTTAATTCTCACCTTTCTTAGGATCATTGAGACCCCATGAGGTGAGATCTTGCATGGAGCCCCAGTCCAAGGGAGATTGACAGTCATGTTTAGCTTCTTCCATTTTCTAATGATTGCTCCAACAGTGGACCTTTTTTCTCCAAGCTGCTTGGCAATTTCCCCGTAGCCCTTTCCAGCCTTGTGGAGGTGTACAATTTTGTCTCTAGTGTCTTTGGACAGCTCTTTGGTCTTGGCCATGTTAGTAATTGGATTCTTACTGATTGTATGGGGTGGACAGGTGTCTTTATACAGCTAACGACCTCAAACAGGTACATCTAATTTAGGATAATAAATGGAGTGGAGGTGGACATTTTAACGGCAGACTAACAGGTCTTTGAGGGTCAGAATTCTAGCTGATAGACAGGTGTTGAAATACTTATTTGCAGCTGTATCATACAAATAAATATTTAAAAAAATCATACATTGTGATTTCTGGATTTTTGTTTTTAGATTATGTCTCTCACAGTGGACATGCACCTGCGATTACAATTTCAGACCCCTCCATGATTTCCAAGTGGGAGAACTTGCAAAATAGCAGGGTGTTCAAATACTTATTTTCCTCACTGTATATATATATATATGATTTGCAGTCTGTCTGGTTGGCTATTTACAGTGTATTTGTGTTTTTCTTTCTAAATTAAAATCTCTTCTATCTTGTATATCGTGTCGTCTTAACCTTTAAGAGCATCTGTCTGTCAACTGCTCTCCATGTGTTACACACACTGGTTGTTTTACCCTATAAACTGTGTGTGTGTGTGTGTGTGTGTGTGTGTGTGTGTGTGTGTGTGTGTGTGTGTGTGTGTGTGTGTGTGTGTGTGTGTGTGTGTGTGTGTGTTTTGTAGTTGTGTATTGTGTATTGAGCTGCCATATAGGTACATTGGTATTCAGTGTGGGTCCCACTCTCCCTGCTGCAGTCATCCTGCAGTCTGGGAGACACAGTCTAACACACACTCCTATTCAACTCTCCCACTTTTTCTCCCTTCTTGATCTATCATTTTCCTTTCTTTCTCCCAGACTTTATCTCCTCTTGTTTGCTCTCTCACATAGTGCCTGTTCCTGCTGCTTTGTTGTCTAATCATCACCTAAGTTAATTGACATTTTCATAGCTAGAAATTACAGCAAATGTCTGTGTGGTGGCATGTGTGCGTGCTCATAATAGTAAACACTTCTTTTCCTGTGAGACACACATGCTCTTGTCTTTTGCAAACACACCGACTTGTGTTTCCTTCACCTTTCCAATCAAGCAGATGTAATGGCTGGCAGTAGACATGAACGCATTTATACACACACACACACACACACACACACACACACACACACACACACACACACACACACATATACACACACATCGTCAAAGTGACCTTGAGATGGCATTTGCCACACCTGTCATATTTCAGCCCAGGCTTTTGGGTTTGTATTGTCGTTGCTTGGCTCGGTCACCTCGCAAATGGTGAAAACACAGTGATGGACAGTTAGATGATGGGACTGGAATTTTTAAAAAGTGGAAATGAAAAAATGGCACAAAATAAGTGACAGGTTTTACATTGAGGAAGACCAAGAGTAAGTGCTGGAGAGGGAGGTAAACTGATCACCAGTGAACATCTCAGAGGGATTGAATCTGTCTCTGTCAATAAACGTCTGAAATTACACCTCTTTTGTGTGTGCGTGTGTGTGTGTGTGTGTGTGTGTGTGTGTGTGTGTGTGTGTGTGTGTGTGTGTGTGTGTGTGTGTCTGTGTGTGTGTGTGTGTCTGTGTGTGTGTGTGTGTGTCTGTGTGTGTCTGCTGCTGACTTGTGCACTTCTGGCTTTGAGTGTGCGTGTATGTCAGTGTATGTTTGTGAGTGTCATACGTAAGAATTGAGTAAATGGTCGTGGGTGTGTTGAATAGTTAATGATAGCAACAGTTCCAGCAATTGGTTCGACTAACTAACTACAGTGGAGCACTGAGGCTTACTGACTAATTAATGATAAGGTAAGGTAAGGTAACTGATTAGAACCCAGTCCAACCGACTGCGTTCATGAATTTGACCAGTTAAAGTTTTTATAAATCCTGTGAATCATCTTCTCTCTGGGTGTCTTGTATCTTTTCTGCTTCACCGGTATGTTATTATTTTATTTTATCTTGCCTTTTATTATCTGCCTGCTGCATCTAATCTTTAATCTATTAATCAGATTTTCTTTCATGTGTGTCTGTTTGCTTCCATGCCCTTTATTCTGCCTCTACTGTATAGCATTTTCTTTATTTCACACCTGTTTTTCATGTCAGAGAAAGTTAAAAGACAAGAAGAAGAAACAATGTGTGTCTGTATTTCTATTTGCATTTGTCCTTCTGTCCGTTATTGTGTACTAATCAAACATTCATGCTTCACTTTCCCAAAACATCAGACACACTCATAACTATCAGACTCAACATTTGTTAACATGTCAGTCACAATTACTTGAGAAAACATGTCTTGTTTGCTCCCCAAACGGATAACAGCAAAAAGTTTTGCATTTCCCCTGTCGGCATGTTATAACGAACAAGGAATTGAGTTTTTAACAATATTCCGATTTTCAAATGTTGATTTCATATTATTTTTTGCATCCAGACAAAATAAAACTACTGTAGCTTGTTGAGTGAAAATGTACATGTAAAAAATGCAAACCTATCATTTAAAGCAGTTTCATAAAAAAATACTTTTTGTCACTGTCACTATATCCTGACAGTACAACATGAATCAGATCATCAAAAAATCATGTTCCCCTGCCTCCTCATGGTGCGCCTAATGGCATAAGAAAAACAACCAATCAGAGCCAAGCAGTCTCTAACAATGACATTGTGAACCACAGTCAAACTAAGAAGCGCTGATCAAATATGAATGAAGATTCTGTTACTGCATTGCTCATTTCTCACCTCAGTGTTTTCAGAAACAGAGAAAACTGTATTTTTCAGTTTGTATGTCTTTGAGTTGAGAAACATATTTTAGTGTACTGTTGAAATGAAAAGTTTGCTCCCGCCAGTGGGCAGTGATTGGTTTTGGCTCAGCTTGGTCACAACATTTCTCATTTTACAGCTAAACAGTACACTAAAATATGTTTCTCAACTCAAAGACACACAAACTGAAAATAAAGCCAATGCTATGGGTGACATCACTGAAACTACGTGCATATTTTATACAGTCTATGTGAAAAACATACTCGTGGACAACAACTATCCAGCACTGGCTCAGTTTGTTGTTCATGTCTTTATATTTGTGTGTTTGGATGTGTCAGCATTTACTTTAGCGCTTTAATGTATTTGTGCATAGGCATGTGTGTGTAAGTGTGTTTGTGTGTTTGTATGCTATTCTTATAACAATAACCTTAACAGTTTTTTCTTCCCAGATGATTGTCATTACTGTCATAATTGTAATGCAGCCAAACAGCGTAGTCTAAGGAAATAAGTTGATGGAGAAACATCTTTGTCTTCCATTAGTCCTCATAAGAAGGAAAATAGAACACACATGCAAGATCATACATACACGCGCAATCGCGCATGCACACACAGCCTGCCTAAAATTGCAGTCACTTCTGTTCAGATGCAATGGATGAAAATAAACTGTATAGCTCAGAACTGTGTGTGTGTGTGTGTGTGTGTGTGTGTGTGTGTGTGTGTGTGTGTGTGTGTGTGTGTGTGTGTGTGTGTGTGTGTGTGTGTGTGTGTGTGTGTGTGTTGTTTGTGTTTGTGCGCGCGCGTGTGTGTGTGTGCGTGTGCGTGCGTGTGTGTGTTTGAGAGACAGATATAGAGAGAGTGGAAGAAGAGAGCGAGAGAGGGGGGAACAGCTTGCCATTAATCTTTCACACAGAGGATTGGGGAGGCAATCTGTTGGCTATCATAGATGATACATGACCCGCTATAGAATGATTCGCCTGTTGCATACCAACACACATGACACAACTCCACACACAGGCAGCACACCACACATATTCACTCTGCCACAGGAACTCTTGCACACTCACACTGTCTTGTCAGACAAAGAATCAAGTATGTCCGTCCCAAAGCTCACCCATGTACACCAAAATGCACTAAACAGGAATAGGAACTAAATATATGTGCACATATGAACACACACACACACACACACACACACACACACACACACAAATAAATCAAGTACAACACATTTAGAAAGAGACATGCTGTTCATCATGTTGATCTCAACCAATCTGTTTTTCTTTCCTCTGTAGGGTGCTTGTCTTTCATGCCCACTGAGATACAGAACCATTTTAGATGTCCTTTCTTAGATTACAAAATCCTATCTCTACATCCTCCTCTAATGATGTTATGTGGTTACTCTAATGGCTTTGTTTACACTGCAATTTATTCAAACAGCATCGGTTTTTGCTCTAAAACCTTTCCCTGAACTTAAGTAGACAAGAAAGAAAGAGGTTTTCAAAAATGCACTGCATGCATTCACCTGCTACAGGTAAATCTATGGACCTAAGAAATTAATCTGTCAAACAAATAACCACATACAGCTAGATAAGCAGTTTGGTGTTGATGAATACATTTTTTTTAGTTTGGGATGACAACACTAATCTCAGAAAGGAGTTGATGAACAACTTAAAAGTCGTGTTTACCTGCACTTAGGAATTCTGATTATTTGAAGGTTTTAGCAGGATTCTAATTTTTAAAATTCATGAAACAGTTTGTGTGTGTGTGTGTGTGTGTGTGGGGGGGGGGGGTGTATTTTGTTAGGGTTTACTTTAAGTGTTTGCATTTATGTTTACAAAAAAACTACTTATAGCTCAGTGTGGCTGCAGCCAAGATCCAGTCCAAAATCTGACTTTTCTCTACCAACTCAAAATCAGGGACATTAAATATGTTTTTTAAATTTTCACAGCTGAACAGTTGGCTGTTTGTAATGTGCTTTGCCACTACAGAGTCTGTCCTCTTTCGGCGTCAGTCCAAAAGCTTAAAAAAAATAGTGTGTACATTCTTGCTGTATTTGTGTGGGCTTCCTCCTGGAACCAAAATTCCCTCCCACATCATAACACATGTGTTTTGTGTAGTAGGTATACTAACAACCCTACTTTAAAAAAAGGAAAAGTGCATGTTGGTTTGCAGGCTAGTTAGCTACAGTAATTAGCTGTTCAGCAGTAGCCCATTAAATAGCTTGTAAACGTACCTGTAAATGTCACTTCAGTCCAGTTAGATGCTGGTGTGGGCCTTACTCTTTAATATCAGAAACAACATGCTGCCTCCCTATGACTTGTTGGCACCAGCTGAGACAATAAAGACCTTTTTCCTACCTTATACACTAATAGAAAACTAGTGATGGCCAAATGAAGCTTCGTGAACCATTTTCTCTTTTTTTCTGAGCCCACTAGATGGGGCTCTCTCTTCAACAAAGGGTTGAAAACACACTGAATTGCCATTCCTTTAACCTTTTTCTTTGAACAGAGAGCGCCATCTATTGAGCTCAGAAAATAAAGACAATGGTTCACGAAGCTTCATTTGGCCATCACTGTAGAAAACTACAATAAGGGATGGCTAAATGGGATTTCAGATGAACTTAGATGGATTCTTTATTTGTTAGTCTCTTAAACTGACACAATATACACAAATAAATGAATGCCCCTGTCCTCAAGCTCCACAGGTTCACGAGATAGAAGCCACATTTTGGTACTGACATTATTGTTAACATACTGAGCATTTTTCATTTCATTACTTTTATTTCGAACAAAATTAAAAATACATATATACATACAGCATGCACATACATACAAATACACATACATATATATATATATATATATACACACATATAAATACATACATATACACACATACACATACATACACATATAAAATAAAAAGTGTGTAGCAACACACCAAAGGAAAAAGAACAATATCCATACAGTGTTTACAAGTAATATTAAAAATACTATTATCATTTCTGATTTAAAACATTTGTCCGAAAAGGAGCAGGATGAAGCCGAAGCTTGTAAATGATGCACAGTGAAGAAGTGCACTGCTCTTGAACCTCTCAATCTCTTCATCTTTGTCTTCCTCTTCCTGTTTGCATTCTGACCATCCTCCTTTGCTTTGCCTTGCATTTACCCTTGTCTTTTTGTTTGGATGTCTGCTCAAATCACACAGTCACTCCATCAGGTCATATTAAAATGCTGTCACAGTTCGTTTACCAACTAACCAATCACATCGCATACCGCTGTTGGCCTCTGCAGGAGACCCTGTAGAACCTATTAAAACGAGTTTCTAAATATATATCATCCATGTTCCTGGACCCCTCTTGTCCATGGTCAACATTTTCAGTGCAAAACTATCTTAATCATGAAGTCTGACCTGGTTGAATTTATTTTTGTTCCACTGTCTCCTAATAATTATAAAATAAAACCTAAGAGCTCTTTGTCAGGATAATCCATCACAGTGTACGCCAGGTTCATTAATTCAGGTAAACAGATCAATGCCTCAAGGACACATGCTATCAATTTATATTTGCGCGTGTCTGTATGAGGATTAAGAGGTCTGCTGGCTTTTGAAAAGCAGCAGAATGCAGAGTTGCTCCAAAAGGTGACAATTTATGCCGAGTCAGGCGTCGATGCACCTCTCAGCTCTCTCACTCCTCTTTTCTCACTTCAGCATGCACTCCTTAAAACCCAGCCTAAAAAATAACTTTTATGTCACTGCTTTCACATCAGAGTGGTATCACCACCAAACAGCCACCTGTCCGAGAAATGTTGGGCCTTATTTTATGATTGTGTGTAAGGGGATATAAATGTCGCCCAAATTTTGTTAAAGCAGCTACAATCAAGTAAAATAAATAATAATATAAAATAGTGATCTAGTGTTGGGGCATCTTTCAGCTCACTGTTTTTGTTTTGTTTTGTTACTTTACTGTTTTGGTTCACTCTCATCGCTCTCATAGCATTACATTACATATTTTATACAAAATACAAAATAAATTAAAGTAGGCCGTAATGAAATACTTCAGTCAATTGACCTATTTGAGAAAATGTTTAATTACTGTCATCTGGAAATGAGCACACAAACCTTTCTATGACTGAAAGGTGATTCAAAGAGACACATGTGGACTTACTGAATGTAAACGACATGGAGGGATTCATACTGACAGTGAATGTTCCTTTGAGCTACACTTTTTAGCATATATTAGGCAAGACCTGAAAGTGAAATGCTACAAAACATATTCCTTTTCATTTTCTGTGAATGTGATGGTTCTTCTACAATTTTAGACTTTAGAAAAAGAAAACCTAACATTTTGCTATCTTCTCCCATCTTTCTCTCCTTTTCTCTAATGTGTTCACTCTCGCTTGCTCTCTTTTGCTTTACTCAGTGTAAACACGTTTGTGCAAACAAAATGAATTGCCACTTACTTTGATGCTTCAGCTCACAACTGGTAGATAAAGAGAGTAAACATGGAGAAAGAGAAAAGAGAGAATGAGGATGAGCGAGATGGTGGAGCACCCAGATTACAATGTGTTTCATGTAGCTTTTGTTGTTGTTAGTGCTGATTTGGTTCGAGGGTTGAAAGACATTTGCTTTGGCGGTAATGCCATGCACACATTGGTGTAAAAAAAATGCTTTGTAAAACGACAGTGGGTTGTGTTGCATATCTCTGACTGAGAAACTAACCCTAATTATGTTTCCTTCTCTGTTTTTTCACTCTGTCTTTCTTTTATGTTTTTTTTTTTTTTTATCCCTTTAACTTCATCTATTTCTTCATCATCCTCCTACTCATCCCGCTAATTCCTCATGTACAAATCCTTCCTTTATATCCTCAATCTTGCCCCCCTCCTTCTTAACCTTCTGCATCTTTCCACCTTTTACTGTTTACTCCCCCTCTTTCGTTGGTTTCTCCCTACCTCGCCTCCATCTGTCTTCTCTCCAGGTCTCTGTCTGGACGTATTGTTGGAGGTGTGTGGTGGTTCTTCACTCTTATCATCATCTCCTCTTACACAGCCAACCTGGCTGCTTTCCTCACTGTGGAGAGGATGGTCTCACCCATAGAGAGCGCAGAGGACTTGGCCAAACAGACAGAGATAGCCTACGGCACACTGGACTCAGGCTCTACTAAGGAGTTCTTCAGGGTATGGACTCCACACATTCTGCTCATTTATTTGAGTGCTTTAGAGGTGTCAGCCTTTTACTATGTTAAGTCAAGTTAATTTGCTACTGAGCTGAAAGGCCAGAAAGTCTCAGATGTCATGCTGAACTCACATTTAATGCTGTTATTAAAAACCCAAGCAGTACTGTACAAACACTGAATGTAAACATAGCATTGTGTGTTTGTAAGAAAACTCCACAGGGTGCTTTTAGGAAATGGTTGCCAATTTGTTGTGTTCTTTATTCCCTTCCAAATGGCTGTTATATGAATGTGATGGTGCCAGCCCATGTGTCCCTCAGTGGTAAAGAACGCCATCCTACTATGCTTTACAGCATTCATCACAGCAGATTACAACTTCAAAGACAAACAACACAATCTTAAAGTTACTTCTGAAATAAATTGTCAGTCAGTGAGAGGAAGCAAATGTGAGGGAGGTGTTGTCTCATTTATTGAAGCCAGACAAAAGCCAAGCAGCAGAATTTGTTTCTGACTGTAGGCGGGACAAGGATAAGTGACTAATAACAGTGTAAACCAATTTACAATAGTCCAGGTGGGAGGAGAGGAACGAACGGATGACTTTCTCCTGATCTTAAATTAAGAGAGGCTTACATTCTCGGAAATAAAGCTACGCTGAAATGCCTGGCTTTCACTTTCCGGCTAATTTGTTTATAAAACTAGAAAAGACAAAAGGACCAGCGTGGGATTTTATACCTTTTGATTAAAATTCAAACATGATTACAATGGAACAATATTGAATGCACTGAATCACTTCTCTACTCTGTCAAATAAAGCAATGGTAATTATAATAATCATCCTAATAGTAAACAGTAAAGAGAAGTGAAGTAGAGGTGGTCTATGTGGACAGAGGAGGTGGACAGAATATTCTACGGTTAGCTGTTTTCGTAAAACAATAAGAAGGAAATTATAGCGGAGTGAAGTGAGAGACCAGTAGAGGCTTCACCCATTGACCTAGTCATCTATGTGGATTCCAAATATACATAAGCACTCATTAACACATACAAACATAGACGCACACGAGCACACATTGCTGATGAAGACAGATTTTCTTTTTCCTGCAGACATGGGCAAAACACCAGAGTCACCACATGTACAAAAACAAATCGGAATTGGTTGTGTGCTCATGCATTGTGTGTGTGTCTATATACCAATTTACAGTTATGCTTTGTAAAGATTCGTGCATTAGTGTGTGTGTATTTGGGGATGTGGTGGAGGGGTAGGTTGTAGCAGACAGTTTGTGCTTCTGTGAGCGGATCTGGCATAATCAACATAACGAGCAGGCTGAAATCTTTGGAGGGTGAAAAAGCAATTTACTCTCCCACAGCTGAGGGGGATTCGCCACCACCATTAATTATCTGTATGTGTGTGTATATTTCTGTGTGGACCTAAAGCATGTATGTATGCATATTCAGCCACATACTGTATGTACATGTATGCATGTACTGTATATGTGCATGTGAGTATTTGTGTTGCACTTCTCTCACAGAGGTGCGTGTGTGTGTGTGTGTGTGTGTGTGTGTGTGTGTGTGTGTGTGTGTGTGTGTGTGTGTGTGTGTGTGTGTGTGTGTGTGTGTGTGTGTGTGTGTGTGTGTTTGTGTCTTAAATGTATATTCAAAAGTGCCTGAAGGTGACTTGCAGCATCCATTTCCTCCTTCAGCCTCACTCATTGTAAAAGAATCTGGAAAGAGTCACACCGCATTGTCACACATCCATCCTTCCAAGGCCAGACGCTGCTTTATACGTGCACAGTCATAACTGTCTCTCCCTCTCTCATTCTCACGCTCTCCAACACACACACACACACACACACACACACACACACACACACACACAGGAACAGACACACACACTCAGGCAGATTCAAATACATACAGACAAAAGCAACACAAACACAAGCGCATACACATTTTGCTGCGGCCAGACGGAGAAAGCGGGGGATAGAAAAATGTTAAACATAAGTGATAGATGGATGAATGGATTAAACTTGAGGAATGAGGATGATGAAGGGATGAAAAAGGCTCAAGGTATAAAGAAGTTGATGATGAGAAGGTTTTTTTTTTAATCTACAATGGTAGACAGAGTGAGAAATAAAAAGAGAAAGAATGGAGAGACAGAGGGTAGAATGGAGTAAAGAGGGGCCTGCTGGTCTTCATAGACGTGAGTGACATTATTATGGGATAGTTGTCCGTCACGCACTAGTGACAAACTCGCACACGTGTCCACACACAATCCCCCGGGCGCTGGTTTCGGTGGCTGAGTTCATGGCTTGTCGCTTGCAGAGCGACAGAATAACACTTAATCACCAGGAGAGAAAGAGAAGAAAGAAGCAGGATGTTTGTGGAGGATGACAGTTCGACTCCTCTGCTTGTTATTTTCACTCTTGAGTACACACTGTCCGCACACACACATGAGAACACAATACATTCATACATACACATACTGTATAGACTGGTGCACAGAACTGCACATGCACACATCCATATGCATGGTATATACACAATATAATACAATCCATTGCATCATACCAGGCAGACATGCCCTCTGAAAAGATCTTCTGTTAGAGCAGATTTCCGAATTCATAGCTGCACAACCGGATTAGTATGCCACTATGCAAGTCATAAACTCATTTAAAGTAAGATTGATGATTGACTTGTCAAGGGAGATGTAGTGTTACATTTTAAATGTGGTTATAAATGTCATTATATGCCAGAGGATCAAAATGAAAGATGGAAGACACAGCCCTCCATCAGCGGTGTAATTTTATTCAAGGACTATATGAGTGGAAATCAGCCTCAGCATACATCATAAGAAACTGGAGCAATAAATGAAATACAGTAAAAACATACAACATAACAATACACTTTGTTGTCCAATCTCTGTACTGTTGTTTCTATTGTAGACTTGTGGAAAAAGCACTTGGGCCTAATTTATAAACAGCATTGAGTGTCATTATGTCAATGCATTGTTTTCACGATCTCAGCTCTTTACATCTCAGATTCATCCTATTTGTCTCAGTCAGCATGCTATGTTGATTTGAATAATCAAATCTGTGGTTTGAGGAGCTGCTCACACTTCATCAGACTTCAATGAGGTGTGAATGGACACCCAGAAGTAGACAGAGCAAGGATGTGTTAACAATAACACAGCATTCTTAAATGATTGATTTTTCTAAGGGTCAACAAATCCCCTGAAAAAGCCAACAATGCGGTAATTTGTTTCGTAGTACATTTGAGTTTTCCCTACCCTGTCTGTGGCTCTCCGATCCAATCCCATTTGTTTCTATTGAAGACGCAAATCCTTTTAAACAGGTCACATTTGTATTGTGTTGAGTACATGTACCAAATGTACATGTACCAAAACAGCTATGTAGTTTGTAGCAAACAATTTAATCAGGAGTAAATAGTTTATTTGTAGGGGAATATTTACAGTGGTGGAATAATACACATTATGCTATTAACTCAAAATAAACTACAGTAGCCATGTTCATGGTAATGAAGGAACATGACACCCAGTGCAACAGAGTGGCCACTGATGTGTTCTTAATAGTTTTAGCACTACAATGGAGATCATGCGAATAAGCTACTTGGATACACAGGCAATAGCTAATTAGTTTAACCTTCAGTGAGCGACGCTGACAGTTTTGTCAAATTGCCTGAATCTGACCACCTGGGTCACTTGAATACAAACTGCTACTGAGGTTCAGTCAAATTGCACAAATAGCATAAAATGTTACTCTATGTTCTTTGCTTGTGAGATCTTACCCATCCACCCTGTTCTTCCTTATCTACACCTGTCAAAGATGTAGGTAGGGTAGGCGTGACATGGCTATCTTTCTCTCAATCTGTCATATCTTCCTCAAATGAAATTATTTGTAAACTGTCAGGCCTACATGGTCACTCTTCCCTTGGCAGTCTTCTCCTTATTGGACTATGAAAACCATAATCTGTGAAAATACCCTGGCCTTGGATGTTAGCAAAATGATGTCCATTCATTCCTAATTTACATCTGCTCTCTCCTCTTCTTCCACCTCCTCCACCCCAGAGGTCCAAAATAGCCGTATACGAGAAGATGTGGTCATACATGAAGTCTGCCGAACCGACTGTCTTCACCAAAACCACAGCGGAGGGCGTGGCAAGGGTCCGCAAGTCCAAGGGGAAGTACGCTTTCCTCCTGGAGTCCACCATGAATGAATATACGGAGCAGCGCAAGCCTTGTGACACCATGAAAGTCGGGGGGAACCTGGACTCCAAAGGATATGGGATTGCTACACCGAAAGGCTCACAGTTAAGGTGGGTGGAATAGGGTAACAATAGGAGACAGTAACAAAGTTGATACTGTCCTATTGCTGCAATATTCCACCTACCCTGCTGTGCCTTTTATACTACACCTATAGATTAACCTGTCACTGCTGTCAGGTGAAAATCCCCCACACAAATTTAAGAATTGATTAACACTTGACCAGTATTTGTTATTGATTGTTGATCACAAGTACTAAATTAACTGCAAAGATTATGGCACCAGTACAATGTATTATTATAAACTCCAAAAGCAAAGTTATAGGTTTTCACCCAGCAGCAGCGATATAGATAAGTATGTTGACTATT
Source organism: Zingel zingel (assembly GCA_023566125.1). Taxonomy (NCBI): domain Eukaryota; kingdom Metazoa; phylum Chordata; class Actinopteri; order Perciformes; family Percidae; genus Zingel; species Zingel zingel. Next base: position 28,310,023 of record CM042316.1, read on the forward strand.
CAAATTATGTTTCATCACGTCTTGGATGCTTAATTCCTTGATTTTCCTTTTTTTTTCTGTCTGTCCGTACTTTTCCTCACTCTTCTCTGCCACCACTCTGTTAATTTAGGGCTTGTTTGCTCCATTTCTGTGTCCTCTGTCACTGTCATTTGTCCGTGCTCACATCCCCTCTTTCTTTCATCTTTTAACCACTCTGTTTCTCCACAGGGCCACCTTGCAGGTAACTTTGTCCATTTGTCTGTTGTCTCGTCTCTTTGTTCCTTTCATCCTCCGAGATAGTCATGATGGTGATGCTGATCATAATCGTTACGATTATTATTATAGGAGAGATTTATTAACTGAATATGAGCGTGAGGAGGGGCAGAATCTCACACTGCTACCGTTAGATCCAGAGCCACAAGGGGGAATTCATAGATGAACAGGAGACAAAAAGTGAGAAACGGGAAGTAGAGGGGCCTGGCCAATGGGGGGACTAGAAATTAAACATAATACAGGATCCCACACCAAAAATACTGGGTCTGAAAAGAAAAGAAAATAGTCCTTTAATTCTATACAAACTAAATTTAAAAAAATAATATTAATGGTAATTGGAAATCACCTAATTAAATCCAGACCAAAGAGTAATCAGTAGTTTATGTTAAAGAATGTACATGAGGGTGTGTAAACATTAATAAAGAGAGCATATGCTGGAGGAAATGAATGAGAAAGAGAGTTTAAGTCTTAAAGTTGGTCATTTTGTTTTGATTTTCCCTCAGCAGACACTTGTTTATCTGGCTTATTAACTTGAGCCTACAGTAATAGTCCCAGTAGGTTTCACTCAGGTATACTGTCAATGCAAATAATTTATTTTTCAGGTGACTGTGACAGCAGTATAGTGAGACTTTGTCTTCACAATGTCACAAATGCCTGCTAAGGGGAAAATAATTGACTAAATTCAGCAACGCCGGACCACTTGCTCTCTCTTCTCTCCCTCCATCTCTCTCTGTCAGCATTTCATATTTGCCTTATGAATGGCAAAACACAAACAGCACATCAGCCTTACATCCTGCTCTATAACTTTCCCCTGTGTGTGTGGTGCAAACAAGTCCCACTGTCGTTTATCCTTTGTTATATACAGTACACAAAGGTTTTTTCGTTTATGAGGGAAAAGTGACAGACAGTGGGTGGATAGGTCCCTTTTTTAAGCCCCCATCTAGAACACATTTCTGGGACTATCCACGGTTGTCTCTGGCTTCTCTCAATCAGCGGAAACCCGATCTACCAGGTGCACACATGTGGCAGGAAAGTGTGCACGTCAGGTGAGCCTGCCTCTCCTCTCGGTGCACTAATCACAGTGCTTGTTTGACCTTGATGATGTTAATTAGGAGAATGAATACCCTGATGATTAAAATGAATGTCAGGAATGCATGCTTTATGAAGTATAGCTGCTCTTGGTATGATTATTGATTTGTGACTGTTATTATCCTGACTGACAAAGTGTCAAAATGTTTAAACTGTTTTCATCCATACCGCTTATGTTGAAGAGATTAGTCATGGCTTGTCGATTAGATCACCCCAGAGAACACTGTCTCTCTCTGAATCTCTTTACTAGCTTTACTCTGAGAGCTAAACCTATAGAGGGCTTGTCTTTTTACTCTCACTTCCCTAATGTTTCCTGAACTGACAACATTTCAGTCACAAGCCAGCATCTTCCCTGCCATCTAACAACCCACTCTGAGATGAGATAGGACCTCCAGATAGGGAGGTGTGCAGACAAAGGGGCAGACTAACAAACAAGCAGGCAGCAACTGCAGTGGCCTTTTTGTAGTGATTTCCCCCGCTGATTACAGCATCTCACAAACAAAAGAGCGGTCAGCAGAGGCTGGTAGCAGGAGAGACCAACAGGAAAGTCTTGTACAGGTATAAAGCAGAGATGTACCAAAGCAGTAGGGACGGCACAAAATGAATGTATTAAAGCATGAAGGGAATAAGTTGACAAAATCATTCAGCTCCTGCAGCCGTGTTTTGTAGACACTCCTCTCACAGTATGGAAATTGAGGCCATCGAGAGACATTTGCAGGAAAAGTGAAATGGTGAGAATTGAGGCAAATTAAAACTGCTGGTTCTCTATATCCCATAAAACCACTGTTGGATTGTCTGTCTTAAAAAGAGTGTTGTTTTGTGTGTTTCAGCTAAGTATAACATAATGTTTTACAGTATATACTTCATGAGACTAAAGTACAGTATTACCTTACAGACAGCCACCGGTTACAGTTCATGTGAGTTCAGTACCAAAATAATCAACTTGGAGATATTCAAAAAATATGCTGAAGATATGTAATCCGTTTTCCTTATAAAGTTGTGTTATTGTTGCATGGTAATTCAGTTGAAATCGTGGATTCTTTGAAGTGTTCTGGGTGATGCACTGAAGTGCGAGTGAGAACACCTGAGATCTAAGAACTGGCTGCTAAATAGCACAGCATTCACAACACTTTGTTGTTAAAAAAGCCAACTAAAAGAAAACCGAGCAAACCTGGGCATCATGAATAGGATGGCTTCCTTTTTGTTTAGAAGCTCACCCTCAATGTTGAAGCTATCCACAACGCAACAACCTTAACAATCTTTTTTTTTATCATTGCTTTCAACTTCACACCATGGAAATATTCATAACTGTTGTAGTATGGAGCTGTAGTATGTCAATCAGCTTTCAAATTCAACAGGGAGCCATATTTGGCCATTTGGGGGCCGTGCAACGTCAGGCACTTTAGCCATAGAATTGTCAAAATCTTGATTTACTTTGGAGCTGTGTTTTCTCCATAACTCAGTGGTAGATGTGGACATGCTGGGCATCAATGGGAAGGAGAGGAGCTGTCGTATGTGAATCAGCTTTCAAATTCAAAGATAACTGATTAACCTGTTCCAAGTGGGTTTCCAATACCAGCAAGTTGATTTTAATCATTTACTAAAATAATGAATTCCTAAGCAAAGAGAAGAGCTTCTCTTTACAAACATGCCTGATACAAAGATCTTGGTGCACACACAGCGTGAGGGCCTGATATTTAGCCCTGTGTCCCTGAATTTAGTTTGGAGGTCAGTCCCTTCAGGGGTACTGTAGGAAACTGGAGCCACACACACATGCATGCACGTATACAAACACACACACACACACACACACACACACACACACACACACACACACACAAACATAAAGTACAGAGTAGCAGGAAGGCAGGAGAGCATCAGAAGGGGCAAGAGCACCATCAACAGGATGCAGAGACCTGGTTAACATACTTTATAGCAACAATGTAATACTCACTGTGGAGCATCATGTGTTAGTGCAGCCCAGTAGCAACATAGGATAGATACAGTAAAACATTTTTATTTTTTTTAAAAGTAACAGTAATACATTTTGAGAAAGTATCTGAAGTAGAAACAAAGAGAAAGAGAAGAGAGCGTTCTCTGGGGTGCATCTTCCCCACTAACCCACCTTTGTCCCTTCAAACTCTCTGATCCCCCCCTCCCCTTCTGTTCCTCATTTCCCAACCCCCTTTTCCTCCTCAGTGTGGTCCACGTCCATCTTGTCTGTCTGTCCCTCCATCCTCTGCTCTGACCAAACTATCTTATCTGTCCCTCCTTTTTTACATAAAGAAATGCGGTCAACCTGGCCGTGCTAAAGCTCAACGAGCAGGGCCTGTTGGACAAATTGAAAAACAAGTGGTGGTATGACAAAGGAGAATGTGGCAGCGGGGGAGGGGATTCCAAGGTTAGCCCTCTCTGTCTGACCACCCCACCACTAGGGGGACAGGGGACAGGGGCCGCTCACCGGCTAAGCAGCTCGCGGCCGCCCCCGTCCCGGGAGTGTATCACATGCATCTGCCCTGGCGAAGAGTCAGTCAGCAAAGAGGGAGGGCAAACGTGACAACATAAAATCTCCTGGGAAGCCCTACAGCTTTAAAAATAGGCACAATGTTGCATTTGCTGTCAGTGGTGTGTGCCTTTTTATATGAAAGGTTACGATCCAGTGACAAAGGTACAACACTTGAGCTTGTTTATACAGAGAAAAAGAAAAAAATAAGGGCTTTTCTTTTAAACCATTGGTTGACTCAAAAGAGAACCAACATTATTTTTTGACATGTTGAATCATCAGGGAAAAACATAATTGGCTATTTTCAAAATCATTCAGGGAAATACTGTATGTCCCCTTTGCATGTGAGTGTTTGCCAAGCTAATTCAAGCACAGGTCATGATAATAACTATTTTTAAATGTGTTTGTCACTGATCTGGTAATGCCCCTCTGAAATGTCAGTGTGAAGTTGGAAAGATGAAGAGAGCAATTACTGTCAAGACAGAAATATTCGCCCCCTAGTGGCAGTTCTGGGGAGAGAAGGAGAGACTTGAGTGAGAGTCAAATTGCAAGAAAGACAGAGGGACACTAGTCTATATCTACGACGTTCCACGTCCAGGATTGTTCAGGTGCCGCTGGAAATTCCGCCGGATGTCCCTCTTATGTCCGTTACCTTTCGCTTTCTTTGTGTTGTAATTTTAAACTCTGGTCGATTTATGAGGACTATGGTTAACTGCTCCTCAGATCTCTGCAGGGTAAATCCAGACAGCTAGCTAGACTATGTGACCAATCTGAGTTTTCTCTTACAAGACTAAAACAACTTTTGAACGTACACATTCTGCCAAAACAAGTTCCGTTCCAAGGCTATTTTGCAGAGGCACTGTTGCTCCGTCCGGCGCTTAGCACCGCCCAAGACGGTTGTGATTGGTTTAAAGAAATGCCAATTAACCAAAGCACGTTTTTCTCCCATCCTGGAATTCTGTGTGGACTAGCCAAACCCTCCGCAGCGCTGTGGAGGAAGGTCTGGCAAAGCGAGACTAAAGTAACACCAAACGGAACCTTATCACTCCTTCAACTGAGAAATTGTTGGCTGAGTAGGTGGCAGATGAAACAGGTTTTACAACGTTTAATCAAGAATGAAATGAAAAATGAATAACAGGGCCCAAGTGTAGTTGTAGCTCTCGGATTCTTTTAGGCTCAGATTGATTTGAGGCAGAGGGGAGGATGAATAATTGATAGCAGCAGAATGCAATTACAGGATCAAGTTTCCTTCATCTCTTGTTCGTTTGTTTCAACAATTCTATTTAGTCTTATTTTTCAATTCAGTTTTTCTATTGTGTTGAAGATTGAAAAATTTAATTTACTCTTTTGTTGCTTTTAGGTCCTGAAATGATTCTTAGGAGCTCCCTAATCTTCTGTATGTCTCATAAGAGTTTGTTTTTTTGATTCATACTTGTTCAAAGTATTTTAGAATCATGTATACACGTCTTGTTTGGAATAAAGCAAATCATTAAAGTCCATCTAGCTAAATGTAAACTTTAAACAATATTAGAGTCTACAGCCCACATATAAAATGTCGGATGATTACCAAAGTCAGGATTCACCCTCTGCAGACCATGACTGTCTTTACAAGATTTCATGCCAATCCATCCATACATTGTCGAGATATTTTAATCTGTAACAAAGTAGAGGACCGAACAACTGACAGAAATGGGAAATGCGATCTGAGAAAAGATCAGAGAGGAGTTATCTCTGGCCTTCAAAGTCTAGATTTTATGAAATCCTCAGCTTCACATTTAAACCTGTCTCACTGTAGCTCTCTCTCCCAGCGGTAACACAGTGCTAGCCCAATGCCAATAGTCCTGACTTAACAGTACTTGCCTCTGGCTCATTGGAGGATCAGCTAGGGCAGCATGGGTGTGTTACCTGAAGTGACAAAGGTGGGTCCCACTCATATGTCTGTAGCTCGCTTTAGCTCCTCGCTCCCCCCAGCCCCTCCTCAACGAGCATACACACATGTACTCAGTGGGATCCATGCTAGGTCACTTGATGTGAAGTACTTTTCTATGTAACTGAGCTGTGCAATGCAAATGTGAAATACCCTAATAACATAAAATAACATGACCTATGATGTTATTTATGTTATTTTTACACGCGAAGAACCCCGGTAAACCTTGCAGTTTTGAAACTGAGCGAAGCAGGCGTCTTAGACAAACTGAAAAACAAATGGTGGTATGACAAGGGAGAGTGTGGACCCAAGGACTCTGGAAGTAAGGTCAGTCTCATGCTGCTGCGGCCCCTCAGAACGCTAGCCTGAAATTCTCATCCTGAATACGCTCCAGATTACTGCAACTACTGTTTTAGCAATAGTCAATATTCTCAGTTAGCCTGAAACATAACTTGAATGTGCTCCACAGTAGACTAAACTGTCCTTTCAGTGATTCCCTACAACATTTTTTTCCTTTTTGATGCTGGACCACATTTACCTAAATATGCATCAGATTAATTTAAATTCTTTTTCAGTTTCTGTAGCAATCTGTGGCAATCCCATCTTCATTACAGTTAGCATTAGAAATACAATGCAAATTTTGATTATCATCAGCCAATTTTCACTTTCATGTTTTTGTTTTGATCTTATACACAAGCCCATTTTTGGTAACCTGAAACTCCAGATGAGATTACTAAAATTTAATCAGGACTATGCTATGTATTTATTTCCATAACTTGGAGTTACGCATGGTAACGCTTCATTTTACAGGTGCATATTTATATATAGTTGTGTGGAATTTGGTGCTAATTATAGGTTAAATAAAGGGAAATGATCAATTTGTACAGTTGCATTTGGATATGAAGGCTAATGCAAATGAATTAATGTATAAAGATGTCAGTGCACAGCAGGTCAGCTGAACTTTTATGTGAATTTTGTCAACAGACAAATATTCAATTTTATTATCAATTTTTTTTTTACATGTATGGAGAACATAGTTTGCAATAATAAATCAATACTGAACTAATACTTACATGGGTTTAAGTGGAGCGGTTCTTTCCTCTGGAAATCAACTGCATAAGCTCAACACAAATGACCCAATTTCAACTAAATTAACTGCAGAACTCCATTAGCCTTTTAATTAGAACCAAACCATGTAGTACTTTTTAGGACGTTTCTGACAAAATTAGTAGAAAATTATGGACCTGTGAGATAAAGCGTTGCTTTTTTTTTATTAGCATTTGCTATTAAAGTGCTCCAGCTAATATATACCCTTTATCTCCCAGTTACATATTTGTTACTGTTTTGTTTCAGAGTAAAAAAGGTTCTTATGAAGATGTTTACAACATAGAGCATAGGAGCTGCTCCACTGTAAATGTTTAGACTCCTGGAGCTTTTAAATTTCATTGAAACTGTAGACAAATGTCATCACCGCTCAGATTAAAGCCTGCACTTTTTTACTTAAATGAATGTTGATTCAAGCTGCTTTGATATCATGTTACTATGTTACAGTTGTAGAAATGTAGAATGTTCTAGTTGTATTGACTGTTACAGATGTGTAGTATGTAGTAGCTGTTGTGGTGATAGTAGTAATAATTGTAGTTGTAGAAGTAGAACGTAAATGTATGATAATTCATAATTAAGTGATAACAAATGTAATTTCTGTAGCATAGCATATTTACAACTGTATAACACAAAATATCACAAAATATATTTTTTTCATGACAATCTCCATTTCTGTGTCTAACCCACTGTGCCCATTGTCTGTCTGCTTTTTTCCACCTCTTTTCACATACTTCTCACCCCCTTATCCTCCTTCACTTTTCCTCTACTGCTTACTTACTCCCGTTATTCTCCTCTTTTTCACACACCTACCTAAACTTCATCCTCCATCATCCTCCTATACTCAATACATACACATATACAATTTTTGCCTTTTTTTTAACTTTTCCATTGACCCCTTCTCTTTTAAAACTCCACCCCTCTGCTGCCTCCTTCACTTCGACTCTTCCTTCCCCTCATCCCGCATTCTTCCCCAAACCTCATCCCACTCCCTCTCTTCAGGACAAGTCGTCCCAGGCTTTGAGCCTGTCCAATGTGGCAGGGGTCTTCTACATCCTTGTGGGTGGCCTGGGCCTGGCCATGCTGGTGGCCCTGGTCGAGTTCTGCTACAAGTCACGGGCCGAAGCCAAGCGCATGAAGGTGGACCTTAGCCCCCCCCACTGCCCCAGCCCCTCCCCCAGCACCCAGAATCTAGCCACTTATAGGGAGGGGTACAACGTGTACGGCTCCGAGGGGGTCAAGATATAGGGGTAGGATTTAGAGGCTCCCATATAGGTGGGGTTATGGTGGTGTTGATCATGGTGGTGGTGCTGTAGATTATTGTATTGTCGATGTGGAGGCTGACGCAGCAGTCCAACGCAACCGTGTTGTTCTTCATTTGGTGATGAGGATGTGGTCAAGCATTGTGGAACCATTGTAGCTTTTTATGTTTCGTGAAAGCTTATTTTGGCTGTTTTGTTTCTTTATTGGCCTAATATTTTGTTAGATTTTTGGTTTTGTTACTGTTACTTTTCATTGTTTAGCAAATTACCCCCGGCTAGATTGGGGTTAGATTTGTGTGACTACAGATTTGGTTCCATCGTCTTTGGCTGCAGATGATGATGATGATGATGATGATGATGATGATGGTAATGGTAATGGTGATGCTCCTGGCTCATGACTTGACTAGGCACCTGCATTGCAGTTTTAGCTAATTGTTAACAAAATTATGATGAGCAGGGATGCACAACTCCATTTACAGGGGCTAGCGTTGTATATAAATAACGTATAGGGCTGCAACTACCAATTCTTTTCTTTATCGATTAATCTGCCATTTATTTTTCTCAATTAATTATTGCTTTTTTCTCCAACCAACAGTCAAAAGTCCAAAGATATTAATTGTACTATCGCATAGGTTGAAAGATAAAACTACAGTTGTGTTTGACTTTTTTGCTTAAAAGAATGATTACCAACATTTGTTTCTCACTTTACTGTCTATGGGCTAATCAATTAATTGAATAATAATTGTAGTGCTAATACTGTACATATAAACTTCTAATAATGATTAGCATACGTTACAAAAGTTTCAAGTTTATTAATACTAACATTCAAAACCCATGTGTTATTTTTCCCTAATATTTGATTTTTCAGCTTGGCTAATCTATTTTCAAGGTTGTAGCAATAGTCTACATTTGTACTTACCCTGAGAGCAAAGGTTTGTTGCTGTGATGTTCCTCATTAAAATTGGTGACTGCTTCTAGCTACAAATTAATTAGCTTATGTGTGGACACCAATTATCACTTATGTGGGTCTGACTGAAACTTTTCAGCTATAATCTGAGTGTTATCTCAGGAATAAAAAAAAAACACTATTAAGTTGTTTTTATGTCAGTGGATGTCCACCATAATTTTCCTAACTAGACTAATAGCACCACTGCAATGTCAGAAAGACATATGAGCATACATGAAACACCTTGTTTGTTAAGAGCCCTTTTAAAGCCAGTTCACGCTGAGCCAATTCAAAGTAACTGAGGGCGAGATTGCACTTTTGACAGCTTGAGCAAAGTTTCAGACCTGAAATACCGATTTAATCTTGTCCATTCTCGAGCATGTATATTCAAGGAAGTTATTAAGGTAACAAATGAAATAGCTGGATTATTTATTTATTTTTACCCAGCAGCATATTTTAGATGATTTTCATTTTTGACCATATATATTAGTCAACGTGCAGCCATCAGGTGATTGAGTGACATTGTGTTCCTTAAATTCTGAATCCTTGTTGCTTAATCAATCCTTTATGGGGGGAATATTTACTAATCTTGACTTCTAGGAGCTAATCAAAATAGTAGCAGTATTATTTTGATCACCTGATATGTACTCATAGATCTGCATTTACTAAGTGATTTAGTTCAAATGTTAATCAGGCAGACCAGGACTAGAAATATTTAGTGTATACATGTGAATCTAATTTACTAACAGTAAACCAGGGTACATAAATATTCTTCAATGCACAATAGTTAGAGTTAATTTATTCGTTCTGAATTGACCTTTAGGCACGGTTTCCTAAACTGCATCTTTAACGAGTTGTCCATATACTGGAGTTGTGCACCCCTGTCGTATACGGTCCAAACAGGCACTCTGAAATATTCCAGCCCTGACAACTTCTAAACAGCCCAGTTACTTAGTGTTAATGCAGAGGAATAATTGGTGAAGCAAACACTTCATAAAGATCGGCTACTTGGTGATGCTGTTGTAAAAACATGACTCATATTTATTGATGTAATAGAGCAATTAACTGAATTGAAAGGAAACATGACCTCAATTTGATGATCTGCTTAACAAACCTTTCAGAGGCATTATAAGGTCATATTTGATGATCGCCTCGAGCAGGATCAATACCCAGGATGCAAAAATACAGCTAAATGTGATACACTAAATGCTGGCTATTATCTGTCCAAAGGAAACCATGCCAACTTGAAATGAAGTTTTATCACATTCTGAGCATCCACACATAGTATACAGTAGACATAGTATCTACACACTTCAGATAGGTTCCTTGAACATGTTCTTAGATGTTCCTTTAGACTTAGAGTAGTCTTTTAATTGAACTGTACATCAGCATGACAGCACTCATTAAAAGAGGAGTAAGGCAAACCTCTGTCTCTGTTCCTGGCAGCGTTTGTAACTGCAGAGTAAACTGTGATAGATAGATGTGATATAGATGAAAAGTAGTACATCTAATTGCCTATTTTCAGATATTGTCCTCTAAGTAATGTATCCAAAAGTAACTTTCACAAGACTAGATACTGTATAAATGCCATTAGTTTATAAGCAGAACATCAAATTGCTATGTTACAGAAACCAAAGATGAAACTAAACCTTGTTTTCTTTAGCATTCTTTTCAGAGATAATTCTCTCTAGATTGCCAGTTAAAGCAAAGACATTTTAAGTGTCACAATCACAGCACAGGCAAGACCCATTTCACTCATTACAAGTTCTCAGAAAATGCATGTTCAATCGTAAAACAAAGTTATTTGGCTGTCAGAGATATGACTGTGAAACATCACAGAGTAGCCTGGCTGTGTGAAGTGTCGCTCTACTCTGAGCAGTATAGTCAGTCGCTCCCTCTCTATAAATCTGAAACCTTGAAAGAAAAATCACTCCTTCATGTTTTCCTTTTGTGTTTCCAGTCCTCACCTTCCAAATCTTTTCAAATCCTCACCTGAATTTTTCTGATTTGTGAAACCCAGAACCCAGAAATGCATGGTCACCTATGAAATGCAGATGTCTAAAACCTAAATCCTCTTGTCTACTATGTACGTTTGTTAATTGTTGCCTGCTTTTACATTTACTTTTGCCTTTAGTAAAACTGTTACTGTAGTATTTGCACTGTGTTTTAGCGAGATTTGAATGTTTAGATCGGGGTGCAATCACACATGAACTCAGACATTTCTACCTGTAGTTCAGTTTGTTTAAAAAGGGGGAAAAATGTAATTCAAACTGATGAACAGCAAATAACTGCACCGAGAATATTTGAAAATGCTTTTCCAAGCAGCTTGTGGTGAAATCGGTTCAGAAAAACAAAACTTAAAGCAATAGTTCACGCAAAAATAATATTTATTGTATATAGTACTCAACTCCCTAGACTCTCTATAGTCCCAGAATAAGTTTTCTATAGAATAGCGTTAAGGAGCGGGTCGCGCCCGAAAAATGAAAGCATATCAGTGTAAACAGACTTCAGGCTGAACAAAAGACAGCAAAAAAGGTTATAACATCTCGTGTGCAGCATTATCCAAGTATGTTGTATCCATTTGTGGGCTCATGAAAATCCAAACATAACTATTTTCTAAAGCATTTTTGGATGATCCTGCATGCGCAACAACAATAACTTCCTTCGCAGGAAGTGTTTTGTTGAGCCCACAAATGGATAGAAGATGTTACATATTGCTACACAAAAAGGTTTTCAGACGTTTTTATAACCTTTTCTGCCGCCTTTCTTTTAGCCTCTGTCGAAGTGTGATGCACTGATATGCTTTCATTTTTCGGGTGCTCTGCTCTCCTTATACACTATTCAATAGAACACTTTTTCTGGGACCACAGAGAGCCGAGGGAGGTGAGTACTATATACAATTGATATTGTTTTTAGGTTAATTATTACTTTAAAATTCTTCAATAACTCTCCAGTAAATTAGTTACGTACTTCTTAAAGGGATAGTCAAATCTAACTACTCCATAGTCAGTATAGTCGATGGCAGTCAGCACGCCCCCAGTTTGGAGAAGCACGACAGGAGTCCCAACACAGCAATGTTCTGCTGTGGACGGGGGCTGCAGCACAATGTATTTCAGCCACCTAAAAAAGGACCACCTTAAAAAACAATATCAATGTAAGTGTATGCTATATTAAGAATATTTTCACTGCTTGACCTTGCTCTCTTCAAAGCCATCAGACTCCTAGAAAAGTTATTTTACCTCGCAGAACACAGGAGTTGTTAGTCTACCACTGCCTCGATCGGTTAGTTTGTGCTATTGTCTGACTTTGGTGTTTTAAAAGGGTTAGGAACTAACAAAACTAACAAACTTACTAACAGACTAACCAATCTAGGCACTGGTAGACCAGCATCTCCCGTGTTCTGTGAGGTAAAAATTTTCATAGGAGTCTAGTGGCTTTAAAGAGAGCATAGATGGATATAACGGCTTCAGTTCCCCGCCGGAAAGTGCTATTTGACGGCAAGGTAAAACGGTGAAAATAATCTAATATACACTTAAACAGATATTGATTTTTTTATGCGGTCCTTTTTTTAGGTGGCTAAAATATGTTTTGCTTCTGCCCTGTCCACAGCAGAACCTCATACAACCCAACTGTCCCTTTAACCAGGCAGTAATAGTTTACTGTCCATGTGACTTTAAAGAACAGATAGTAGCAGCAAATAATTTGCAAAGCTGGAACCACCAACTGTTACATAAAAATTAAAAAAGATTAATAAATTCTAAACGTTGTTGTTGATTTATTTGACAATGACTAATCTATTATTTGAGGAACTGTTTCAGCACCAGTTTGCTTATAATGTGAGCCTTATAACAATATAAATAGACTGGAATGCAAATAGAAAGACGTAGAAAAACTATGTGTATGCTTGCACCCTCAGACCTTTCTAACTGTTAGCGTACTCGTGTGTTCAGTGGGTGTACAGGCACATGCATGTGTAAGTGTTCTTTTTGCATGTGTTTTTATCAGAATTTCTGTGTCTTTACGCAAGTTTGTTGCACAGTTTTTTACGCAAATTACATGATTTTTTTTTACAACTAAATCTCCACTCTGCTATCTCCACCCTCTTTTCTGTCCTCCCCTCAACTTCTCCTCATATAGCTGTCTTTTTCTGAAGCCATGCGGAACAAGGCCCGTCTATCCATCACAGGAAGTGTGGGGGAGAATGGCCGCGTCCTGACGCCAGACTGCCCCAAAGCCGTGCATGCTGGCCACGTCTCCCTCCGACACCCCGGGCTTGCAGTGGTCTCCTCCGGACTGCCCTGAAAACCAAAAACACCTGCCGTGCCTTAACGACACACAAGCAAACAGACTTTGACAAGGACACATACACACACACACATCCCACATTCAATCACACACTATCATTTTAACTGATAACACACACACTCACACACACACAACATGCACATAATTACAGATACTCAAATACAAATACTCACATTTTTACACACTTGAATACACAAACACACACTGCGCCTCATCATCACACTTTCCTGCTGCCATTGACTTATTTTACAAGAGATAAGTGAAATTCAACTGTGGAGTGAACAGTGGAGTAAAAATACAAAGGACAACTATGACTATCACACTTGCCTGCAGCATTCATTTAATTGTTTTTTTGGAGGATACCATCCTGATATCAACAAACCGGCAGGAAAGCCAACACAGACTTACATGAAATGAACTATGAGCTGTGAACATGACCGCAAACTGATCATGATGATGATAGTGATAAAGATGATGATCGCAGCTGAAGTAAAATAACAACAACAGAAAAGACAACCAAACTCTGTTCCTGCTCTGTCTTCGTTGGACAGTGTTGGCCAATGAGCCGCACCCCTTGACAACGCCTTACTAAGACTATAAACATTGTTTTCATCATCATCATCATCATTATGGTCATCGTCATCTCAACTTGCCTGAAAAGTGTGCCAGGTATTATCACCCTTAGAAGACCAGAAAACTGTAAGCTTGAACGTTCGGACTGTGCAAACCCGCTACTTTGCCATGGAATGTTCAAACTGAATGAAAATGCTTTCTTATGACACATTTGGAAAGATTTCTCGCCCCAAAACCAATGAGATAACCAGCCAATATAGAACAGAAGTAACCTCGAAACACAGTGTGGCTGATCTCGGCCACAGAATTCACAGGGGTTTGTAAAGAAAAAAAGAAATAGTAGTAATTAACAAAGTACTTCATCAACAGCATCATCATGACAGTAGAAATGCTAAATAGCAAATTGAAGATTACGTTTTGCTGATGGGCAAAGGCAAGGTTTAAACTGTATATTCAGTGATGGAAAGAAAAAATAAAACACATGGGCAGATCTCAAATGGCTACCTAACATAAGTGATTCTCAACCTGAATGCTGGGACCTTAAAGAAGAATGACTGCTGGAGGAAATAGGAATAAATATAGTGTTTAAACATTTGGGATCAAACCTTTAAATTGTGGAAACTAACTCTGCCTCCATGACCTCTTGAATAATTAATCCATATAGCAGGGCAATAAAAAGCAAATCAAATTTCATGATTCTTTGCATGTTTTCCCACAGTGGGCTGACTATAAACCATTTGTTTCAAGGGCCTTAATAAGGTTGAGAACCACTGGTCTATGCTGTTTGCGCTTCATTTGACTTGAACTACAGGTATACTTTTCAATTTATCTAAAAGTAATGACTTTTAACAGGCAGTTTGGTTGTCATTTGAGATCCTTAGTCTTTTCCAGTGGCCGTAGAAAGGTACCATATCAGAAAGCTTGCTTTTTAAAACTGTTGTAAATAACTGCGTAGCAAAACAGAACTCACCTGTCTTTTTTAATCATCTTAGATAACAATTCATTGCAATAATGAATATAAAAGAAAATGCCACTACTTGTAATTAAGATCAATTTTTTTATAAATCTACATATTATATATAATACAAATAAATATATATCTATGGGTCTATAGAGAGCTATAGAAGACATTGATCACAGATTGTCAGAGGCCATGGCATACATTCTGTTATATGGTATGTTTTTTTGATAACTTGAGAATATTAATATGCCACATTCTTTGTGTGTCCTGCTCAACACTGAATGTCCATCTGGCACTCACACGGACACACACGTAGAAATGCACGCACACATACATTGTTGCATTCACAGGGTCAGCTCAGAGTGATCACTCCAGCACCGTGAGAGGTTCAGACCATTTCATTTTTGTCTGTTTCACCAGTGTTTTTACCCCAAAACAGTCTGTTGTTGGGCTGCAAAGGCCCCTCGAAACAGCATGTAGATGCCAGAGCCGATATAATGAGAAGACATTTAGGCAGGCCTCCAGAGAGGATGGGCCACAGCAATTACCGTACTGTAGGGAAACAATGCTGTCTGACATTTGGAAAGTGTAGCATTTGCGTGCATTTCATATTGCCTCAGTGCTTTTTGTTATTTGTCTTCTCACCAGATGTTTGTCAGCTACAAATTGAAGTTCAAACTGAGCAGGGTTTGCACTTTCTAGGGACATGTTTGGATCCAACATGCTTGGCAAGAGCAATCAATCAAATGTTTAAAATCTGTTACATGCCGTATGGCAGCCTGTTTTGGCACATCCACTTACTGCCAGCCTTGGGGAGAGGAAATATACATCACATTAATATCTAAGGAACAATTAGGAAAATAAAAAAATATATATTTTTAGTGATTCACACCGGTGCAATTTTACTTATTTTGTTGTACTGTATTACAACTTAGCATGGTGGTGATGCTTAGAGATTGTGTCATAACACAGCGATACTGTATGTGGGGATGGAATTGTTTTCTGCCCTGTTCACCTCTCCTATTCTTCCTTGTCTGCTTTGTTGTTTTTAATTCTACTGTTTGTCATGTGTCCTACCTCCCATCTCTCAAATATTCCTTGCTCCTTCTCTTGTTTTGTCTTTCCATTCCCCTCTTTCTGCTTTCCTTGCCCCGCCTGTCCCACTGTCAGACAGAACTCTCTGTACAAAGTGCATCTTAGCAATGACAAATTACTCTATTTTCTGCCCTGACAAATCACAAAATAATGGAATAGAGATGAATTGAAAACTAGAAACACCAACATAGAATTTGAGTTTCTTCTGGCTCTTTGTTGAATGTTGCGTACCTTTTAACCTCCAACATTTCACACAAAAAACTGCCACTTCTTTGTTAAACTCACACATATCTCATCACGCATCAGTCCTGCATCAATTGTATCGAAGTCAAACTCAACAGATAAAAGCATAAATAGTCAATAATATCTTAAAACCTCAAGTATCTCAAACAACAATCTTTTTCATGGCTGAAAAGAATAAGGTTCCAATCACCTCCTCTCAGCCCAGGGGATCAGTGCAGCAGTAGTGCAGCAATCCAGCAGGAGAGAAATAATGAAAATAGTGGGTTTCTGCAGTGGATTCATTTGTGAAGAGACAGTTGACAGAGATCAAGCTATCACCACACCAGACACACCAGGCAATTAAACTGTACATGATACTTGTGTTTATTTCTTTGCCAGCTCCAGCACATAAGGTTTCATGCATAGACAGCTAAAAGCAGACTGCTGGGCTGTCAACACTCTTTAACATTGTTTATTTCTTCCTTTGTTTCTTGTCTTTCCATTTGGCTTCTTTTTCTAGTAAAACATCAATGCTGAACTTGCTCTCTCTGCGTGGTTATTTATCCACCGATCCTGTCCCTGTACTGTAGCTACTGCAACCAGCATTTACAACTGAATAATAGAAGTGATGCAATTCACTGTGATTTTCTTTATATTTCTTTTTTTTTAAGATATTGATATGTTTTCATCTGGACCAAAGTTGTGGACCGAAAATGATTAAGCATAGCTGAACATTTCCATTGTAGTTGTGCCAATCAGGGTCTCAGCTGTGGTGTAGTATTTATCTTTGAATCACAGCCAGAGCTCCAATCAATTACTCAGCGGCTTTGAGATGTTCTCAAGAACAGCTGAAATGTTAAGCCTCACCAGAGATTTTATGTGTATCTGTTCTGTGTGTATGTGAAGCTTCACACTGCAAAGTCTCTGCTGTTGTAGACCAGCAGCTGTTACGGGGTTAAATTCCCTGCTGTGATTTTGTCATTTAGGCTCCTTTTACAATCCATGGGGACCTAACACTCCTGATGCAGAGCCATAACTGACAAGCATTTCCCATTATTCCCGATCTCTTTCACACAAGGAGCCACACACATACACGCACGCATACCATGCTGGGTTATTACTGACAAGTATTTCCCATTTACCCTGAAGATGAAGCAAAATAACAATTTTGAGGTGGTTCCGACCAGCCTTTTAACCTTGCACCTGTATGTGCAAATGCACACCCACACCTTCAATCTGCCTCTTTTATTGTTACTGCAGAGCAACAGCAGCCTTTTCACCTTTCACCACATTTGTATTGGCTCATTTCATCTCCTTTTTCTTAATGTCAGTCTTTCCCCCTCTCAGCTCTGCATTATCCCCCATCCAGTTCAGCCACTCCTCATTTGTCCTCTGTTCTCACTCTCTATTCCTCAGCTCATTCTCTTTATCCTCCCTCCCCGTGTCAAACCCAAACAGCTCCTCTCCCATCATGACCATCTCCCCTGTTCTGACTTTTTCTTTGAGGCATCTCTCATGTTCGAATAGCAAATTAAATCCCAACAATATTCGGCACACCCAAGCAGCTCATCCCCATGCTGTTTTGTTGTTGCTGTTAGTTGACTGTTGAGATGTGTGTTTACTATACTGTGCACAGTGCACACTTAATACTTACTTACTTACTATACAGACTTGTAGTCTGCAGACAAGATTCAAGATGACAATAAATGAACACACAAAGCTGTGATTCTACATGGTTGGATTAATATAAATATAATTTTCTGACTGAATGAACAACAAATCTGAATTTTATTCATTTTTAATGCCATCTAAAAAGTGTGACAAACTTTTTTTTCAGTTTAGATTGAAGAGTATATAAAATGGAACTGATCACAAGTTCAATACAAACCAAAGGATTTGTTTCAGGAAGATGATTGTATATATTTAATTTATATTAAATGTACAGTGAAGTGCAAGTAAATCTTCTCTTCATCTGCAAATCTCAGATAAAATTGTAGAGAGGCTGATAGAGAATGAAATACTGTAGCAATGCCATTATAAATTCACATTAGGGATGCACCAAATCCATAGTCTGGCTATCACCAGACCAAGCTCAATCTTTTAAGATTGAACATTAGTCCGGGGAGTCTGCTCTGTATTTTCTCCACACAAGAGGCGTGATCAACGGGCATTGTTCAAATGACTCTGTACGCAATTGGATAGTTCTTCAACCAATCAGACCAACGATCCGGGTGACGTAGCAGCGACAGCGGCATCAACGGTTTGCTGCGCTTCGGTGGCCGTCATGTTGAATGTAAACAAAAAGCTGCTTGGTCGCTTCTCTCATAGGCATATAGACATGTCTATGGTTTCTCTATCGTCTTCGTGTTAAACCCGCCAATAGCGCGCCAGGTTGATAAGCCAGTTTGTGATTGGTTCCCGCAAATTTGTAACGGAAGCAGGATAGAAACGTACAAGTTTCCAGCCTGAGCTGCAGGGCAAAATCAAATCGCCTACCTAAAACTACCAACAGCCACTTAAATCCAATGGCCACAACAATATCACATTCTCTCCTAAATGTGATGAGTCTGCTGAATATTTTAAAGACATGATAACATTTGGTTGGGTTGTGAATTAATCTGTATGCCTTAAATATACAGTATCTCGCCCATCCACTCTGTGTCAGAAGCTGACATGGCCCAATTAAAAGTGGCTGACGCTGAGAAGCTGTACAAAGTGGATGTCATACCTTCATTTTCTTTTATTCCAATCAACTTTTTAAAAACTATTTGTAAAATTATGTAGCATGTGCAATTATGATGCCATTCTTTGAAACAGCTGGGGTCCCTAGTTTTTAGTAGCCTAACTTCACACCAACCATAAACTCTACAAAGTTCACCATAATTTAAATTCTGAATCTTGTCTAGACCAAAATCCTTATTAGATTAGATACACATTTGGTAAACTAAATATTAGAAACACCACTCACAGTAGCTTAATATAACACATTTTAACTAGAATAGACTGTGTGCTGGGTACAGAGCACTGACTGCGAGCTACCGGTCGTAGTGTTCGGTCAGGTCAGCGGTAGTTGGTGGCTCAGTTACACCAGAATAGGTGACTGTGTGCTGGGTACAGAGCACCGTGAGTTGGCGGTCGTTGTGCTCTGTCAGGTCAGCAGTAGTTGGTGGCCTAGTTACCCAGAATAGGTGCAGTGGTGGAATGTAACGAAGTACAAATACTTCGTTACTGTACTTAAGTACATTTTTCACGTAGCTGTACTTTACTTAAGTGCAATCAATAGTGCATACTTTTGACTTTTACTTCGTTACATTTTGCAGCAATTATCTATACTTTCTACTCCACTACATTTCTACAACCTTCCGTTACATTTTCGTTACATTTTCTGATCAGTTTTTCCAGTTTTTCCACCTGCCAAAACGTTATTTCGAATCCCACTATGGCCACGCCAAGACCCGCCCTTCAATAGCATTCATTGGCCAGGCGCGTACCGCTCCCGGTACTATCGCTGCTCCCGTTACTGTTACTGCTGCTGCTCCCGATACTCTGCTTGGTCATATGTGAAGCATCCGTTCACATAGGGTTAATATACAATCCGTATATCTATCTTAAAAACACTGCCGGTCCTTCTCAGCTGTGAAGCCACGTACTTGTTGTCCAAGCCCGTGTGTTCTCCCTAGATAAATGTGTGCAGCATTCACTGTCCCGTGGGAAATAATGAAAAGTCGACCTTCATGCAGATCACCATTATAGATAACCAGAATTGTAAGTCAGAATGTAAACTGGGCCACATATGGTAAATCCCAATTAAATTAACCTAAAACTAACTTAATTAAAATACCACAGCCCATACTGTTTTTTTATTATTATTAGAATATAGACATTAAGAGAATAAATCATTATGCAAGTACTTTTACTTTTAATACTTAAAGTACATTTAAAATCAAGTACTTTTTACTTTTACTTAAGTAGAGTTTTCATTGTTGTACTTTTACTTTTACTAAAGTAAATATATCTCTGGTTATTTATACTTTTACTTAAGTACTGAGATTCAGTACTTCCTCCACCACTGAATAGGTGACTGTGCACTGGGTACAGCACCACAAGCTGCCGGTCGTGGTGCTCCATCAGGTCAGCGGTAGTTGGTGGTCTAGTTACCCCAGAATAGGTGACTGGGTGCAGGGTACAGAGCACCGCGAGCTGCCGTTCATTTCGTCAGAGATTACGGTTAAGTTTAGGCAAGAAAAAGTGAGCGTTATGCGGCGACGAAAGTAATTATCCCCAGGTTAAAATTAACTGATGCAATTGTATTCACAAACAAAGGAGAGCTACCAAAATGGAAAAAACTAATTTACAGAAAATTGTCTTGCCCCCATTTAGGAAAAGACACATCAAAGGTGTTACCAACAAGTTTACAAAGCTGTAGTTTGAAGTTGTCTGTATGTTTGTATTGTGTGTGTGTGTGTGTGTGTGTGTGTGTGTGTGTGTGTGTGTGTGTGTGTGTGTGTGTGTGTGTGTGTGTGTGTGTGTGTGTGTGTGTGTGTGCGTGTGTGGACAACACAAGGGTTAAGTACAGTAATAACACATGTTAACGCCCACTCATCCTCCCCGACCACCTCCCTACGCGGCCTGCCTTGTTCTTATACAGCAGCAGTCACGTGGTGCATAGAGCAACAAAAAAAAAAACGCGTAAATCATACGAATTACAGTGCTTAACTTTTTGCAGCTTTTCGAAGATATGGTTCATGAGAACAGGTTGTAACAGCACCACAATTACAGCCTGAGAGGCAGAGACCTTTTCTCTGTACAAAGAGTGAGATCCGTCTGTGTGCTTGGACAGGCAGCTTTTTAGGTTTTATCATCACCACCTGTAGAACAGTCTGATCTGCTAAGAATCTTTTTTCATTTTAGCTGTAGGCCTAAAGCTCTGAACTGTAATTTTTTAAAGACTGATTGGATTTTTCCAATTGGTCTACATTACTGTAATAGGTAAAGTATAGGCCTTAATAAATGTAGACTTAAAATATAAAAATGGGCACAGTATCAGAAAGGATATATTGTAGATTCTCCACCTCTGGCCTTAGCTGCCATGTCTCAGACAGTCCACACAGCAGTTGTTTGAGTCACTGCACCCCTCCAGTGCTGAGGGACCCTTTTTTTATAACAAATACAATGGATTTTCACACTAGTTTTAAATCCAGACATGGCTAAAGAAGGGCCTTTTATATATAGCTTTCATCTCACAGGAAGACAACAGAATAACCCTAAGCTGGAAAAATAGTCTTTGTCATGCACGTGCAGAGGGGGGGGGCTCTATATTTCATTTTGAGGTGTACAGTATTGTGGATTTAGTATTATGTAACATTTCATATTGCACTTTCTATATACAGTTTGGATACTGTATGTAAGATTACATTTTGCTTGGACAACGGTTGCATTTTTGGCATATATTTGTGTGAATGTAGTCTAAGGCTCCATATTTCATTTTGAGGTGTACAGTATTGTGGATTTAGTATTATGTTAAAATGTAAAACATACAGTTTTTAAAATAAAGATGACATACTGTATATTGTTAGCAAATCTTGTTCCATATGCCCTTTTTTGAATTTGAGCCCCTGCCCCTCAAAAGGTCTCTGCACGGCCCTGGTCTTTGGGATTCAATGGCCGTTTTTAGTCCCTGCGTGTGTGTGTGTGTGTGTGTGTGTGTGTGTGTGTGTGTGTGTGTGTGTGTGTGTGTGTGTGTGTGTGTGTGTGTGTGTGTGTGTGTGTGTGTGTGTGTGTGTGCGTGTGCGCATATAAGGATCTGTAGGAGTGCAGGTGATTTTATAGTTTAAAAGAGGCCTCACTGATGGATTTAAAAACGTTTCACTGTCATCTCAAACTGGCCAGCTTGATTGGCTCTGTTCAGTTCAAGGTTTGTGGCTCCCGTCTTGTAGTAAAAAGTTTCCATGCCATTATGACACAGATAAGCAATTTAAATATGAAATGCAAAAAAAGGCACGAGTGTCACTGGGTTACATCAGTTTTAATGAAATACTCAAAGGTTGACTCTTTAGAGAAGGTTTTGTGTAGCAGTGTTATGCTCTCAAAGTGATTTTTAATGCTGGTCTCTTCTTATTAGCCTGCATTGAGCCAAAGAACCCCTGACGGCCTTCCTGAGGAGTTAATACAGAGAAGACAAATGTTTTTTTTTCTAATTATCTCATTCTCTTTTACCATTACTCTTCAAAGGCAATGTTAAGGACATTAAGCCACGAGACAGACCACAGAGGCTCCTCGTCAAAAGCATTACTTTGGGGCTTGGATGTGTAACAGATTTTATTCAACTTTGATCATTACAAAGTTTTTCTGAAGGTCACAAACACACTTTTTTCAACTAACTTTATTTAAAAAGCAATGTATCAACAGGGAAGTACGGACTGAGTAAGAAATCATAAAAAAAATCAGTTAAATAGCATAGAAATATCATAGATTATAATTATAATAAGGAAATAATAATATAGGGCTGCTGGGCAAAATGATAAATTAATGGTAACTCAGGACAAAAAAGAGGTGATTGTTTACAACATAATCAAAAGGCATAGTATATTGTGTTTGATGTGTTGGATGACATAACCTTCAGTAGACAGTTGCAGTTTTTAGCAGCCAGTAACACTATATAATATAACGTAACAAGTATATTCATAGCACAACAGAACTGAAGCAAATAGCTATTAAAGGAATATTTCACTTTCATCTTCTAGCCTGCACACCCCAACTTCCAGTAGCTGCTCATCACAGATGTTCAAGCTCTTTTCCAGGTCCACAAATCTTAATGGAGAAAACATCAAATCTTAGTACGCCTTATTTCATGGAACATTTTGACATGTCACAGTAGGAAACACACAGGTGTAAATATTCAAATTAATGATTGACTGAATTCCATTTCCATTAGCTTCAGTTTCAGAATCCTGGTATTGTGCATGCTGGCTCACTGTCACACTGTCATGGCTTACTGGGACATGTAAAGTAACGCCTGCGCTTTTCATGCTATGACAAATTAAAATATCTGCTTTAAAAAAAATAGCAAATATCAGTTTAAAATAGGAGGACAAATGTACAAAGTTATAAGCATTAGCATGTAAACGATATTTTAACACAAGCACTTGACAGTAAAACATAAAAAGCCTAAAAATCTCTCTGTACAAGTAACAATTGTGTGCTTTCTTTTTTAATGTTGGAAGCTAACTTATACAGACAAGCACCCATGCAGTAGATAAGTTGGCACTGGTTTGGTGCATAAATGCAGAGTAAAACATCCCAATTCCATTCTTTGATATATACCATTATAAACATGTCTAGTATGCATGTGTTCTATTGATATCCCATCATCTTATGTTTTAAACTGCAAATTTTGTGCATTGTGTATTTGGATGAGGCACTGAACATTTTATGTATCAAATATGTTAAGGGCCAACCAGCTGCATATGCCAAACAAATCCTATATTTTATCATGACGGCACCTTTTCTGTCTTGTCACCCATTTTATGAAGACATCATAAGGCACTGCTTTATCATGGTGGTCATAAATATGCCCGACCTCCATCTCAGTCTTCTCCTTGACCAAATTCCAGTCAGTAATGATCATTTACAAGTGCCAAACATCTTCCTTAAGGATACGTGTGTGGAACTTGAAAGGGGAGCAGCGGCTGATGCAAATCCACACATTCTGGGTTGTTTTCAGTATTAAAGCTCCCCTGATGCTGGTGAAAAATGTATGTATGCATATTTTCCTCTACCTCTTATCAGTCCTTTTCCCAGTGGCCCTGATGCAGCTGCATTCTCTCTTTCTCCACTTGGAGGCGTTCTCTCTCAATCTGCAGTCTGCCCGCCTCAAATTTGAAGAACTGCAGCCTCTCTTTCTCCAGCTGCAGTCTCTCCTTCTCTAGTTTTAGCCTTTCTGTCTCCAGAGCCACCATTGGCATCCAGCCTTTACTTTCTTTCTCTCTCTCCCTCTGTCCATCATGAGTGGAGGATAAAGAAGACGTGGAGGACGAAGGAGGGCCTTGTTGCGGCGGCAGGTCAAATGAGGAGTCCACGCGCTCTGATTGGCTGAGGAGCAGAAGCCGCAGCCTCTCCCTCTCCACCTGTAACCTCTCTCTCTCTAGCTGCAGCCGTTCCCTCTCTACCTCCATCTGACGGAGTCGCTCCTTCTCCACCACCAGCCGCTCTTTCTCCACTGCCAGACGTTCAGTTTCCACAGCCAGGCGCTGTTTTTCCAGTTCTAGTCGCTGTTTCTCAACAGCAACACGAAACCCTGCCCCCACGTTTTCATGATTATTTAGTCCACCCAGAGCTTGGGCTGGCATCCCCATCAGGCCACCAGCGAGTGGCACGTCTCGGTTGGTGGTGGACGTCGGAGCCTTGGAGGAGCTGAGCATGCCCAAGTCGTTGTGGGAGTAAACATCACCAACATGCCCCTCACCACGTGACACAATTTCACTGAGGAGGGAGGGAATATCATCTTCATCTATTTCTCTGTGTCCCATATCACCATCATCATCCAGCTAGTGGGAGAGAGTGAGATCATGAAAGGGGCGCTCCACTACACATACATTTAGGTTTAATTGTCTTGAAAGGTACCACTACTCTCATCCTGTAAAAGCAGCTGTATAATGTGGCTCTCAACGGAGCTTTCCAAAGTCTCAGAAAATAACCCTGATGATAGATGATGAAAGATGCAATCAAGACCCATACTAGAGACAAACAAAATCAGGATATCTATGGATCTGCAGCTTCAGGTTAATAAAATTAATTGGTTAATAGGCTGGAAGATTTTTTGAAAGGATTATTGTGTATGATTGTAATACCATAGTGTGAACAGAGGATTATTTTATTTTAGAACAGATCGTAATGCAGTCACAAAAAAGTGACATTTAAATGTTTTAGATTAGATCCTAATAAATTAATAAATAAAATAAATGTCCTTTTATTTAATTTGTTCTCTACCTTGTGAACCTACATGAGCCCAATCAAAAGGCTAGATTAACGAGAGACACTTGAGCTACAAAATGTGCTGGCACCATCGCTGTGATATGTGTAACTTACCTACCTCTGCTAATTAAGCTAATTAACACATTATCTTGTCAATTATAGCTACTTCTCTTAACATGAACATTGTTAATTCGAACTCTGTATCAAAAAGCATGAAGGTTTTTGAGATATCATTTTGTCCTTATTTACATGCTAAATCAACTTAAAAAATATTTTTTTAAATCAGAATATACAGTATAATATCTAGTAATCTTACAAACACAGGCACTACTGTGGCATCACGATGTTGATGATGAGTATCTGTTTCTTACTCTGTATTCACTGACATCATCCTCCATCTTCACACCCAGCGATGCCATCATGGCCTGACCGCTCGGCTCACCGAGAGCCGCCAGCTCTGGCCAGTCGCAGTGACAATCCTTTGAGAGGCCTGAGAGGTCAAGCAGCTGGTCACACCCAGATCCCAGAGAAGCCGTCTCATGCTCAGGGGAGGACTGATCATACTCAGTCTTCAGGGCCACAGATGAGGATGAGGAGGAGGAGAGAGAGAGCTCAGCCCGAAGCTGTTTTCTCTTCATCAGTGCACGCCAGTCCAGGTAACGACGCTTCACCTGCACAGGCGATCAGCAAGAAACTTGTGTTTAAGAGGTCATGAATATAAAAAATATAAACATACAGTATGATTTGAGCATAGGAATAAGCACACCTCAGCAGCAGTGCGTAGCTCTCCCTCTCCCAGAGAATTAACACCTCGTGCCACTTCCTCCCATGCCTGTCTCTTCAGCTCATTAATGGCTGTGTTCTGTTCACACAAAAATAGAAGAGAAGAAGAACAATAAACAGCAATTAGATTGTTCTATTCTAACATGGCTTTTGTGAAGTCGGGGTTGTGTTGTGGGGACAAAGTACGTGTAGTGTGAGCAATGCAGGTTTCTGTCAAAATAATGAAAATGCCTGTTTTCCATGAAAAATAACAATACTGACATGTCTGTAAAACAAAATTATCCTCTGAAGAGTATAGCCAGAAGATAATATTGAGGCAAATATCGATATTCGAGACTTGCAAATTTTCTTTCCATAAATACATAACATAATATTTTTGACAAGGATCCTTTAAACTGTTTTTTAAAGAATTATGACCAAGATGTGCACGGAGCTGAATATCTTGCAGTTGAATAATAAACTGTGTCAGTGCTCTCTGGTGGACAATAGAGATAATGTAGATACTGCTTTTAATTTATTTAAAGAAATATTTTTTGGGAATTCCTTACCTGCACTTTTGTTTTACTTAGCAGCCGACCTATTTGTGACTGGGTTGATTGATTGGTGTAGGTTTACTCTTTTTCTCAATCATAATGTGTGTCATATGTTTTAGTTGTGACTCGTGTGGCTTTTTGGATGATCATGTCAGTTCATTGTGTAATGCCTCCTAACACAAATCTGTGTTATACTGTATAATATTATACATTTGAAAAAAAATAATTAATGAGCACTGCTTTTGTCAGTAATGAGTGAGTACGGACACATAGACTTAAATGTATATCAGTTTTGAAAACTCATTTCACACATTAAACATGATGTTACAAAAGACTTGGAATAAGTTGCTAATTGGACAGGACAGTGTAGTTAGCTAATTGTTGTGTGCTGCTGTTGATCTGTCCGAGAGAAGAGAAAAGAAGAGAAGAGAATTGAAGAAAAGAGAAGACAATACAAGACACCTGCTGTCTGGAGAACAACACGTCCGTCCTCTTGTGGATCTCCCTGATGAGAGTCTGTGTTTCTCTCACACTGTAGTTGCTCTTCCTCTTCCTCTTTAGATGTTTCATCTGTAGGAAATCCAGCTTGGCAGCAAGAAGGGACAGGAAGCCCAGAGACACAAAGAAGAGAGAGTTGGGGGGAATGGTCAAGGAGAACAAAGAGTCAAAGAGGAGGAAGGTCCTGTATGAAAAGAGGGAGGTTGAATGGACATGAGTACAAAGAGAGATAGAGCACAGGTCAGGTGAGGGTTGTTGTAGAGGTTAGTCCATGTCTAAAAGTGCAGCTTTCCTTCAAAAGCAAAGCGGTTTTCATCAGGGAGGAATCCCTCAGCGGCTCCAGCAGTCCCTGTGAGAGAGTAGGAGACGGATCCCAGCTGTTACACTAGATGCTGGCCCTGTGTAATGGCATATGAGACTTGACGTTGTGGAAAGAAGTGTGTGAAGTTGCAGAGGTCACACCTGGTTGGCTGGTGGATTAAATTAGAAAAGCCTTTTTTTTCTGTTGGAGGGTTCACTTCTGAGGTGAAGATAAGGCCCTGATTTGATGTAGCTACGGCCACATAATATTAAGACAAGACTTGCAAGGGTTTCCACCTTTATTGCCTGGCTTGCCCTGCTGCCAGGTAAGTGTACACAGGTAGAGAAGCATCACAGGCTGGAAAGGCTTCCTGTATGTAAAACAGAAAGTAGTTAATGTTTTTGTAATATTCAAAATGTGTTAAGTTAGGTCAATTTGTCATATATCCCAAAATCACAAATTTGTCTCAGAGGGCTTAATGGTGTGTACAGCATTGGCCATTATCTGTCCTTAGACCTTCAATTTGGAAAAGTCAAAACTCAAACAAAAAGAAAAAAATTAAATGGAAAAAAAGAGAAACCAAGGAGGGATAGGCTATGCAATGGGCCTAGTAGTATATGCAGTATAGACAGACAGAAAGAAGAAAAGTAGAATTACAATATGGAAAAAAACAGTATTACAATATGAAGTAAATACAAAGTAAAAGTGAATAATATAATATTACATAAGCAAGTTAGTTAGTATTCCCCTTTCTTTTTGATGTACATTGCAGACGTGTTAGCATTTTTGTTAGTTGTCTTGGGAAATGGAAACGCCATAAATGTGGGGTATTTTATGGATCTTTGTAGGGGAATCATCTTTTGATTTTTTGATCTTTTGAACATTTTCAGTAAAGGATGTCCCATTAACTAAAATACCTGTCAATATGAAGAAATGCAGATTTTGAGGTTGTAAGATATCACATACAATGAAGCCTCCTGCTGATGTTTCAATTTCCTCTGCAGCACATAAACACACATAGTTATGCGATATTATTTATCCTATCAGGCTACTATAAGCACACAATCTCGACAATATCTAATCGCCTACATATATGTTAGAATATAGTAAAACAGTCATAAGTGTAGCCTATTGTAAGTAGGCTATATTTGACACGTACGTTTCTTCTGTTAGCCTACACCTGGACAATATACCTATACGCAATATGTGCTCCTTCTGTATCTCCCAAATATTTCTAGTCAGAAATAACGTTTTTTTGAGGAATAGCCTACGCCAGATATTTTTCTAACCAGACGGGTACAACCCAATTTTATCATCACAATCATTAATGCAACGTAGTGTGTTGCCTATATTACCACCACCTCCAATAAATCATTATCATTAATGTTTTGTGAAGACAACTTACCTAACGCGCACAGACGTACCGCAATCAAAACAACATCCTAGAGGTACAATTTTAATGCTGCATTCATTTGCAGCTCGGAAAATATACTTAAACGTCCAAGCTGTAAATCTACACCCAAAGGTGCAAGTCGAACAGAATAATTTGGAATATAAAAAGGGACCATTCAATCAAAGCATTTCTTTTTCTATTGTTGAGTCTGCACAACGCTAATTTCGCCATTCTGTTGCAGAAGAAAGACATTTAATGGATGTTCAAGGATGAGGCTTAGCTAAGAGATGTTTATTTAAAGTAACACGATTGATAAACATGATATTTACAGTCAGCAGGCTTCAGATAATTCCATCTCTCTCGGGTATCAGCTCTTATATTATTGAAACCACAATCATGGATGCATAGAGAACGACCACAACACGATTTGGCTATTTGTAAAATATTCCTGAGAGCATGTGAAGGTATCGTGAGTTGCGCACTGTTTCGATCGCTCCTATTGGTCAATCCTCCACCGCGCCCACTTATGACGACATTTAATCTCGCCGGGCTCTTCCGGACATGTTTGCTGTCAAATCCAAAACGTAAATAAAGAGTAGTAGTTTTATTAGCAGCCTGTAATGTGCTGATGTGGTGCTTCACTGTGAAAGCCCTAAAACATATATAACATTTCCTGAGTTTTGTTGTCAACCAAACCTTGCAAGCTAACGCGCGATGCTAACTTATTAGCTCACTAACAACGTGTGAGCAGCCTGAAGTTGTGAAGAAGTCCAGATGACCAGACGAAGGTGAGGAGATGGGCTCTGTTCGCTGGGCTTTCCGATGCGGGTCGTGGACACCGAGCAAGTCTGACTGGCTGTTAGCTGCTCGCTGCATTCAGCGGGAGGAGAAAGACCGGATCGGACAGTTTGCGTTTGCTAAGGATGCAAAGTCAGCCATGGTGAGTGTGACTGCACACGTTTGTTTCTATCACCTT
This sequence comes from Zingel zingel, assembly GCA_023566125.1. Lineage (NCBI taxonomy): Eukaryota > Metazoa > Chordata > Actinopteri > Perciformes > Percidae > Zingel > Zingel zingel. Next base: position 28,339,716 of record CM042316.1, read on the forward strand.
CTGCGTGCGGTGTAATTCATCACACTATCACCCAACTAAGATCCTTTCCTACTTGTCAAGATATCTATGTGTAATGCACTGTCTATCTTTATACTGCATCAGGCTGGCAGGTTGTTGCTGAGGAGATTTGTGTGTGAGAGGATGGGGATCCCCTGGTCCCAGATCAGACTGGAGCGATCCCCCAGAGGGAAACCTTATCTGGCAGCACCACTGAAGGTTCATACTATGATTGTTTTTTTTTAAATCGAAGCTATTTCTATAAACAATTACAAAATACAGTTTTGTGGGTTTGAACAAGGTTTGGATGCACAGCATGTTTTTGTACTAACCTGCCCACCAGTGGGTCAGTAATTGTCAAAAGACAGTCATAAAGTATTTTAATTCACATGTTGATAGCCCCTAAACTACACTTGAGTAGTGAAAATTAGGCACACATAGTATTTTAGATGGGGGGCCACCAGAACAGACACTTTGCACAGGTGGGTTTATGTATGTACATCTTGTACAGTTTAAATAAATGAACTTTAGATGCTACTTGGGTGCTGGTAATTGTTGAGCTCAAGACATAGTTTATGTCTTGTTATACTGGACTGTTGCTCTGACTTAGCTTTTCTGTATTTTGATTTAGAGCTTAGAGCATACTTTCCCCCACTTGTTTAATAGCTTTCAGAGGTTGTTAAAGTAGTTCCCTGATGGCCATGTTCTTCGTCATATAATTAAAAAAAATCCACTATTTGATTACTGTCTTGCTGTCTACGCCCAGGTCACTTCAGATTCAGGTCCTGAACTCGCGGCCTGGAGTTTCAACCTGTCCCACCAGGGGGACTACGCTGTGCTTGCTGCAGAGCAGGGGGTGCAGGTTGGGGTGGATATCATGAAGACCACCATGCCAGGTAAATGCTGAGGATAACAGATGAAGCAGCATTAATGTGTTGACTTCGGGTCACATTGACCCGTTTTGAAATTTTTGTTTTATATCAGAAAATATGGGACGTAGAAATAAGCGCTGAAAATGTGTAGAAGAAAAATGTAAAAAAAAAAAAGCCGTCGAAAAAAAAAAAAGAAGTGTTTTTTCAAGGTTGAAGGGAAGACAACACAATGGTTAACAATATCAACCAATATAGACACATACATTGAGATCTGAAGATGTCTTACTGGCAATTAAGTGGTAAAAATAGTACTAAGCTTAATGTTTTTGTACAGTTTTGGGTTGCATGACTGAACAGTTTGACATTAATTTGGGGATTTTATTTTAGGCATTTTGCTCTAAAATAGGGATGGAGTGAAAGGGGTTAAATTTGGGGAAATAGTTTGACTTGGGTACACAAAAGCACACACACACATACTGGTTGTTACAGATAACAATGGAGAAATAATGATTTTTACGACAAATCTTAATGTCTCCTGTAATATGAGACTTTCCAATATTCAAAGATGCTTGAATTAATCATGATGCTACTGTCTGAATCCTGGCAAAAGCTTAAAGATCAAGCTACAACATTATGTGTTAGCTGTCCATTTCAACCATCTCACATTAATGATAATCAATCTATGACAGCCAAATCTGTAAGTATAATCAGTAGGGTTGGGTACCGAAACCTGGTTCCACTATGGAACCGGTTCCTACGCAACCGGTAGGAATCAGACTGGATTAGAACGCAAATTTCGGTTCCTCATTTCGGTTCCAGTTAATGTTTAGACTGAAATATTTTCCCTCCGTCGCTCCGAAACGGACGTAAAAATATCACACTTTCTCTGTAGTCTACCGTTAGATAGCTACCGTAAATGTAGGCTACTTTTAAAATGGCATATTGTCCCTCTGGGCTCACCAAAACGGACGTAAAAGCATATTACGGCTACCACATCTATAAAAGAGCCTTTCTTGGATGTCATTTTTCAGTTTTTCAAGAATCTGTTTAGGAATCGGAATCGTTTTAAAAGTACCGGTTCGGAATCGTAAAAATCCAAACGATACACAACCCTAATAATCAGTAGAAGTCCTAAGAATAAGGCAGAAATTGTATTGCTTATGTATTCTCCAATCTGACCACAAGAGGGCACTGTTGCCTTGTGTGTGTGTGTGTGTGTGTGTGTGTGTGTGTGTGTGTGTGTGTGTGTGTGTGTGTGTGTGTGTGTGTGTGTGTGTGTGTGTGTGTGTGTGTGTGTGTGTGTGTGTGTGTGTGTGTGTGTGTGTGTGTGTGTGTGTGTGTGTGTGTGTGTGTGTGTGTGTGTGTGTGTGTGTGTGTGTGTGTGTGTGTGTGTGTGTGTGAGAGTGACTATATTCGTGGGGTCCAAAAACCAGGGAATACAGTATACTTGTGGGGTCTGTACAGCCCTGTGGGGCCCAAAATGCTGGACCCCACAAGGTTAAAGGTCTGTTTGAGGGTTAAGACTTGGTTGTAGGATTAGGGTTAGAATTAGGTTATGGTGAGGGTAAGGGTTAAGGTTAGGCATTTAGTTGTGATGGTTAAGGTTAGGATAAGGGGCTAGGGAATGCATTATATCAATGACTGGTCCCCACAAAGATAGTGAAACAAACGTGTGTGTGTGTGCGCACTAATCTCAGTCCTCACACTAATCTCAAAAACTGAGTATGTTTGGATAATCTATACTATAAAAACGTTGTTTTTATCTCTGTCATACATCTGACGCCTCCCTCCATCTTCCTCTCACCTCATTTTGCTTTCCCTTCGTCTCCCTCCTTCCCTTTTTCTTCTGTCTTTGTCGCTGTCCCTCTTTCTCCCTCCTCTTCCATTTTTTTTGGCCCTCACACCTCTCCACCCTCCCTCCCTCCTTCTTTCCCTCTAGGTAGCATCTCTGTGCCGGAGTTTTTCCGCATCATGACTCGTCAGTTTACAGCGTACGAGTGGAGCGTCATCCAATCAGCCGGCTTGGAGAACCAGCAGCTTGCCGCGTTCTACCGCCACTGGGTAACCATGGCAACCATACTACCCTGTCGTCACATTGCATTACTGCTGGGCCCAACGGGCGGCCTTTCGGTGTGAGAAGGAAGCATATGGAGAAAAAAACATTGACAATGTCCTTTTGAGACACAACATTTTTTTCCTCCTCAACTAATTTTTCTCACATTCTGTCTTTCTCTGTCTCTGCCTTTTCATCCTCACAGATACTCAATAGCCCTTTCTTTCTTTCCCCTTCGTTTTTCGTTTTTTTATTTCTTTTTCTTGTGTATTTTGCTTTTTGTAGACACTAACACACACACACACACACACACACACACACACACACACACACACACACACACACACACACACAGATGGACAGCGACCGCAACGGTGGTGCTAAGTAAAGATGTTGTGAGATTGAGAGGGTGGCACAGAGACGTCAAGCTCTGATATCATCACCACGCTGTTGACTAATGGCAGAGTTCGACGGTTGCCATAGCGATTAGCCTTGTAATACTCTTATTGTGGCTCATTGGCTGCCGAGCAGGGTTGGTTTTGGCTGGACACACATATATTCACACACAGACACAAAGTGGCTCTTCTGTATACACACTACATGTGTGCATATATTCCCATCTGCTGTGGTTTTAAGTTAAAGTGCTACTGAGCCAAAATACACCACATGCACACACAAGAAGCACACACAGACTGTCCTTCTCAGCTTTGTCAGGCATACATTTGTCTTTGGCTTTCATATGTGCTGGTGATCATTTTCCGGGTTTAACTGATCTAGCTTTCTCCTCTTTCTGCCAAGACCTTAAAGGAGAGCTTCATCAAAGCCATCGGCACGGGTCTGGGCTTCAACCTTCAGAGGCTGGAGTTTCACCTGTCCTCTGAACCGCTCACACAGAAATATGTACTGCGCCAGACCAAGATGCATCTAGATGAGGAAGAAGAAGAGGACTGGATATTTGAAGTGAGTCTGTTTGAAGATGGGTGTGAAGAGTAAGGACAAAAAACTTTCTAAAAAAAGCTAGAAGTTGTGTCTGTCAAATGACAAATTGGAAAAGAACAAAATGGATTCAAGACTTGTTTGATTTCCATATATATATATATATATAAAAGATTAGACATGAAAACATTCCAAAGAGATCACTGACATGATAACTTGACAGTTTACGTATGACTCCCGTGCTCCCAGAAGGAGCAGCCTGCAGTGTTTCCTATTAATTAATTGCCAGGTTGGCTTTCTCCTATCATCTTAAATCCTATGACATCTACTTATGTCATATCTTGTTTGAGATTCTGTGGGTTTTTCATTTGTATTCTTCCTTGTTTTTATTCTTCCATGGTTTATATTGCCCAAGAGGAGCTTTGCCTCATTAAAAATATTGTTTTGAGCACAGATTAAAGGAATAGCTAAACATTTTGGGAAACGTGCTTATTCACTTTCTTACCAAGACATAGATGAGAAAAAATATGCTCTCTCATATCCATCTGTTAAGAGCAAGGAGACAGTTAGCTTAGCTTAGCATGAAGACTGGAAACAGGTGTCCGAAGGTGAGGAAATCTGCCTAGCTGACTACTTAACACGTTATATCTTGTTTGTGTGATCTTAGCTAGTCCCACACGTCATCTTGGCAACAATTCGCACAACACATCATAAGTTAAGGTTTGTTTTCAAAAGAGATTTGAGGACATATCAACGTTTCAGCTTTAGTGCCAAATTATCTCTTTACACAAGGCTTTAGTCAAATTTGGGCATGACTGTACGGAAAGCTGAGTTTGTTCTAAACATTTTGATATGACACACATGGGAATCAATTATATGCCAATACCCTAAAAGGTCAATTTAAGGTATGTGAAAATGCCCTTAGACCTCAGAGGGTTAAGAGGGGGAAAATAGTTTTGTTAGTGCCAATATGCACTTTTGTAGTATATTACCATCTAGATGTGTAGATAGAAATTATTTCAAATTATCGTTACCAGTTAAGTGTTTTAAACAGCACTTCCTTCATGCCGAATCTAAAGATACATATCGTCAGGTTGAATAATACAGCTAGTGTTTGTATAATATGAAGAAAAAAAAAGTTTAATAAATACTACTTAGTTCGATCTTATTGGTGGGATTTGTGTAACATGTGGAACCAGTTTGACGCAGCCTTTAGGAAATCAATTAGTTTAAAAGCAGCATGGCAGCGCTGATGTGGGGTCCTCCATGCTCCTCCATGACTGCCCCCATGAATGCATCTGCAAAGTGAATCACGAGTGGTCTTGCAGAGAAATACCCACAAGATACTGTGATAAGGGGGCCCTCAAGTGGCCCTTCAGCCTTCCTGACACCATGACAAGAGTTTGATCATCTGTTCTGCTCCTCTTCTCTCCTCACATTCATTCCCTTCCTCTCCACTTCTCCATTTTATGATTTCTCTTCTCTTTCCTCTCTCTCTTTACCTTACATCTTCATTTATTTATTTTCTCTCTATTCGCCTCCTCTTGCTATTTCACCCATGCCCAGTGGCAGAGAGATTAACAAGTGACTGCTAAAAGGTTACCACTGGTTTGAAAAGCCTGATCTCCTCTATCCCTCTCGAGGTTGCGGAGGCTTATTGCTGTTTTAGTGTCTGTGTTTTCACACTGGGGAATAACCGCTCCCTTATATCAATCGCAGGTAATGCACGTGTTCTCTGAAGTAACAGCAACATACAGGATGAAGAATTTGTTAGGGTACAAAGAATGAAGAGATGCATTATAAAAGTGGAAAAACCCCACCACACTGTCTCATTCACAGCTGGTTCATTTCATATTTATTTAATATGGCTTTCGGTTCAAATTACCCTCATCAGGTAAATAAATAAGCATCATAACAGTTAAATGTTAATACATAGATAAATAAGAGCAAATAATTAATCTGCAAATATTTTGATACATATAGGCATTTTCTGTTTTTTATATAATTTTAAATAGTATAACTGTTGGTTTGGACAAACTTTGGCATTTTTAACCAGTTTCTGTATGGATGGATAATGAAAATATAATTTCAGCCCTAATGCCAATTTTCATCAATAAATACAAGTCTTATTTTATCATAAGTAAGTTTCAATTTAACAACATCCATTAACTGAGCAAAAGTAAAAGAATGAAATTAGGGAATACAAAGTATATATGGGTATGATAGAAGTCTGCAAGTTTGGTTTGAAAATATTGAAAGAATTGACTGAATAACTGACTTTGAATGCCCCAGCTGGTATCGTTAAATATGATTGGTAATGACAATCTATGAATAAAGTACCTAAACTAAAAAGACAACATAATATTAAAATATAAAATGAAGGCTAACATAGATTCTAAAGGAGGAAATGAGTGCTCATGCTCAAATCTCATGTATTAGATGCTTAAATCCTGGAGTGTGTCATTACACAAAGACGTGCTTCACAACGTACAGACGTTCCAGACTGCACTAACGCACCTAAAGAAGAGAAGCTGGTCCTCTCTCCGTATGTCCATAAGAACAGTGACACACATGATTATTTGCGATCAGGGAATGATTGCAGTGACCCGAAGAGGTCAAATAACCTTGAACTGAGTCGTTTTTGTTTTTTCTTTTTCGGATTTGTCTCATATACAAATAAACAAACTAAGAGCTCCAAGCGTTAATAAAGAGATGTGACGAGTGGCAGTGCTGTTGACCTTGTGTCCTCTGGCTGCTTTGTGTGCTGATTGGCTAGATATGAGAGCCGCTATGGGACTTATTACTTCCTGCTGACCGGTGATGTGACCCCTGCAGCCTTTAGACAGGAACTGAAGAACATAATAACACACTTTCAAAACAGACTGTAACAACAGCAAAGTATAACAAATATTCACATTTAAATACAGTTCCTGGTGATATTTCTATCCCGCTCTTTTTTGCCATTCTGCCATTTTATAACTAACCCCCTACTACACATAGACACCACCACCACCTGTTACTCTCACATTTACACACTCAGCCTTTGGCTTTTAATGTCCAAGCAATGGCAATGGCAGTTTTATTTATATAGCACCTTTCATTACATGTAAAGCCCAAGTGCTTTGCATTAAAAACAGCATGAACATTAAAACAAAGCACGAATAGAAATAAGAATACAGAATAAGCATCAACATAACAAGACAATCTACAAAAACATACAAGTGCAACCACACACGTACACAAACACACACACTCTTACACAAGTAATGGTATATTAACATAATATATACATATTCTAATCTGCTTGAGATGAATGCATGCACCAATTTCTCAGAGGCAGATTGAGATATGAATGCTCTAAATTTTGATTATATATTTTTTTAAGTGATAAAATGCCGTTTTGGTGATATTGGTGATGTGATTTCACTGTATTTCAGAGACAGTGAATCCAGGTGTGAATACATTTTCTGTCTATGACTTTAAGGACCAACATCGACCAACATCGAGAATCTCAGTCTTAGTATTTAGCTGTAGAAAGCTTTTGCACATCCAGCAATTAATATTATTAATACAGTAACGACCAGTCGAACACCGTGCAACGAGTAACCAGTAACATAGCTCAAGCACGGCGTTCGTCGTTGTATACATGAACGGTACTGTCTTTCTAAACTATCTTTTTAATAAACTGTCTGTACACTTACAAAGTTCTCAATGCTTCGGTTTACACGTAGGGACCCTCATTATGCTACTGTGGTAGTGTGGTGCTATTTTGAGCCTTGTTAGTGGTATAGAAATAGCTTTAACTTTACCCTCTGCCCCGATGACTAGCGTTATAAGCTAATTAGCGGTTTGCAATGAAACTGGTCACATTCGATTAGCATGGAAACATATCCCAGAGAACAGTCGACTCGGTACACATATGTAATTAATCCCTAGGTTCATTTTGCGCCTGATTTGTCCTTTTAATGTAACATTTGTTAATGAATCCAACCATATTCATCTGTTCAATGGAGCACATTACATCAAAAAATATACAATGTTGATCAGAAATGGCAACATCTACAGCAGTTATTATAACATCAAGACCTTTGGGGAAAAAAAAGGTCAAGTGTGCGACCCTTTGTATGCATGGACCCAGTGACATGTTTAAAATCAAAAGATTCCAGTGAACTAATGACTTGTTTTGTATCTGAGTTGTTGCTGTCATATACATGAATATTGAAATCACTTGAGATTATAAAATCAATAGTTATTTAAAATAAAAGTTCCCCCAGTTCTTCCAAAAATCCCTGTCTCAGTTTAGGAGGCTGATAGACAGTAGTGCAACAGGGGATATGGAATTAATAACTAGACCTAAGTATTCAAAGCTCTGGTAAATACCAAAAGACATAGATTTTTAGCTTTAAAAAATAATTATATAAAACAGCACCCCCCTCTCCCCCCTTCCTGTTAGTCCTAGTGCAATGTATAAAATTATAATTTGCAGGTGAAGTTTCACTCAGCTCCTTTTTTACCAGTTTGATCAAGCCAGGTCTCTGTTAGTAGCATATAATCCAGTTTGTGAGCAGTAATGATGTTATAGACAATGAAAGTCATTTTGGCTAAAGATCTAACATTAAGCAGTGCAAGGAGAAGTATTAGCAGGGACAGACATAGAAGGCTTGATGTGTTTAAGACAGCTATTAACTCTGCTGTCTAATGTTCATAGACAGCAGAGTGGATCCTATGTAGTTTGGCTGAATGCAGTCTTGTTTAAAAAGCTCAGCTCCATTAAGAAATCAAGAAAAGTTGTCCACGAAAATGATTTTGATATTATTACAGTAGGCTTTCAGCCAGATATAGAGCTAGTGTATGCAACTGAACTTCATGTTGAGAAGGGGCCGGAAATTACATATTGTTTACCAACATATTTTGTCAGCTACAAAGGCAGTTGCATTTGGAGTACAAGTTATAGAGTGGCCAAAATTCCGAACCAAAAAACCCTTGAAAGGATGTTTTTAGGATAAATAAGCCTCAACAAGATGGATATACTGTAGTGGGTGTGTGGACTGAAAAATGTATATTCTTTTAAAATGTGAATATAGGATGCAATGACAATGATAACATGTTTTATGTTAAAGTAAGGAGGCCAACCTTGAGAAAGAAAATCTGCATAGATCCACTTAAGCATGGCCAGAAAACTGGATATGAATCTGACTTTGCCACACCTATTAATCATACATGCTGTAGAATGGATTTATATCTTCAAGCTGGGCATCAACATTTTCCAACGAATGCATGTATGCTTGATGTTTCCTGGTATCATAGGCACCGTTACTGCTTGGGGTAGCGACATGTGACTAGTAAATGCAGCAGTTATCTGACTGAACCTTTGCTCGCTCTCCTTAAAAAATCCTGGAAACAGATTTTGGCATGCATGTATTTAAGAGATGTGGATGCATGCAGGGTGAATGTCTGTATGAACTTCTGATAAGGTTGCACATTGGCATTATGTCATATGTCCTATCATTTTTGCCCTATTGTGTGTGTGTGTGTGTGTGTGTGTGTGTGTGTGTGTGTGTGTGTGTGTGTGTGTGTGTGTGTGTGTGTGTGTGTGTGTGTGTGTGTGTGTGTGTGTGTGTGTGTGTGTGTGTGTGTGTGTGTGTGTGTGTGTTTGCAGGAGAGCTTGCTGGATGCTGACCATCATATTGCTGTAGCACTCGGTCCAGCAGACAGAGCAGGCACCGCAGTAAGGACACATAATATTAGTGTGTGTGTGTGTGCATGCTTAAATAGTAATTTAACATCAGGTTGAAAGGTAGTGTTTCACTGCTTTCCCTGGCACATTCTGGAGTTCACCTGTAAATCACTGCAGCAAATCAAAACACTGGAGATCAGAAAAAAAGATTTCAAGTGTTGTTTTGTTACCCTTTAAAGCCAGATTTCCGTACAGACTTTAAACAGCATACATTAATGTAAGCCTCCCTTATGTGCAAAAATACAGAATGAAGGCTTGTACCAAATTCTAATTTACAAGTATTGGTTAGCATGAGTAATAATCTATAATCTCAATGTGACAACAGGTGATGGATACAGTTATCGACAACAACTTCTATGCCAAACATTTGTAGGTTTAATCTTCTCCAATAATGACGATCTACAACTTTTACCAATCTCTCTCAATGGGGTGAACAGTCCCTTTTAAAAACTTAAAAATGAAATGAACTTGTTAGTTGCAGCATAGACACTCTATTTCAGTAATTATAGACTCTCTTCTCACTTCATTTCAGCCTCTTCGTTCATCTCTTCCGCCTCCCACGTCATTTATGCTGCTTTCGTTCAGTGACCTCATCGCCTCGGCCTCACCTCTGACGGAGGAAGACCCTGCCTGCTGGGAGAGCTTCAACATGAAGGCTGAAGCTCCACAGAGACAAAGAGAAAAGCACACATCCAAATAACCACCTGTCTCATTCTGACACACACACACACACACACACACACACACACACACACACACACCTTTCATAAGTGCCAAAAAGAACACTGAGACTGAAGCTGCTTTCTCATTCAACACATCCAGTCAAGTTTATTTATAAAGTAGTCTCTAGTATTAGTCTCGGAGGTTTTCAGAATCCATACAACATCTGACACCTTCTATCTTTAGTTCCTCAGTTAAGATGAAAACAAAAAAACATTTACATGCCTGATACGCTCACGCAAACATACTGTGCAGTAAATACAAACATTTAATGTTGATGAGTAGATTGATATCCTGTAAATTGTACTAACTTCCTGTGTAATTTTAGGATACTCATTGTCTGCATTGAGCTCCTTGTTATTGATCTTTGTAAACCCTCAAACAACAAATTGATTGAAATAAATCTGTTATACAAGGTGTATATAATGTGTCATATGTACCGTAAGATAAGTAATGCATAATTCATAGATAAATAGAGGATAATTAATAAACCATATTTACTTATTTTAGTCAAATCCTCGTGGATCATAGATGCAAGGATCAAATAAAAAGTTAGACTAAATTGCAATGTCTGCAGGGTGTAAGTGAAAGAAACACTTTTCACATTACATCTATATTTAAGATTGATGTTGCTCTTAGTGATTTTACCCTCTCAAAGCCTCTGTCTTTAATTATTTTCCCCAGCAGTTATTGTGAGTTCAACTCGAAGCAACATAAAGTATCCGATAACTACTGCGTGTTCTGTTGTAAATGTTGATCTTTTTGGTCTTGCCCTCACTCCCCTCTGTGTGTCCTATTGCTCTTCTAGTCTCACATGTACATGTGTACAGACCTGGGTAATTATTCAATGTGATTACTCATCAATATTGAGCGGTATTTCACATCATGATTGAATTGTGTTAAAGATTCTTCTCATCCAGTTATTGGTTATTAAAAGCTTTTATTTTACATTTTTGGAGAGTTTTTTTTTCATAATCTGAAGCATTACAGTGGATCACAGTTTGCAAATTAATTCAAAATCCCATTATTGTGGTATTATACCACAATATATACACAATATATTATTATCTTCTATATAGGATTTTGCATAAATTTTTAATGTGACAAAGGAAAGACTTTATGTAACCGTGCGTGCGCATGCGTGTGTGCGTCTTTCTACACTTCCTCTATTTTTAATCTTTCCTTTCTTTCCTTTTCTCTATCTTGTCTCTCCTTCTGGAAGCGCATCTATTTTAATTGGGGACATTTAGTCGACCATCGCATTATCTTTTTCTTTGCAGTTCATTTCTGCTACATCCTCCCTCTCTTGAGGACAGCTCATAGATCTAGTGCCATTCTGCTAGTTTAACCCTTCTTTCTGCATCACATTACTTTAATCGCAACATATAATCATACGCCTTCTCCCCTGCACACAGATGGAAATGACAAGTTAGAGGTCAAATGGTGTATGTGCAGTTGGGTATGCGCCATGTTTGTGACATTACACACTCCGCCTCCCTTTCTCACCCTGGAGGTAAACGGATACATAAACACACAAAGTGGCTGCTGCAGAGGATTCGTCTTGTAACCGTAATTATTTGAGAAAAATGTCAGGAAAAGGACATTATTGGCTATTAGATTTCTGACACACAAATATACAATTGTCTGAACTGCCATGACCTTACACACACAACCTGACAGGGCTGTGTGACATGGACATGGTGAGATGGTATGGGCCCGCTATCTGACACCACGACCTGTACACCTGCTGCTCATCTTCATGCCAGGTATCCCTCTGTCTTGATTTCTTCCACCTTCTTTCTAATAGTTTTTTATTTTTTTATTTTCTTAGCATGATTGTGCTCTGTGTAATTATGGGAAGTGATGCTATAGTCACCTGCTGTCTAAATGACATAGAGTTCCTTTGTTTGTGTTTGTATGGGAGAGACAAGTATAGACTATGTCGCAGAGTAAGTGTTGTCATTTAAGTGGATGTAGTACAGCATGTGCATACACGTGTATGCTGTGAGTGAAAGAAATAGAGCTTGAAAACACACACATGCAGTCATTGCCTCCAGCTGGAGTAAATTAGTTTGCCTCCTCACCATCTTAAATCTTGTGTTCTTTACAGCAGTGAAGGAGGAGAGAGGAGGCAGTGGGGTCAGACTGGAGTCACACAGGCTTACCTCAGAGAGAGGCCATTTTAGTTGCCTCATGTTTACTGGCGTGTCACAGAGGAAACTTTGTTTTTAAATGCGAGATGGGGACAAGTGTGTTTTGGGCATCAGACTGAGAATTTCCCCCGAGGAACGAGATGAGACCCAGCTCAGCCTGCTGTTGAGGATATGAGCAGAGTTTCTTTTTTTAGAGGAGAAGTCAGAGGAGGAGGAGGAGGAGGAGGACATTGTGTGCCACATTTGGACTTTCGCTGCCACACTTTTAAAATTAGATTCACTTTTAAAGTTGCATAAATGTTTCTTAAGCCCCTGCTTAAAAAATGAAATGATGTACTGTAGGAAGGACAGCCAAAGTGAAAAAGCCTGACTAGCAGTGTGCTGACCAGGTAACCTTACATATTCAAATGTTTTGCCATGCTTGCTAGAGACATGGCTCTAAAAAATATTTCTGGCAGAAAGATGATCAATTAAAAGGCTGCAATTAGCTTAGCATAAAGACTAGAAAATGGAGAAAGAGCTAGCCCAGCTCAGTCCAAAGGTAACAAGTCTGCGCACCAGTTACCTTTATTTTTAAATTTTGTTATTTTGTACGAAATATAGAAAGACAATAGACAGGGCCTGGCTAGCTGTTTCTCCCTGTTTTTGTATGCTACGCTAATATTGTACAACCTATTGCTGGTTGTATCCTTAATGGATGGTTATGATCTTCTCATCTAGCTCTCTGCCAGAAAGAAAATAAGCACATTTCCTAATATATTGAACTGACTTTGATTTCCAACTCTTGTTTAGAAGAGGGAGATAGGTAAATATAACAGGTCGTCAGGTTTAAAACATTCCTGAACCACTAAAGTTGAAGAGCAAGTTTTAAGCTGAAGCCTAAAGTGATTTACTCTGGCATCAAAGAACAGACTTTGTTATGTCTGTCTGGCCGGCTGCAAAACATATTTGAAGTTTCTTTTTTTCTTCTTCTTCTTCTTTATCTCATGGATACTTGATTCTTTGGGAGTGGGATTCTACTTTGATGTAGCTGGCAGCTTGGAGACAGCAAAGAGGAGGTTGATGTTGCCCTGAGTGAAGCGTTCCTTTTTCAGTCCAACCTTTGAGGTTCATGTTTGCTCAGATAAACAGTGTCACTGTGACTGATGAAGAAGCCTGGATTCCACGTGCCACTAAAATTTGTTATAATTCTCAAACACTTTGTTGAGTTTTATTTTTCAGCTTTTGCCACCAGACCAGTTTTTCCTAATTTATTGTTTTTATGTTTGTGTATATGTGTCTTTAGTCAAAAAAGATTATCGCTATTTATTTTCCCCTGTTTTGAAACATGCTCTGTGCAGCCCAATGTGTGATTACAAAGTTATGCTGAATTTGACACAATCAAAACACACACTTGCACACAGGGCAGATACATAATACATACACAACCTAAACAGAAACATTAGCACATGTTTACACTTGTTCTGATTACAGACACATCCATTGTGACTGTCTGCTGCATGCATAAATAATTGGGTATTTGTGTGAGCTCTTGTGCTGAGTGTTGTGTGTGTGTTAAAGTGGGGTTCAGGTTTATAGGGAATTAGAGGATAGTGTAAAGGTACTAAGTTTAACCATTCCTTTCCTCTCAGGGTAATCATGCAGAATCTCACATTGTTGATGAGTCTGTGTTGCATACAGTATTTGAAGTATTTGTTCATAAAGACATTGTTGTGTGGTTGATAGGGATGATGTTGCAACATACTTTCTTATCTGATATTTAGGGTTTACCAAAAGCACTTGTTGTAATGTTATACATCTCTACTGTACTTATCAGCAGTCAAAATTAATTTCCTTATCTGTACTTTTTGGCTCAGTGTCACATTTGTTATCATTTAATATTTTGAGGGATAGACTAATCTGCTGACTGATTGATGTGTTTTGCTTTCTTCTGATACCATTTTTACTGCAGCCACATTGGTCAAACACTGCTCTGAAATTGGTTATAAAATGGGCTATGGGGGAAAAATACCAATAACCAATAACAGGAGATACGCAGAAATCCCGAAGTTAAATTTAAAGATAAAGAAGTCAAAGTATAGTATGTCAAAAAAAAGTCATAAAAAGTCATAGTATAATATTTCGAAAAAAGTGATGAAAAAAGTCATAGTATGTCAAAAAAGCATAAGAAAGTCATGGTATATTATGTTGAAAAAAGTCATAAAAAAGTCATAGTATAGTATGTCAAAAAAATGTCATAAAAAAGTCATAGTATAGTAGGTTGAAAAAAAGTCACAGTATAGTTTGTCCAAATACTCATAACAAAATGACATAGTATATATAGTATGTCGAAAAAGTCATAGTATAGTATATCGAAAAAAAGTCATAGTATAGTATGTCGGAAAAAAAAGTCATAGTATACTATGGCAAAAAAAATCATAGTATAAGTATGTCGGAAAAAATGTAATTGTATAGTATGTTGAATGAGTCTTAAAAGGTCATAGTATA
>CM042316.1:28359670-28589670 GCA_023566125.1 Zingel zingel
TGCTGTTCAGTGTGATCAAAGTGTATTACAGTGCAACACAGCTTATACTCCACTGGATGAAGAATATTGATATTAATCCACATCACACCGCACAAACCGCATCACTGCTTGTCCGTCTTGAAAACATGTCAAAGGTCAAAGGTCTTGAAAACATGAATAACATCAGTTTCTTATGAAGCCAAAAGTTTCTTTAGCCAACAAACACACAGACACAAACACATCTTCCTCATCCTTGTTCTGACCACTAAAGGTTGAAAAATTATCAAAACACCAATAAATTCCCATCCCCAGGATTCTTTGTGTGGATAAATACACGCAGACACACGTACACATTTATTCTCATACACAAACACAGTGAGGATTGTTGTTGCAGCTGAGGAACAGAAGACAGAAGGTCAAATGTCCAACAGGCTGGGGGAATGTTTACTGTTAGACTGTATTTAAACTATGTGCATGCTTGTGGGAGCACAAGCATGGATGTCCATTACCATGACACTACCTACAGTATAGTGTGTGTTTATGTATGTGTTTATGCAGAGTGTATATGCACACGCCTTTTGATTTTTATAAGAAGCAAAAGAGAGGAAGGGAAGAAGAGTGCAAAGTGAAGACGATATGGACAACATTCCAATCTACTGTTTTCACTTTAATCTACTTATGATTTATGAATCTTGTGTTATTTTTCTTATGTGGTAAATTTATGCTGCAATCAAACTGTCTGTCATAGAGAAAATTAATATCCAGGACTATTACATTACTCTGTTGTCTAAGTAATACATAAATTAGGCTTACTGGAAGATAATTTGAAAAAGAATGTGTAATTTTGGCACTTTTGGAAAATATCTTTTGACGCAGTGCATGGCTGCTAAAGCTTGTTATGATGCAGGAAAAGCAGCCGAACTTCACAATTGTATCCATGTACACAGTGTTTAAAGTGCAGTGTTAGGGAAAGGATGCATGCGACTTCTCTCATCTTTGGGCTGCAAATATCAGTTATAGTCATAATTGAATATTCTGCTGAAAAAAGACTAAATTCCTTGTACAATAACGTAGTGACATTGACAAAATGTAAAGATAGTAAATAGAAAATGGTAGTGTGATCTAGCCCTGTGTCCTAACAATTATTTTCCTATACAATGAAACTGCATTCTCAATTACATTTAAAGGGAAATGTATAAATACATATTCATTTCTTGATTAATTCCTACTGTCATCTATGTAGAATTTATAGTTGCCTCTGTGATTTGTCTTAAACTGATGAGTAATACTCTCCAAGATCATTGTTCTCAGCTGTCTGAGAATGTGTTTTTATTTCATTCCAACAACAACTAGTGCAACACTGGCAATGTATTGGGAGTCTTGCTGAAATTTGACAAGCTTTTTAGATTTATGTATATGTGTGTTTCTTATTCCTCTCATTCTCTTAATTTTTCTTCATATCTCTCCTTTATTTTGTCAACCTATTCATTACGATTCTCCTTTCCTCTTACCTTTGTCCATTTTCACTTATTTCTTAAACTTCACCAAAATGAATTTATGCTCTCTCACTTACAGTGCTCCTTAAGCATCGGCCAAATACCCAAATGTTATTGCTGCTCCTCATGATCACCTCTGTCTTCCTCTTCTGCTCTCGTTAAAGAGGTTAGACGTTCCTGTCAGCTATCAAATAAAGACAAAAATGTCAAACATTAACAGGAAACACCCTCTTCCACACACACACACACACACACACACACACACACACACACACACACACACACACACACACATACACACACACACACACAAACATAGACTTGAGTGAAATGAGAACACATATACTGGCTTCCTGAGTCATAAGCCAAGTTAGAGTAACCCAGAACACCACACAACCTGAGTTAGTATCAGGTCAAGGCAACCACGTTGTCTCTCCGTCCATAACTCCCACTTTACAGGAGCTGTTATTCTTTGTGAGGCCACACACAACATGGTCACATACTCTATAGGCCTACTTTATCTTACACACACACACACACACACGCACACACACACGCACACACACACACACACACACACACACACACACACACACACACACACACACACACACACACACACACACACACACACAACAAAACAACAATTAAATACAATATATTACTAATATCTCCAATATATCTCTAATGTCTCCAAATTATAACACAAACCAGTTCAGTGAAGAGGTGAGGACCGTCTAAAATCCTCACTTGAACAGTGTAAACCCCTTACAATGTACAAGGACACAAACACACAGCGAACGGTGCATCCTAGTTCTAATTAGCTGAATGTTTGCAGTAATAATGGATTTATCTCATAACATATGCGGAATGATTAGATTACAGAGGAATCTGATTGGTCTAAATGAGTATCTAATGAGAGCATGGTAATGAAGTTACAGGATGTTCCAGGAAGTAGGAGGGTACTGAGAGCGTATCCTTTAATCACACACACACACACACACACACACACACACACACACACACACACACACACACACACACACACACACACACACGATATTGGTCTCCAAAAGTGTTAAATACTAGTAATTGTGTATTACCTCTTGTTCCTATTGGTAATATCAGGAATCCAAACTGACATTAGAAATGTACATTTTAAACATGACCATATTAAAGGAATAGTTCTACATTTTGGGAGGTATAGGTAAAAAACGCTGTCCCAAAGATATCATAAACAGATCTCTGAGATTAACCAGGATTTAACATATGGGTGACCGCAGAGGATTATATGAAAAATATACATTCATGTCACATTTGTTCATCATGTGAGGATTACCCAAAGCCAAATGTCCACACAAATGCATACAGCAGAGTAAAAATGAACAGCTTCCTACTCACACGGCCTTGTGAGGTTGCCTCTATAATCTTTTAATTTGCATGGATCAACACTAATCCCCAATCCTGCTCATCTCTTTTCCACCCTGGTGGAAAATATCAGAACAATGCAGGACATGTGGATTATTGCTTGTTTGGGATAAAGTTGTGTGAGGTTTCAGTTTGTCTGTCATCTCTTTTTGTAAAGATTCTTCAACAGCCACACTTGAACATATTATTGTAACGGCTGGTGGGGTGCCGTTGTGTTAACTGTTCTGCACGGTAGTGCAAAGCATCATGGGACTTTGTTATTAGTGTTGTTTAAGTGTTTAGTTTAAGTGGGTAAATGATGTTCTGTTAGTGTTTTTGTTATGCATTTACGCTACCCAGATTTTAGTCTTGATAATGTGTTCATGTTTATTTACATTTGTTGGGTTACCATGACTGAAACACTGGGGTACGTTGATGAGCTCTGTGTATCGAGTGTGTGTAGTGGTTGAATAAATGTCCACAGACTTCTGTATCTCTGGTTCTTCGATTTCTTCCACGTAGCTCGCTACATTATTTTCCCTTTTGTAGTTTTAGGGTTGTTAAAGTCATCTTATTATTTTGCTGTAGTGTTATATTTATTCTGTAACAGCTTGTCCCAGATAGTAATTTCAGCTTTATGATGTTTGCAATACAACTTTACAATATTCAAACTCAAGACCCAATGATTTATTTTTTTACCCCAAAGTTAAGCCGGGCATATTCGATATGTTTGGAAACTTCGGGATCGCCACTAGAATTAAAAATAAAATTATGTGGGTTTGAATAATGTCACCCTTCAAACTACAGCAAAATTATAGTGAAAACTGTATCATCAAATCTGTTGCAGAGCTTTGCAGAAGCTAACAAAGAGATATTAATCAGTACATGAGCCATGGTCTGAATTCATAAAATGTCAAAATGTCTTACTGGCATTCAGCTGAAGGGGTGAAAAAAGGATAGTTGAACAACAGATACTGTATATTTACGAGCAAGCTGATTGGAGAGGGACTTGGCTTGGAAGAAAGAGAAAGAGAGAGTGATGGGAGGGAGAAATGTACTAAGTGATGGACGAGAGAAAGATAGAGGGAGCGAACAGACGAAAGAAGAAAACAAGTGAGAAGGTAGCAGTAATTCATTATTGAGGATCACGCCCCTCGACTGAACTAATGCACACACACACACACACACACACACACACACACACACACACACACACACACACACACACACACACACACACACACACACACACACACACACACAGGGAGGCTGGCAGGGTGTTCCAGTGGGTGTGAGTGGACACGCCCTGTTAGCAAGAGAGTCTGACAGTTTATTAACTAAAAAGACCCACAAGGAAGATGAAGGTCAATCCTTCTTCATATATCTTCATCTATACGTCTACATGTAGATACAGATACAGATTAATCTGATGAAGGTTGATGAAGACTGAGTCGTCACATTAGTTTTTAAATAAAAAAAAATTATCTTTGGTCTTTAAAGAGTTTTACACTTCGAAGGTCTGCTTACAGTACAAGATTTTCTGGATCTTTTAACCAAGCCAACACGGTAAAACTGCTATAGATTAAACCATAATCGTATCCAATGGATGGATGGATGGATAATCGTATCAGCAGGTATTCCATGACAACTGTGCAAACTCCTTCCACTGATGAAGACTATGTAATGCAGTTGAAAGCAGCGGAAAAGCAAGTAGACCTAGAGTTGGCTTTGAGATATAAAGGCCAATTAAAAATAATAGTAATTCTCTCACAGGAGACATTATCCTGAGGTCAAGCTGAATGGAAAACATTCCAAACCACAATCAACGTTCTTCAATACAGACTCTACACACACACACACACACACAGATCAGAGAGTATCTCCTCTACATTCGTCTATGAATATTGTCTGCATAATTAATTCTGATGCAGAGTGTTCTGACACACACATAAAATACAAACACCTTAACCCCACACCACCCTCATAACTCCCTGTCAGACTGTAACACTGTCAGCACCCCATAACTCGGACCTGCTTCATTTGGCTAATATGACAAACACGGTGTGTAAATAAAATATTTGTTCACTCATTCAGTGTGTGTGTGTGTGTGTGTGTGTGTGTGTGTGTGTGTGTGTGTGTGTGTGTGTGTGTGTGTGTGTTTGTGTTTGATTTCCATTAGCATGATAGTTTGTGCGATGTTATGCCACAGCCCATACTTGCTCCTCTGTGCAGTGAAGTTGGTCCATGTGAAATATTCAAACCTCCCAGAGTCAATTAGTATAATGGGGATGTATTTACATATAGAGGGTGGGAGGGGTAAAAGAGATATAGGGAGGAAGGATGGATGGGGTGCTAGAGGAGAATATAAAACTTAACAGAGAAGAGGGTGAAGTATTAGAATCCATGGGAGGGAAATTAACTACATCATTGAAGTTGTCATTGACTGTTTTGCAGGCTTCTGGCTTGAGTGTTATATGAGGTTTTTTAACATTAATATGAGTTCCCCCAGCCTGCCTATGGTCCACCAGTGGCTAGAAATGGCGATAGATGTAAACCAAGCCCTGGGTATCCTGCTCTGCCTTTGAGAACATGAAAGCTCAGATGGGCCGATCTGGAATATCCTCCTTATGATGTCATAAGGAGGAAGGTTACCTCCCCTTTTTCTGCTTTGCCCGCCCAGAGAATTTGGCCCACCCATGAGAGAGAGACATCATGGCTTGAAAACAAGCGAAGCATGGCAGTTGGTCAGTTGCCCCCCCTCTCTCCTCCTCAATAGCATTCAAAGCTACAGACACAGAAATGACACATCCTAAGTAAAGCTCATTGTGGGACTGGCTCTAGTGGCTGTAATTCTGCACCAAGGCTGAATTTCGGGAAAGAGACTTCAGATACTGTATTAAGGGACCACTAAGGCCTATATAAAAGCATCCAAAAAGCACCATGTCATAGGACCTTTAATGAAGGTGCACTGTCTGAGTTGTTGTCTGGTTACCATAGTTTACATGGCAACCAATTTAATTTTGCATTTTGCAAGTAGTCTGAAAATTATCAACACAGTTTGAAAGCCTCATTTAACAGTCAGATTGGTTTGCCTACATCTTCTCTTTTACACATACATTAGTGCATTTCTGTTTAAACGTTACACCTTGACAAGTGAGTACTATGAGACTTAGTGAAACAAGATTAATGAACCATCATTAGTGAGAGCATGGGCACACAGCACTGTGCTGAAGGTACTCATGAAAGCTGGGACAGATAACAAAAAGCAGATCATTTTCACCAACTTGCACGGATTGAAATAGTTAATGTAATCCATGTCTCCATTGACAGAGAGCATAAGTATGAAGTTAAAGGCCATGTACAGCCACACAGGTGGTTTAAAGTGACCAGCTTGATTAGACCACTAGTCAGGTGGAGGATGGGTGGGGCTATGTTGGATATAATATGATGTCGCCTTGCTTTCAGGAAATCAGCTTATTTGACTCACGACTTTACAATAACACGATAATGTGAAAGGGGTCACTCTTCATAATGATGAAACCTACAAAGAATTTTCTCCTAAATCTGTAGTTCCCCTCAGCTTTTCAGAGCTTTATATGACTTCCAGCTCATTGTTTTTCTATTGTGGTATCTGAACAGGCCTCTTCATACAGCATCACAGCATTACTATTGAAAGTCACCACACTATTTAAAATAAAGTACCAGTTCCAGTGTCTAGAGTTTAATGTATATGTACATGTTGTATCCCTCAAGAATAAGAGAGGTCAGAAGTGAATGACAAGACTTGGTAAAGCCAACAGGATGGTATCACGCCGGTGGGCAGCAGGCCACCACATAACATACAACTCATTGAAGCCACAGACTTTCTTCCGTATTAAAGATACTTGGTGTTTTTATTTATTTACATAATATAAGACAGAATATGTGCCCTTAACGTCAGTCAGAAACTAACAGCTTTCCAGGCCTTCCACATACACACCTGATTCTAACGACAGGGTTAAACAGAGTTCATGTCCAGGGTCAGCTCTGTACTGTATGTTTACAACATGATATCACACTAAAAAACACTGACCAGATTTTTGACATCAAACAGTGGTTCCCAACGAAATGTTTTATTAGTTTTGAACTGAGCTGGTGAACAAATGTTATGGAAGCTACTATTCTCATGTGGGTGAAGGTTTATAGATTGGAGTTCGGTGGAGTAATGTGCATCCTTCAGGAGGGCTGGGTTTTTTATGGACCCTGGACATGAAATGACAAGCATCCACCATGTTTGTTTCTGCGGTTAAAACCAGGCTAATGTTACAACAAATAGGCACTAGTTTCCCATTAGCCTAGACCTGTTGTACTGCAAGTCAGTGGGGATGAAGTTGATCTTGGCAACAAGACAGTTTACAACAATGTCCTGCAAAAAACATATGTTAAGCAACTTTATTCTTCAATAAAAAGGACAGTGTCATGCTCAGTCAGTTGAAGAAAATGTTTTAAAAATCCATCATTTAAGAAAACCATTCAACATGTGATGTAGAATGAAATAAATAAAATAGTGTCAATGGAAAAATTTACATTTTTTTCTAAATTCCTAAAAGAAAAAAAAAACACTACTTGAGGGTGGGGAGGTTTTGTGGGACACTGGCCAGCCTAGCTTTAGATGGCACATATACTGACAAAGTATTTGATAAAGTATCTGAAATAGAAAATGGACAACAAAGCAGTGAAAATTGTAATAATGTCAAATCATTTTATAAATTATACCAAAACAAATCTGCTATATAATTTTATTACAATTTTCATTGTTTAGTTTTATATATTAAATAGATCTAAATTGTACAGATTTGTTACAGGTACAAAATACCTTTATTCACAAATTATTATGTTTTTACATTTGCAAACTCAATATGTTCTTATATTGTTTGACATACACAGGCTAGCAGACACACAATTGCTGGAGTTATGGATGTATTTGACTTTGACTTGACCGTCCCACATTTACCTCAGACTAATGACATTTATTCATTAATTCATGTTCATTGTTAGACAAAGCTTATGCAGTACAGCTCAGTTGTATTAAAACTGTAACTGTGATGTATGCCTGTGTATGAGTAAGTGAACTACAGTATGCACTGCAGTGTAATGGTCCGTTAGTGACAACACTGTAAAGAACCAGTACCTGCAGCCCCTCGGCATCACAACAGTAAGACATGTAAGATCGGACCAAAGCTTTAATATTATGCGGAGAATTTACAGACTTGGAGACATGAGCGTTAGACACAAGTTGCATGGGTGTAACGCTAGTGTAATGTCCTTAATTTAGCCTAGATTAAGAATTCAGGCGCTGCTTAAGGTAAATGTAAATGACACCTGCACTACATTTGTGCTACAATATATTTATTAAGTAAACATTAATGCATGTAGGCATTGTAGAGAGAGTGCTTATGCGTCTCTATATGTGAAAACCTGTCCTTGGGAAAAAATTACCCCAGGCTCAATGACACAACTGTCAAATACACTAACCTTACAAGGACCCTAAGGAAATTCAGTTTTTTTATCACTGGATACAATGTGATAGTAGTGTCCATGCACAGATCTTTCCCCATTGTGGCTTTAACATCTTGCACCTGCATACTTTTATGTAGGGTCCAACACAGTACTCTGGGATTGCAATAGCAGCTTGTCAGCTATAAACTAACAACCATGTCTATCATCATTAACATTGTATTGTAGTCATAATTGACCATCATTAATTGACACTTCCTCATCATTTTTTAATTATATGTATCTAATTATATCTACTTGGTTCCTGGACTGGAGTGTATTCTGTGGATATTCTACCCTATGAGGCTGTGTTGCTATACATATTCTTCCAAGAGTAACATCACATTGCTACTTGTCCTGTGTTCCTGGTTTGACCTATAATAAGCTTGTGCACAAGGGACTGCTTGTTCATTTGTCCATATGGGATTTTTGACTAAATTAAAATAGAGATAAAGACACTTTAGGTTCCTCTCTGAAAACTGCTGTTTTCTATAAAGTGGTCCATGTGGTATCTGAAATAATAATATTATACTTAACTGTATCATCAGGGCAAACATAAGGCTAAGCAGTATGTACTATCCCAGGCCTTAAAGACATGGGAAACTCCCCTCTGGCTCTTTTAAAACATGAACCATTCTCTAGTGTATTTGGCAATTATATTGAACTTATTGGACTTTTGTTAGGCAGGCATGTCAACATTACTATAAAGAGCAAAGGGCAAATCCTTTGAACCATTGATGTGTAAATATATAGGATGTATGTCCCAGGTACTGTAAGTTCTGCACTCTGGTTCTCACAGAACACACGACTTGTATAGAAGACCTGTTGGTCTCAGGAACTGTTTTGGCTTTGTTGCCACTAATTTACCTTTTGAGTAGCCACTTGACCCACTAAACAATGGCACCTAATTCTGAGTTAATACACATGTTTCTATCGTGTTACAATTCCTGATATATATATTGTTTGCTAAAAACTTTTCCCAAGTCTTTGATTGATTAGATTTATCTTTAGGTGGTATTGTTGTCTTGTCCATTATTAATTATATACTGCATAGTAGCCTATATTTAAAGCAACAGGAAACTATTTATTTAAAAAAAAAAAAGGTAAAAGTTATTTTTGTTAACAGTAAGTATGGATAAGACTCTGGGATGTAAACATTATCTAAAATATCTATTTTTTTTATCATTGCCAAAATGTATCAGGACCTTTACAGAACATGCTGTAAATGGGTAAGCATTTCAAGCTTTCTGATAATATTGATGGCAGGCCTCTGATGTCAGTTGTTAGAATTATTTATGACAATAATGACCTATTACCAAAGTTTTCAAGCACTTGTAAACTCTGATTCAAACACTAGCAGGTCGAAAGGAAATCTTTTCGACTTATCCATTTCCCCCACCTCCCATCCTTTCTTAATGTATAGCACATTGCTTTGTTATAGAGTTAATGTCAGTTTCGAGGGCACAATGCCCTTTAGTGGGTGAAAGTTTTGGCCAGATGGGCATTAGTTTTTTTGTCCCAAGTAAATTACCCTTCTGATGTTTTTTTAAAAGCTGTGTTTTACATATTATAGCCAGCATGTGTTTCTCTTCAATCCCCGCCTAAGACCCGTGAGTTGACAAAGTGCTGTCAAAATGTGCTCGGCCTGCCCTTTCACAACTGCACGTACACAGCAGACAGCAGGAACCGAATCCTTTATTTTAGCAAGATAATCCTGTGCTGGTGGTGTCTCAGGATTTAATTGGCACATTTTATTTGATCTTTTAGAGGTTCAGCAACCACTATGTCATTTGGCAAGATATAAAATTGCAACAAGCTATTTCCTTTCCAGTGAAAAGTGAATTAAAACCTGTGCTGGAGTTTTCCATTGTCAAAAATGTATTCTTAGTTTAGTTATTAACTCAAGCCACATTGTACAATTGAGAAAAAAACCTTTACCTTCTTTACACCAAGAAGGTAAGCACGCACAGGGAGTACTACTTATTCAAATCTAAACAACCTAGATTATTTCAAAACTTTTCTTTGTCATCAATAATATAATAAATTAAAATTAGAATGTGATGCTGACAAATCTCTGTGTACTTCATGTAATTATGAAAACAACATAAATAATATTTCATGGAAACTATTGCCTCCTACAAAAAGTTGTTTTTTCTCTCTGGGCACAGCCAGCTATTTAAACTGATATAAACTTGATGTAGGATTTGTACTTTACTGGTGACAACAATGTGATGTTGACAACTAAAAAGAGAAATGGCAGCAATGTAACGTGAGTTACATTAAGTTAATGTCCAAATTTGCCAAGGTTTGAAATATATTCAAAGACTATCCAACTTCAGCCTTTCACTTCCCACTTTATGATGACAGTTTATGAAGATTCTCTTTATTTTCCCATGTCTGGGTCACTGAGCTACGCTAAAGTGTTTGGAAGGCCTGTGATTTCCACTGAGTAAGTTACCAGCAAACTAGTAGACTTGAATTTGAATCCTGGGGGTTACTTTTGCATGGGGCTAGTGTATAATTGTATATCCACGTGGTAACAAAACAATGCAATTACAAAATATTATGTATGTAAATGTGAACTGTGTCAAGCATGCATACTGTGACTATGTGTACAAGTTAGTAAAGTACTATATTATTAGTACTATATTGTGTGTATTATTGATTGATCTGGACAAAAAAAACAGATGAATAGAATTTAACATATTTGAACTATTTGAGAAGCGCTTGATTTATCTCGCCTGCCACTCATGACCGTCTCAAAATGAAAGACACGACTAGTCGGGACTCCTGGTGGTTCGGTGGGATAAGGCGCCTGTCGTGACTTGCAACACCATGGGTCCAAATTCTGCTAATAAACTTTGGCACGTGTCATTTCCTCATTCAAATCTGTCACTCTCTAGTGTAGCTAATGACAGACATGTCATAAAAATGTTTTAAAACAAGTAGAAACACAAGATAAATGAAGTGCCTCTTGTGTTTTCGTCTTTTCAAATATTTAAAATGAACCCATCTTGTATTTGTCCTGATTTGAGCAGCAAAAAGGCACAGAGCTGGGAATAATTTTCAGTCCTAAACAGATTACCTGCAATGTAATGGCTGGATTCTCCTTGGTTATAGTTTACTGTGGGCTAGAAGCAGAAAAGGCTCTAAGATCAGCTTAGTACTAGCGTTTTTGGCATTTTTCCTTTATTCACCCCTTTTTAAACCTTCTGTATCTCCTTGTTTGTGCCTGCACCGACCAACTAGTCCTAGGTTGTCTGATGGATGAAACGAGCATCAGCTGTTAGAAGTATGTTTGGTAAAGCCTGACATGAGTTAGGGACAGTTGGAAGGGGAGTTGTATAGTTCTTCAGTCGTGGTCTACAAGAGGCCACGATGCACAGCAAACATTTACGACAATGTTGCTATCTTCTAAAAGTTCATACAATGTAATTACTTTGCATCCACTTCTGCAGTGGAAAGTGGATTTGTTCTGTTAGCGCAATTCAATTGCTAATGAGTGCAACACTCGTCACGTAAATGGTCTTTCTCCAGGTTTTCTCCAAGCATTGTTGCCTCTAGCCCCACACCAGGGTAACACTTGTGAGAGAAGACCACTGGAGAGAACTAGAAACCAGGTATAGAGCTGAGGAATCCAGCTAGATTACTACATTTTATATTAAGGTTTCTCTGCTAATTGACCCCATCAGTACACTTCCTTGGGGAAGGGTCCATGTGAGACTCGCACAGTTGCTGTTTTTCAAGTCTTTTGGACCATATCTTCCTTGCTCAGGGTAGTTGAGGGCATATTGTTCTTTTACACCTATAATGAGAGCATTTTTAAAGTTTCATTCATATATGCCATCCCACAGGTCTGAATCCAAGTTTTCACAGAATGCATTTGCATATCCAAAGATCTGTGTGATCTGTTTCCCTCTTGTTCCACGGGTTCAAATCCAGCCTCTCACATAATGAATATCTGGGTAGTCTTTGTATAGGACCTACAAACTTGTTTCTCTTAGAAACATGGTCCCAATGCTGTAGGAGACTTTCCTCATAGAGGCCGGGGGAGCGGAGCGAGAACTGGTCAATGAGGCATGGCTGTGAGATGTCCCCGCCTCCAGGAAGTAACATGTCCCTGTGATCTCTTTAGGAAAATTCTCTGGGAGCTCCAGTCGTGAGCGAGGGACAAATGAGAAAGAGCGGTCATCTTTCAGCAACCTGTTAAGAAGAAGGGAGGAGCTTTCTTGACGTACCATTGAAAAGCATGTATTGTCATGGCGACATGGTTAAAAACAAGATCACGTTTATGTTTGTGTATGTGCGGTATTACTTACTGGTAAGTTGTGGGGCTAACATTGATACACCTCGGATGGCTCCCCGATTCAAACTTGCTGGCCAGTGTCACATTGTTCCCAAAAAGGCAATAGCGTGGCATTTTAACCCCAACAACACCTGCCAGCACCGAACCTGTGTGGATACCGATCCTTAGCTAAGAGAGAAATGGAGAAAGTAGGTGGTGGGAAAAGATCACAGAGAAGAAACCAGCAGGGTTTTTAAAGGACAAACTGTTAAATTGTGTCATGTATATTCCTTGACAACTCACATGCACTTGGCATGAAATGTGTGTCAAACTCTGCACTGAATCAATAAAGTATTTGTTAAATGTGGAAGAAATTTCAGTAGGATCATTAGTTAAAATTCCTTGTATTTTCATCTCATGTCCCTTTCCCTGATTCTGCTTGTTATATGCAGTCCTACTCTGGTCTCACTGTGACTGTTGTCATGTCTGGCTTTGAAGATCTGTAAGACTATGAGGAAACACATTGGCACCTGGCATCTAAAATGGCTAACTTGTAACATACCTGGTTCATAAATTTAAGATCTCCCTGCTGATCTGATCCCATTAATTTATGTGCCACCTATCCTGCAGCAGCACAAATGCCATGTTGTTTTGAACCATAACTGCCGTGTGCGCATTGATCCGCTGAATGGAAATTGCACTGTACTGTAGCAATACTTCCATATTAGTGCAGCTGTTATTATCTAATCTGATATCCTGTGGCAGGCAGCAGATTTGATGAAAATCTTAAAATAGCAAGAGTGAGAGAGGAAAATTAATCAAATAAATAATTGTCTCCATCTTCTCTTCGTAATGGATATAGGGGAGCAACATGGTGCTCTTATTATAATCTGGCTGAAGTATGAATCTTTAAATGGCTGGAGGCAGAGTGAAAGCTATCTGGCCATCAATCCAATTTGACCATACCAGTGCATGGCCACTCTACCAACTATTGATTTCCTCCATTTGGGAACAAGTCATCAAACAAACAAATAAACACACACACACACACACACACACACACACACACACACACACACACACACACACACACACACACACACACACACACACACACACACACACACACACACACGCACACACACACACGCACACACACATACAAAGGCCAGTGGAACCCAGCATATTTCTAATGATCTACTTGGGCATCTCATCACCTAGGTATCAAACGCCACTGTGGGCATGTTAGCACACTTCGAGGTAGCCATGGCAACAACAGGCAATGGGGGTAGTGAGGTAGAAAGAGCACATACAGGCAGAAAGAAAGACAATGGAGAGAGAGAGAGAGAGAGAGAGAGAGAGAGAGAGAGAGAGAGAGAGAGAGAGAGAGAGAGAGAGAACGATTAGATGGCAGAACCTTGTCAGAACAGGAGGAGAATTAAAGAATGCGAGACAGAAAGTGAGAAAGGGCTGGTAGGTGGACTAGTGTGACCTATTTTTCAGCTAAACTGCTTACAGATGGCCATGTACTTGTCTGTCTGTCTACAACAGACAACCACTCACAGACACACAAACAAATTTGCATCCAGCGCCCACTCTCCTCTTTATTTCTTAGTCTCAAAACACAGACACAGTAAGAATCAAACACTCTTCCCCTCCTTTTCGTTATGAGTCAGCATCCACACTACATGGCCCCTGAGTGAGCCAGTGAGCCAATGAGCAAATGGCGCAGACAATCAATCACATTGTAGCTTCTGGCCTAGCTGTCAGAAGAATACAGCAATGGAGATAGAGACAGAGTTGTTATAGAGTCAATGTTGTTTAATATACATTATTAGGTTGTGTATTAGGTACATCTAGCTAAAACTAATCCAGTCAAAAACAACAGTCCTGCAATTGATCCAACATTCATGAAGATTATAATATATAGAGAGGTGTTGATTCAACTTTGTGATCATTTTGGAGGATGTAGTTTGTGGTGTTGCTCAAGTGTATTGCATTATACAGAAAGGTGGTATTGTTATTTAGCCTATCCTCATTGGCGTGAAGTGGACACAAATTTAACATTATAACCTTCATGATTGCAAGACTGTTAACATTAGACTGAATTAGTTTAAGATAGGTGAACCTAATAAACTGGCAACTGAGTGTACTTTAGCTGCTATAAACAAACCATAACACACACACACACACACACACACACACACACACACACACACACACACACACACACACACACACACACACACACACACACACACACACACACACACTTTTTGGTGCTGAAACAATCTGAATTTGAAATATTCAGATACTGCTGTTGTTAGGTATGTATTAGCATTGACAATATATCACTACATCCCTAATATCCACAAGCACTCACCCACCCACCCAGATGCAAAAGGTTAATGCTATAGGCCTGAAATTCAAACCGTAATACAGATGAAAACAACTTACAACATTTTTTTTTTTTTTTATGTGTTTCTCTCTTGACATCTCACTCCTCCTGTATATTGTTATCTGTGTCCCTGGATCACTCTCTCCATTTCTCTCTCACTAAACATTTTCTCTCAGTTCTCTCTCACAGCTCTCATGCTAGTTTGCATAACAGTGCAACATTGGCTGGAGTTGAGTGCACTCACTGAACAGCATTTATCATGCTGAAGTGTTGAATATCTCTATAATTCTCGTTTACACCAACATGAAGTGATGAGGGGAAAGAAAGAGGAGAACATAACAACACGCAAAATATAGAAAAGCAGAATAAGAATAAAAACTGAGAGGAAATGAAAGTAATAATTTAAAGAGGAAAATGAAAGGAATTAGTTAGAAAGAGGCTACAGAGGAGACCGTGAGGGAACGACAAAAAGGGGAAGAGGAAAGCCAGAGGGAGAAAGTGGAAGAGCAAGAGAGCGGGCCAAAAATGCTTGGCAAGGACTTTCTATTTTGAGACAAATGGACAATGTTAGGAGCACAACAGTACACAGAACAGTGTCCTGTCTGTTATTCAGAAGCTATCTGTCTTAGCTGTTCCTTTAGCTACACGTTTTGTTCCGATCGGTGTCATTGTCTATGTGTATTTTTACAGTTTTTGCCTATTGCTTACATACTTTTTGCAGAATTTGGCTCATTATGTCAAAACTCTACACACAAGACAATCAGATATAGCACCTGGAGATTAACAACTCACATATATGCCAAAATTAAGCACTGCAATCAAAACTTAACACTACTTTCTAAAAATTAAATTCTTGCAACAAAACCATACACACAAGCCCCACTTGAATTACTCTTTCATATCACCAGCAACACACTGATGGGCTTTATATAAAACACTGCAGCCTTTGTCTTTCTATTGTTATTGTCATTTCCTCAGACTCAGTCTTCTGTAAAACTCAAAAGTAGAATTTTTGCATTAATCAAACAAGAGTTTTTACAAAAAACAAATATTCTTACAGAAATAAAGAAAAATAGAATCACAAATCATCAAATTTAGCAACTGTGTGTGTGTGTGTGTGTGTGTGTGTGTGTGTGTGTGTGTGTGTGTGTGTGTGTGTGTGTGTGTGTGTGTGTGTGTCAGTATGTGGTGGGGGGCTGGGGGGGCTTATGGATCCCTCCTTCTGTTCGGATCTGGCCACAAGACCTCGTCAGCATCACAGGCGATGTCCTCGAGGGCTAGGCATCGGGGAAAATATCATCTGGTGTGTTGAATCCACCCTTGGATTGATCCCACCTCAGTGTCTCCTCATGCCTCTTCCATTTCTTGCAGAAGAGGCATGCAGGCGTGTGGTTGCCAATCATATACTTTCCACCGTCACGCTGAAAAGACTTCCTTGATTGCAATTAGAAAGGGGCTGTAAGGGTGCATGTATAAAAGTGTAAAATGGTTATGATTGTTGAACCCATTGTTAGACCAGAGCAGCCCAGTCGAAACTAACATTATCCCAGATGACAAACCTGGGCTGCTCTGGTCTGTCCTCCATTGCCTCCATGCTTGCAAAGTTCTCAAAATGGCTCAGCTGAGGCCTGTTTGTAGTGCTAAGGCTCAGACCGTTTGGTGTTCTGTTTTCTGTGAAAGTGTTTTCAGGTGTGTATGTAAGTGCCTACAATTGCCAGATGAGTTTTGCATTTTGAACAGAGTGTTTTCCCAATGACAACAGGAGATTTCGTTTCGAACAAAGTGTCTAATGTAAGAAAACGTTTGTAGTGTTTCGCAATAAGTGTGTTAAGGGATTGCAAACAAAATGCAAAGTTAACAATGTGTTTAAGCTATGGTTACACTGTGTTTAAGGTATGCTACAAGAAGTTTAGGTATTGAGGCTTTGGTCTAAGCATTCGTTTTTAGTATGTAAGCAATGGGCAAAAACTGTAAACAACTTTAAAACCAAATGCGCTTGATGGCAAAAAAAAACAACTAAAACAGATAAAAATAGGTTCAAAAATTTTAACTGGAGTTGCAATGTTACAAGGATAAGGCTACCACTATTCTATACTTTTCTAATTGTCGATGTTATGTTAGTCATTGTCTCAATTACTTACAGTATTACCTACCATGTCTGTGGCAGTCAGCCCAAACAAAACGGAGTGTGTTTAACTGTTAATGAAATGTTTAAATGTTAAGAGTATCACTGTTCAGAGACATTAGTCCAGTCCAAATTAGTAATGTTAAGTGAAACATAAGTGAACATGTTGTCAGTTGAGATGCTGTGAAGCCTGACTGCGGGTCAGCTACCTATGAGAGTGAGCCGCATGAGATAATACATCTGTAGTTGGCTGAGAGCTGGGGGGGGGAGGGGGCTGTTGTTATTCCTGCAGGAAGAAAGGAGAGCAGTTCAGAGTACCAAAGGCTAGCAGTCGGCTAGTATAGAGTTCACAGGGAGTTCGTTTTTTTTTTGGCGTTGGCTACAGCCCACAGTAGCCTGTGTTCAGGTAGGAAATAAAGTTGCAACAAACTAGCTAACCTTCCGCTTATTGAGGGACGTTTAAAAAAAAAAAAGAGAATTATGTAATATATTTACTGTATTAAATCATAAAATTACCATGATATGTCATCAGATATTAAGGAAAAATGCTAAGTTGAAATACTTTCTCTGACAACAATGCTAAAGCCAGTATGTTCTCCTTTGAAATTTCCATTCCGGTCCGGAACATCTGATTTTGATCTGGCCTGTGTGTCCACTGCCCATTTTGACACCCTGTCCGGGTTGCCTGATATGAAACACAAACACAGCGTGCTGCAGCCACGGAGCAGCAACCTAACAAACTTGATCAACAGATATAGATCCTACCTGACCTAAAAAAAACTTGGCATCTTTCTAAACAGTTGCATGACCAGAGACTTGGTAAAACATGCGTAAATATTAGAGATGAAGATGATTTTTAGCAAATATTACTCAAACAGAAGTAAATAGTCATGAGAGTTATTCACAAGAAAGAAAAATATACATTATCACCAGCATTATTGTAATATGATGAATACATTAAAATGAAAGACAGACCATGACAATAATAACATTGTTCTAAATGTCTTTCTCCATTGCTATGCTTCATTTGTGGGTTGTTTCACTGATGACCTGTGCCGAACCAGAAATAAAATACAACTTACTGTAGGTACTGACTTTAGCTCATATTTATGACATTGCAAGTTAGCACCCAGGCCCGCAAAGCTACCAAAGGCAGCGTAAGGGTAATGCTTACTTAATATATTCATCTTTTATTCTGCAAAAGAGCAGCTTGCCTTTCTCTAACTCCATTAGTACCTTAAATAATGTTGAATACAGTTCCACATGGACACATGTCATGGATTTCATGTTAATCTTCTCTTATCAATAATTCTGAGCAATTGTATATAACCCTGGATCAACACTCACAGCAACAGCAACAGCAATAGCTGCAGTTAATGTGATGAAAAGCGCACACCTTTAAAACTTATTTTTTCACAGGGTGTGCCATTTTTCCAGCAGTTGATAATGAGACACATACACACACTTTTCCTCAAACAATATAACTGTTTTAAATGGCCCATAGCCAACATGCAACACTAAATTAAATCATGAGGGTAAAAAGCAAGCCTAAAGAAACTTATTATACTGTTCAGGGATAGGGTCAAATGCAGCAATTGTATGCGCAAGACCTAGCATAAACTGAAGAAAATAGTAACCCATTTGAAAAAAATGTCAATCAAGCAACCTTTATTCGGTTGTGTCAACGAATCATAGCACATATTGAAAAAAATATTAAATAGAGAAGGAGAGGGAAAGAAAGGAAAAGAGGACAGAATTGAGATAATGGAATGTGTGATGCAGAGAGAAGACCAGAAAGCGATAGGGAGAGATAGACAAGAGTAAAAAAATGTAGACAGTTGAAAACTAGTCTCACATTGACCTATCTCCACAGCATTGTGGGGTAACGTCTGGCTCTACCACAGATACATTCCAGGATACAAGAAAAAAATGCTCTGGGTTGTTTGCATTTCTTTAAACCAATCACAATCATCTTGGGCGAGGCTAAGCTCCAGTCACAGTGACGGTGGCTATGCAAAATGTCTCCTGAAGGAACTTGTTTTGGTGAAACATTTGCACTCCGGAAAAAAAAAACGCCACATATAATATTAACTGAAGTTAATTGTTCACACAATACAGTAAAGTGAGCTTAAATTAGCTGGATACATATAAAAGTAATTTGCTCTCACTAGTATATCGCTGTGTGTATTTTGTTCACAGCAATTCCCGCCAATAGGTCCCAAAACATCCTAGTTAGATAGTAAATGCCATAAAAATATTATTTGTAAATCTTAACAATCATTGCCCGAAAGGATCAAGCAGGCCTTCCTTGTTGCATGATCCAAATTTCCTTCCAAATTTTCAGCGTGTAGCTTGCTAGCTCGCAGTTTATTGTTGTTTCCCCAAGGGAACGGAGTTTGAGAACGGCAACACAGAGAACAGAAGGCGAGGGACATCTGGTGGAACATCTGGAGGCAACTATCCTGGAAATGTACTGTCATAGATCCAGACTAGTTGAAAAACAACACACACACACACACACACACACACACACACTACACTCAGAAGAATATTGTACATAAATAGAACAAAACATCACATGCCAAAGAATTAACGGGTAAATAAAAAAACCTGTTGATGGCATTTCTGGGAGAACATGGAACGACCACCCCAAGTAACACAAAGCTAATAGCACAATAATAACGTTTTTATAAAGTAAGTAATGTCTCAATAATTGTCTCTCTTTATGAAAATGAAAATCGATTTTCATAGTTAATCCATTCTTTTAAATATCATTCATCCATCTGTCAATTCAGATCTCTTATACCTATATTATCCATCCATCCATATCTCCAACATCAAAGTATAAGAAATTAGGTCAATCACAACACAATCCATACAATCAATAATGTATTCTGTTATCATCATGAAACTGCACATGACACGGTCTGTAGTGTTGTAACCTTGACTATCAGTGTGCATTCTGAAATAGTCAATAATGTACCAACACAAATATATTCAGAACCAGCAAAATGATTTAGATACATTTAGATACAGGCAGAAACAGACACAGGCACACAGACACAGACTTTCAATTGCAATATCACCAGTGGTGGAGGAAGTACTGAATCTTAGTACTTAAGTAAAAGTATAAATAACCAGAGATATATTTACTTTAGTAAAAGTAAAAGTACAAAAATGAAAACTCTACTTAAGTAAAAGTAAAAAGTACCTGATTTTAAATGTACTTTAAGTATTAAAAGTAAAAGTACTTGCATAATGATTTATTCTCTTAATGTCTATATTCTAATAATAATAAAAAACAGTATGGGCTGTGGTATTTTAATTAAGTTAGTTTTAGGTTAATTTAATTGGGATTTACCATATGTGGCCCAGTTTACATTCTGACTTACAATTCTGGTTATCTATCATGGTGATCTGCATGAAGCTCGACTTTTCATTATTTCCCACGGGACAGTGAATGCTGCACACATTTATCTAGGGAGAACACACGGGCTTGGACAACAAGTACGTGGCTTCACAGCTGAGAAGGACCGGCAGTGTTTTTAAGATAGATATACGGATTGTATATTAACCCTATGTGAACGGATGCTTCACATATGACCAAGCAGAGTATCGGGAGCAGCAGCAGTAACGGGAGCAGCGATAGTACCGGGAGCGGTACGCGCCTGGCCAATAAACGCTATTGAAGGGCGGGTCTTGGCGTGGCCATAGTGGAATTCGAAATATCGCGAGCGGCACCGGGAGCTGGACGGCCGCTGCTGAAGGCTTCCCTGCGGACTGCAAACGTGTGACGGTCAGGAAGACGTTTTGGCAGGTGGAAAAACTGGAAAAACTGATCAGAAAATGTAACGGAAGGTTGTAGAAATGTAGTGGAGTAGAAAGTATAGATAATTGCTGCAAAATGTAACTAAGTAAAAGTCAAAAGTATGCACTATTGATTGTACTTAAGTAAAGTACAGATACGTGAAAATTATTAAAGAAAACTGTCCTCAGCAGGAAGTGGTAATGGCAATACTGGCTAATTCACTTACTTCTAAGTATACTAAGTATTTCACTGTTGGCTAATAATATGCCAAGTAAATCTTAATAACCTGGTCAAAATTGTATTCATCAGTTGGACATGTTGCTTAAAATTGACAGCTCAGTGAATGGTGCACATGAACTACATGGGTCCTAACGTGTTTTAATGTGGAGGCATCAGAAGAAGTTGTTACATTTTTCTACAGAAATATATTAGGCTTATTAAGCTTCAGAAAAAATGAGCAGTGGTGCTACATCATACAACAAAGGCCATGTGTTACAGTAATGTGTGAGGCAAGTGTTTAAACCATCATATAGTAACTATGTCAGGATGTGTGATTCAGCTTAGCAGGTGATTGTATGTGTGCTTCATGGTTATTAGGGACGCTACAATGTTAGGGAGAAATAAAGTTATGAAAAGTAAAGATAAATAGCCCAATTAACAAGCAGGTGCTGATTTGTGACAAAAAAACTAGCTGCAGAAATGTTTGCACACACTCAGGCACAGACTCACATACAG
Organism: Zingel zingel; assembly: GCA_023566125.1. Taxonomy (NCBI): domain Eukaryota; kingdom Metazoa; phylum Chordata; class Actinopteri; order Perciformes; family Percidae; genus Zingel; species Zingel zingel. The sequence goes on from CM042316.1 coordinate 28,381,439, forward strand.
TATGGAAAACATACAGAAATCACTCAGACAAGCAATACAGCTCATTTAAGTACATTTTGGAGACAGAGTTCTGCACCAAAAAGAGAATGTATGGCTGATAAGCATATGATGATGATACATTTAAATATGTAAAATAAAACAAACTAAATATAAAATGGCACAAACCGATAAAGTTATGGATGTAGCAAAAGAGGAACTGCATGAACAGGCAAAGCAAACAAAAATACAGATCGCTGCTAACAATTACTGAAGCCACATATTCTCATATGTGTTAGAGCAGTGCCATTATGGGGAAAGGAAGGACTGGGGGACAAAAACTAAAAGGGAAGTGTGGTAGATACTACAGAAGCAAACCATGAACATGTGAAAATACAGGAACGAAGGGAAGCCAGAATAGTAAATATAATGAATGCACAGATGAATAAAATAGCAACAATTTAAGCTAATTAAGCTAGTTTCCGTGTGCTAGCAGCTGAGCGGTGTTCCAAAAAAAAAAAAAAACTCACCTTGATAGGTTTCTCATCAGGTGTCAGCACTTCCTCGGAAAGTTCCATCATCTTCAGAGCCATGTGTGCAATTGGCTTTGCATGACTATCAACCTTCTTGTGAAGACCTCCTGCTACACAGTAGGCATCGCCTATTGTCTCGATCTGTATGAGAAATGGAGGAGGGGCATAAACTGAAATGAATAAGTGTGGCTGTGAGTATATGCTCATGTACTGTATATGCGCAGCCACCCAGCTAACTGCCGGGCTAACAGCCACATGACATCACCATCCAACATCAACCACCAGAGACCCGGTCTGCTTCGATGGTTGTGAAATGTTAATGTTTGGTATGTAAAGATGCTTGGATCAATCCGGTGCTATTGTTAACAGCTGAAATTCATGACAAATTATCTGTGGCTTGTTTGTATTGCCAATGAGATACCATCCCACTTGATCTTTCAGGCAACAGTGCAGTGTTTTCCACATACAGTAAGCAATTAATTTTGGCAACTTACCCAAATATATTAGTCGCCACCGAAAGACATTTTCTTGTATTTATTATTTTTCCTTTCAAACATCTTGTTGAAATACAGTTGACAGGGCAAACATATTGAAAATTCTGCCTGAATTTTGATATAGCTTTGCCAATCCTTATTTATTGGCTATAACACTAAGGAAAGTTTAATTCTGAAAAGGTTATCTCTTAATGTATGATAGTAACAGGTGAAATGACCTCATTCGAAATCCTTAACAACTGCTGCATAAACAGATAAGATAAGATTTAAGCCATGAAGTCAAGTCATTCCTAGTCCATGTTTGGGCTTACTATGCCAGACATTTGCAGTAATAGCAAGTCTTCCTAGAGTCAAATTCAAATTAAGCATGTTAATAAAGCAAACAAGTAGTGCAACTTTCAGCGATGTATTGCCATATTTCCAGTTGAAGGAGTGAGTTAGATGTCATGACAGTTGACACAGTCTTTATAAAGAAGAAAAAATGGATGGCACAAGAGGAGAAAGAGGAGGGGGAAAAAACTAGCAGACAAACTGCTCTCATTTAGGCCTGTCACCAGCTAAATCATTTTGACAGTAACCATGACAATGGCAACATATGCGTACCTCAATCTCCTCCTGTTCCTGCTTTCTCTGTTGCACATACACACTCACTCTTCAACTGCTATACACATAGACCATCTTACATAAACTTAGTCTCTCTGCCTTCCTCTCTGTATCTCCTCTTCCCTTTCCCCAGGCATCTGATACATGACTTTTCATAGAGATAACAGAGGAAAAGCATGCTTTATGGGAAAGTGACATGTATATGTTGTTGTCACAGGGACTGAGCTAATTAGATATAGAGGAAAGATTATGGCAATGGTTATGATGGAGAGAAGTATTGGTGGAAAGAGTTAAAAATAAAAAGAGATACTGATCTGATGATAGAAGTAAGGATGAAAAGAGGGAAAGATGGCAGACTGCAATTGAGACTGTAACTAGGCCCAAAGCACCCTGTCAGATGGGCAATATTGACACATCTTTGTTAAGCTCCCACAGACTGGCCATTAATCAGTTACTTTTTCCACAACACAAGCACATCTATTCATGATAGCGCATACACATGTCGAGTACACACACTCACACACACAGAAATATATTCAGTCCCCCAACAGGTATTATTACATCACATAAAGAAGATGTGTTTATCTTTCTGTCTACTGACCTTATAAACATCCAGAATGCCACACTGGTAGTCGAAGCGTGTGTAAAGCTCATTCAGCATGGAGATGACTTGCATAGGTGTACACTGGGCACACACAGCAGTAAAACCCACAATGTCTGAGAACAGCATGGTCACATCATCAAATTTGCGAGCAGGCACTGGCTGACCCTGCCACAGTTTCTGTGCCACATCACCTGGAAATATGGAATAAAGGAGATCAACTGTTCTCCTCTTTTCTTCCTCCAGTGCCTGGTGAGTCCGCTCTAATGTGGCCTGGGAGAGGAGAGAAGGGAAGGAGATTAGGTTTTGTTCTGTGTGCTTTGCTTTGATGAAGGCACTGATGACAACGATGACTAGATGTGGGAGTACTGCATCAAATTAAAACTGCTGGTGCACGTAAATTAATTTGTGTATTAATTTGATTTTTTTGGATTGTTTGAATCTGCATATGCGTAACTGTGTGTCTGTGGGCGAGCTTCTTCATGCCAAATCTGTGTGATGTAGTGCTATACCATTGTTGAAAGTGAGCAAGTCAACTAAGATATAGCTATTTATAACAGTGGCCTGGGGGAGTAGTTGCAGTGAGAGAGTGTTGCAGTGAGCAGATGCATAGGATTGGGTCAAGACCCAGTGACTTGCTCAAGGGTACTTTGAAAGAGAAAATTATAAGAGCAAGTCCCAGGAGCCACGTTCTTCCAGCCATGAATCAGTCAGTGAAGCCAATACATTGGATTTAATATGTTCCCTTCAGTGAGTGGTCTGGCAACTAACATGATGGAGGAGACAGAGGAAACATACTGTAAATGTGTGTGTATTTTAACTTGTTACTTGTAATCATGGTCACCATTTGTCATTTTAATTGATTGCCAATGGTCAAGATGGCCTACCTAACAAGAGCCGGTCAGAGGGCAGGCTCCATAGAGAGTGTAGAGAAGGAAGAAATAAGAACGGCGTGCTGCTGATAGCGTAACCTTTTTTGATGAGACCGAAATGGACAATTAATGATAAATGATAACCCTCATCCTTAAAGTATTTTGGTTTAATTTCTTTCTGCTCTATTTTTAACCTTAAGTAACTTAACCAACGCCTAGCTCAATGCACGGTTGGCATAACAAGAATGGGATACGGGGCTGGCCCCCAACCACATGGCAAAAGCAGGTAGAGCTCACTGGGGTTCAAGTAAGGCCTGCATCCTTTCCTGTTGTTGGAAACCGCATTTAGTGTATGGTGTGGCCTATTAGTAGATGGTAAGGCTTAGTGGCAATTAAAGCCCCTTAAACTTACAAGAAATAATTTTACCAGTACTACCTGACACAAGCTATAAGACAAGCTAGTGCCTATGATCAGCTTACTGTAAATTTAAACAGCTTAAACATACAGCAGGTGGAATATGTTATGTTCACGTAATTGTCTTCCAACAAGAAGCCACAAAGAAGCAAAACATCTGACTGGCTACTGATGAGCCTGATTTTGCTCTATGGCAAACTGGTCCAATAAACTTTCCTCAGTTTTCAATCACTGTAAATAGGAATATACCCACACCCAATAAACCATTCTACCTTAAGCTTGTCCATTCTCTTCTTCAGGCCATCCTGGGCTTTGGCCTGCTCCCCCACCAGGATAACATCCCGTGTGGCATCATGAATGGGGATATCTGACAGGTAAAGGCCCCTGCCCATCAGCTCCTCCAACTTATCAACACGTGGCGAACCCAGAAACATTAGGGAGCAGGACTCGGGCACATGGATCATCTGACCCTTTAACTCCATGACCTGGCAGGCAGAGCAATCAAATGGGAAAGAAAATGTGAACTAAGAAAGTAAGGCCTTTTGTTAAGTTTTAGTTTTTCATAGGTATTCACAAAGTTGAGGGGGGATGGAAGACAGATTGTAAGATTTAGACAGTATGTTCGTTATTAGTTTCTTGTATGGATGTCATGTCCACCTGATACTTGCTTTTCTCGAACCAATGTGCTCCAACATAGAACATTAACAGACAAATAATGATTCACTGTGTGATTCACAACTGCCTCTTCTATAATGTCTCTCCACATAAATGCCAATGTAAAAGTGTGATTCAAGAATGACACTTTTGCTTTTTGATGCTGACTGACATAAACTTGACCACTTGAATAAATATCTAATTAAATATGTATTTATTTTTCCACTCTCCAACTTCATTGCAGGTCTATGGAAACATCTTAAGGTCATATTGTGCCAACGACTTTAGCTTTGGAAATGCATTAACAAGCATAAAAATAATGAACATCATGAACAGAGCATCCCTTTCTATGCTTTCATGCCAACACATGGACTCATATACACGTGTATGCAGGCACACGCACGCACGCGCACACACACACACACACACACACACACACACACACACACACACACACACACACACACACACACAATATTGTAGATACAACAGAGATTATAATAACAGCAACAGCAGACTACTGTGATTTAGTTGAAAGGGTCTAATGTATAATGCATGCTGGCCTATATGGTGAGAGCCTGTAAAACTGGTGACCTACCTAGTTATTAAGGAGAAAGTCCTGTCATCATCATAATGCCACTCGTTTGACCCACACACCCACAAGATTTGAGTAGTTATAAGACAAATCAAGAAGCAAGCTTGTCAGTTAAATATTTCCTATTTCTGTCGAAACACGTGGTCATTTTGAATGAACGCTAGCAAGGCTGCAGATCTACCAACACTTGCGGAATTATTGCCAACAGTGTTATATATGAATAAGAATTGGTTTCACTAGCTTCTTGACATTTTGCTCACAAGCAATTAAACATGATGACAAATATGTGCAGGTTCTGCTGAATATCCTTAACACAGGTGTGAGGATTACATACAAAACAGACTTCCTCTTATTTCTTGCAGATATACTGTAGAAGAGAGAGATAGAAACAGGCATGATTTCCCAAGGAGATGTCGAGGAAAGACATGCTGCCCTTTTAAATATGACTCTTAGCACACAGTGTTAAGAGTTAACACTGAGTGTTAACAAACACAGTGTTAACTGCATCTAGAAGCCCTGTGGATAAGCCACGCATCTCTTTCTTTCCTGGGCACGATGTCTCTTTCTCCTGCTATATATTCCTGCTAGTCCTTGCCCCTGCTCCTTCCTTCCTTTTCTTTAGTTTATCTTTCTCTCCATCTTCACCTGTCTTTTATTCTTGCCTCTCTCTCTCTCTTTGCTCTACTCTCTGTCTCTTCAATTACTTTTCTCGCTCTCTTTCTCCATAGTGTCAGATAGATTATTCCACCAGTGAGCACACTGCAGCCCTGTTTTATTTATAGCACAAGGCTCTCCTAGGTCTGCATAATACATGCAGTCTACACACACACACACACACACACACACACACAGAGACACACATAGTGCTTCGGATTGTCTGTTTCTCAAAAATACTGACATACATACATATAAACACACATGCAAACATATATGCACATATGCAGCCTACAACCCACAGGGTCCAAGTACCAGACACACCCATCCCTTGAAACACAACTTGGTGTGATCGAGTTACGCACACACACACACACACACACACACACACACACACACACACACACACACACACACACACACACACACACACACACACACACACACACACACACACACAAACACACACAAACTTTTGCCTACCATATGCCTAACATCTGCACACGTTGCCACACCCATACAGCATAATTCATGGTGTCATGGGATTAAAGAAACAGTCAGGTGAGTACACCAACTCAAAAGCTCAAATTACAAATGGATCTCCCACATAAAAAAATTATTTGATATATTTTGAATAGTTTTGGTCATAATTTCTGAAAGCAATTAACCCAAGGTAATTCCTGAGCATTGGGAATACAGCAACATTGATACAATAGTAAAACAGAGCAATTATTTTGATGAGTATAATGTTATTACTGATGATAAGAATGACAGCGAAGACTGCAATAACATTCCTGTTGTCCTTTAAATCAATATGAATTACAAAGGAGAAAATTACGTGGAAAAAAAAGATTGGTAGGGTAATAATTTGTTACAAGCCAGTTTGCTACAAGTAATATGATCAGCAATGCAGATTGTGCAACTGGGCCTTGCAACTTACCATTCATATGAGAAATGTCTAGGTGCACTTTTACTTCACAAGCACCAGCTAGAACAATGCCTATTTAGGTAAACCCCAAGTTCAAGCTAAGTCACTATGAAATCTAGACTAAGTCAGTGTCCTGTGCACACTAATACCGTAAATGTTGGTTGCCCTTCATCGCAGCATCAGGACCAGCAACTCCATCACGCCATCCTCCAGGACTTCAAGATTGCCATTAATGTTTTTGTTGTTTTTTGTTATTTGTTTTTTACTGTTGTGCTATTTTGTTTTTCTGTAACTGTTTCATTATGTTTTCCTGTTACACAATGGAGATTGAAATTTCCATCTAACAACTGTTGTTGCTTTTTTAATCATGTCCAGTAGGTATAATTATACCAGGGTCTCACCACCTTACTCTCAGTGTCTCTATATTTCTCTGCCACTCTCATTTTCTGTCTTACTCTGCTGTAAACTCTCACACACACTGATGCACAGATCCAAACATACATGAACACACACACACACACACACACACACACACACATACACACACACACACATACACACAACCCTGGAGGCACTTGTGTTGGCCTAGTTGTGCGTTCTCTGTTTAACTCAGCACTCTCCTCTCCTTCTGCCTGCATCTCTGTCATCACAGCACAGAGATAGAGGAGGTGAGTGAACGAAGGAGAAAGGAAGGGCAAAATGAACATAGTGGTTAGCAGGACCAGACAGAATTCCGCAGATTTTTCTGCAGATTTTAAACAAATAAAAAAATTTTTAAAAAATCATAATGTTAACACATCTCCACCCCTACGCAGAAAAACAGTCCCCTAAATGCAGTTTCATTCTGGATCACCACTGAAAACTGTAAAACAAAACTAGTGGTTAGGAAAAAAAGCAACACAGAAAGAGGGGGAAGATGAGGAGAGATGTGAGACAGAGAAAATAAGGTGGGAAGAAAAAAAAATGGAATAATAGCAGCTATTTTAGCTGGAAGTATAGAAGGAAAGAAAAACAGAAAAGAAAGATGAAGGTACAATGACTAACTCAATAAAAACAGTCACAAAGAAGCAAGAGTACAACAAGAAGGCACAATTGAACTTTAGGGAGGCAGAAAGCAGAGAAGGCATGTCAAATGTATTATTATTAAAGCAGATAAAACCCATGAAAAACGGTAAGAAAAGGCCTGTATGTTGTGTCCTAGTCAGTATGTAGTACTGATTCTTCTTTGTAGCAGGTTGTTACACATTTACACTGAACCCTTGTCCAAGGTCACTGCATTGTTGCCACACGGAGATAACATTTTTTTCAAGGTGGTTCTGCGCCAGTAACTCAGATTTTACGGAGCTGAAACCATGAAAAAACCTTATAATATTAATGTTTTGGGTAGCCTGGTTAAAATCATCAGCAAATGGATGAACTAGTAATCTACTCTGGGTTTTTTTTCCTTTAAAAGATACATTTAAGCGAATTATCTCTCCCCTTTGACATAATTTTGTGACTAACTTTTTCCTGTGCATAACCACGAGATGCACATATAAGCAAATGCACATTTAAGATCAACTATAGTCAAACACATATATGTGTAATATAGAGTATGTATCCACTTAAACAAGACCAATACAAGGCATATAATTGGAAATCTCCAAAAGATACACACAATAAGGTGCTGAAGCGATCTGCATTTAGCTATTTCAATAATTGCCATTAGCAGGCAACATACTTTTCCAACCTAGGCTAACCATTTTTTTAATTGTCAAGAATCAAAAGCCAAACTTTTTTTTTCCTTTTTGAAATTATGATCTTTTCCATTTTCCTTTTTTTATACAGATTGTTCTGTGAAGAACAGCTTGTTCTTACATGCTTTCATGGCAAGTATTTTTTCACCTAAATTGAGAACCAGTAAAAATATTATTCAGATCAAACCAAACTATTATTGATTTCTGTCCCAAAGCTTTTTGACTTGCCATTGAGAATTCCTTTCTGCCACCTGACTCCTAGTCACTCTGTGTGTATATTTGTGTATATTGTGTTCATGGATGATGGAGGTTTGTATTATACTGCACAAGTTTATGTAAATGTTGTTATGCCTTATAATCGCAAAGGCCTGAGCAGCACACACTGTGATGTTCACATTCTACATTCTAAATGTCATCTAAATGTACGGATTCAGATTGCTATCGCCATAGGCAACAAAGAGCTGAAGGTATTTGAAAAGAAGAGAAGGAAGGGGAAAGGAGAAAAAAAAACAGCTGAAAGGGCAAGAGGTGGAAATAGAGGCTGAAAGAGAATGGGAGAGGGAGCCAAGAGAGAGACACAAGGAGAACGAGCAGACTGGACTTGAGGTACGAGAGAGAAAGATGGAAAGAAGGATATAGCAGGAGGTGGAATGGACAGCTAATGGATTGTCCTTTGTGAGCAGACTCTGGCATGTCAACACACTCTTATTTGCATGAACAAGCACTGAGCAGCAAAGAGTAAATGAGTCAGCCTCTCTCATCCCACTCTCTCTATCTCTATATTTCTCTCTCACACACACACACACACACACACACACGCACACCCACACGCATACACGCGCACATCCCACTCTCTCTATCTCTATATCTATCTCTCTCTCTCTCTCACACACACACACACACACACACACACACACACACACACACACATGCTCTTATCTTGTCAGACCCTGGCTATATTGTGCTGTACTCTTACATCCCACTCTCACAGTCAAACAAACGTACACACTAACACACAGCTAGAAAAACACTACATTACAAAAACAACACAACACACATTTGCACGGGATGTGCTTGTACCTTGCTGTTTTAGATGAAAGTCAGTTGATGCTTTAAAATGAAGATGTCTTATTAAAAACAAATGTACTTTATACATACTACTGTGAAATAAGCAGGTATCCTATTGCAGTATCTATGCAAGTAATGGAAATAAAATAAAAACTGACAATGTTTAAATGCAACTGGGCACATTTAAATGAAACCCTTTAGTCAGAATACAGTGACATAATCTGTCTGCACCAAATAGAAAATTGGATCTACATGAAAAACAGACCCTTTTAAAAATCTAGTTAATGTGAGGAAATCCAGTTCGCTTTATGTGAAACAGAAATAGCATCAAACAGCTTTGATGCATATATTTCTTTCACACACAAGAACAGTGGTCATGTAGTTTGCACAGCCCAATACTAACTAAGCAGTACAGTACAACAGTAATGGGAACAATGCTAGCCACAGGACAGGTGCTACAGGATGCACATTCAGCGGCAGAGTGTCGCTGCAAAGCTGACTGTGCTCTAGCAGGCACGGTAGTGAGGCGCTCTAGCCAAGTGGGACTGCAGCAGCATGGGCTTGTAACCACCAAACACACACTTTCTTGGCTTTACGCTGTTCAGCGGGCTGTTGGAAAGCTCAAGGGAATTTAAAGGTCGCTGGAAATGCTCAGCGCTGTGCTTGTGTTTTCAAAGAAAAAAGCTTGATGCTAAGCAAAGCTAACAGACTTATCTTCATGAGTCAATACTATTCATACTGCTTCTTATTCACATGTAATGTTAGTAAAGGTCCTCCAGAAATAAGTCTCCAGTCTCCAAAAATCTAAGTTAGACGATTAGCATCTTAAATATCCTAAACATATATTGTAGCATAACTCTTGAACCAATTGTTGGAATAATTTGGGAAATGCCAAAATGGAGAAATGAAGTTATTAGGCTACTGATAATGGATGGTGCACGGACTATCCATTCCTGATTTGTGATTACTGTAATCAAAGTCCCTCCGATAACTACTGGCTTAATGATGAAAACCCCAAAACTCAAACCACCTCAACATCTAATAATGAGGGATTCTTTAGCAACCAATGCTCTTAACTATCTAACAGACCATGGAGAGTTATGTCCATTAGTAGTGGACATCTCACAGGGACAGTGCACACTGATCGTCTATGTAAATGCAATGTTGTTGTTTCAGTTGTCTCCGACATTGACAACATTGACCAATGTTGAAGTAGGCATAACTCAAGAGGACTTCTGTGACATAGTAGAAAGGAATTTCGTTTTTTTTTTCTCCGCATGATCACTTTAAATACAACTGAAGTGGTGAATCTGAGAGAGTAGATTAAAAAAAGAAAAGTGCATTCTACAGACATTCTATTCTTTATCTTTGTTTCCACAATCAAACTAAAATATCTTTGTCATGTTTATTACTTGTGTTTTCTCATTGTCTCTATGGCTATTTTTCCTCCTTTTTATTTTCATTCACCCTGTTTTGTAAATTTATTAAGAGTAGACCGAGACAAAGAGGGCAGTCATTTTCAAAGCACTCTCCCCTGAACAAACAAACCATCGCGGCAGTGATTTATCTAGAAACAGATCAAAGGTGGTGCTAATGTCAAGATTGTCTTTGTACTCAGACGCAGGTGCAGATATGCACAAACAAACCTCATTCGGCAACCCCTACAATAGCAGTTTTTGTAAATATCTGAAATTGCATTTTTACTAGCCATAATACAAATTGTTGATATCCGTAATGACATTTTTACTAGTCAGAATGTATTTTGGATGGTCAAAATTACAATATAGATATCTGGAATGTTTGTTTCATTTTGGATATCTGACATTAGAGTTTTGACTAGTAACAATTGTATTGTAGATATCTGTAATTGGAGTTCTTCCTAGTTATAATTATATTGCAGATATCTGGAATGTTCATTCTGGATAGGAAGAATGACATAAATTGGAAATGTGACGTAATTTGTACTAGTAAGAATGACGATGTGGCTATCTGAAATGACAATTGTAGATAGGAAGAATGTCATTATGCATCTGAATTGTTCTCTTTGACTAGGAATAGTTGAATTACGGATATCTGCAATACATATCCAGTCTATCTATGAAATGTTAAAATGGCTTGCCATAGAAGCATTTTTTTAAATAACAAGTATGACATTGCAAACATCTTGATGGTTCCTTGAGCAGATACTCCTTTGCATTCACAAATCTTTTTTGTCCTCAATCTTTTTAACTAGCCTATTACATTGGGTACAAATGTCATAGCAAAGAGCAGGGTTTGTGTATGAATATTTAAAACATGCCATTTTGTCAACAACTGCTAAAACTCAACTGTAGCTTAGACCAGTGATTTTCAACCACTGTGCCGCGGTACACCAGTGTGTCGTCCTGTGTGCCGTGGGAAATTATCCGATTTTACTTAATTGATCCAACAATATTTTTTTTTTTTTATTGAGTTACTGCAAATAATTTGCCATTGTTGCACATCTGTGCCTGCAATGTGATGACTGGTAGATAAATGAAATACTATTCTGTGTCAGTAGGTGGCAGTATAGCGCAATAATGACCTTGTTGATTTAAGACAATAGAATCACTGCCACCTTTCGCGCACATCGCGGGATGTAAGCAGTAGGGCCGAGATCATCGATGTAAGCCTGCAACAGTAATGGATACATTTTTTAAAAGGAAAAATGCAGATTCTGATCTTATTAGGCTACAATGTGTCATTTTGTAACATTTCTGGTTGGTGGTGTGCCGCGGGATTTTTTTAATGTAAAAGATGTGCCGTGGCTCAAAAAAGGTTGAAAAACACTGGCTTAGACAACTGCTGGTTTAGCTCTACACATATTGTTTACTTAGATTTAAAGGACCATAAAATGACTCATCCTAACCAGAATTTTGACATGACCCAAAGAGTCTGGGAGGTTTTGGATGTTTACAGCATTGGCATCACTACTGTGTAGGCAGGTTTTGTGATTCATGGATTCTCTGTATTATTCTTCCTGTTATTTTTAAGTAAAAAGTAATATCGGCATCAAAGTAAATCTACATCCACAGCCTAGCCCAAACCAAAAGTGCCCACACTTCACCATCCACCATCAAGCAGATGAGAATAAATCAGTGATTCTGGGTTTTGTTATGTTATCATATCAGTTTGGTATATTTTTGAGTAGTGAGCTGATAGGGAAAATACTGACACGTGACATGATGGGGGCGTGTTTGTGTGCTGATATAACCCAGATTCACTGGTGTGTCGGGGAATGCCATTTGGAGAAGATTGCTTCCGGCTGGAGGCAGTCGAAAAGGAGCCTCAAGCGAACGGCTGCAGACACTGAAAAACATTCTTGTTTCCCACAACCCAAACTTTTGTAAATACACCTTTTATAAACCTGAACTACAACAACAAGGAAGAGTGGGGCTGGCCCAGCAAGGGCGCCGATGGAGCGCAGCCGACGCACCGGAGTGGTCCCCGAGGCAACAGCCATCTTCCGACCACAAACCATGCAGAGTCTGAGCTGAGTCAGTAACACAGCACAAACCCGTCTAGAAGTAGTAAAGATATACGCTCATCCAGACTAGTTAAGTTTCATTCTCACATTAAATGCAACACTTATAGAAAGCAAGACAGGGCGATTAATGGTACCAACTAGGTTAACCTTTAGTAGCTGTGTTTAGTTATTCAACGAGCGCAGGTTAGCTTAGCCTTTGTAACAGTTTGTTCAAACAACTCAGCACTTAAGCATGCCATGATGAAACTATGTTTGCATGCATTTACTCTAAACTAAACTCTGATGCATTATGCTAAAACAACATCAAATCTAGTCTAGTCAGTGTTACAACAGGCTAATGTCTGTGTCAAAACCTGCTCCTCTTCTGTTTGACGGAGATAGCAAGACTAGGAAAGGAGGATTCATATAAAGGAGGAGACTGTGGTGTAAGGAAACATGACGAACCAGATGATGCACTGGTTAGAGGAGAGCTTTTGACAGTTCAACCTGTGTCCACTCCCCTGTGTGCTGACCACAGTGCTCACACCAAGCGGAGAGACCTTTTCAGTACGTCTTTGGATGTCTCTTGCACAGTCCACATCCCTGAGCGATGAGAGGAAAGAACTCTAACTGAAAATCCACTACAGGCCACGCAAATACACACATACATACACACACACACTGCAGCACAAGGGAGTGCTCTTTTGTGGCCTCTTTACCTTGGCCTGTGGCCCTCTCTTGCTGCCCTTTCTAGTGAAAATGTCAGCCCATCCTTCTCTTTTTCTCTCCCTTTGTTCTGCTTCTCTACCCAGGTGAAAACAACGTCCGCCTACCCTGCTCCACAAACACATACTGCAACACAAATCTTTCAAATATTTGATGGTGTTTGGAGCTTGGAGGCAGTGTCTAAAGGTACTGACACACCAACCAGACGGGTCGACCATCCGCAGAAAAGGCAGTCAGACTGATCAGTCGGGCCCCCAAGGTCCAAAAAGTGCCTCAGAACACACCGAAGAGACCCTGACTTGAGTGTACGCTCTGCACGTGCAGAGACGTAATACGTCTCCATAGCAGCAGGCGGCACTGCTCTGTATTGTTTCCATTAACAGTCTGATTATTTCCCAGAAAATGAAAACCGGCAGCTGATTGGACGAACGCATCACGTGGTTCTTTTTTCTCCGGAAATTCACAGCCAGACTGTCATGGCGGCTTGTTCAGAATACGATCTCATATTGTACTAAAATAGTTCACCGAAACGTGTTTCTGAAAATATTTTAAGTGAGAAATAGGCCGTGCAGTTTCTGAATCTGTCTTCATTTCAGATCAACAAAGGTCAGTTTAAAAGATTTTCGTCAGATTTTGAGAGGCTCATCCGCTCGCCATTTCCGGGTGAGTCCCGACTGCCCTGTCTCCGACTGAACATGTTGGGTCGGCCCAAATGAAGGCCGACGGCTCCTCGAGTCACCGACCTCGCCAGACGGTCCGACGACCGATTATCAGACTGGTGTGTCTCCTCTCTAACTTAACTTCAGCAGTGATCAAGGGCATAAATCCCAGAGGGGTCAGGGGGTCAGGACCCCCCCCCACCCCCCATCTAAGGGTTGTCCCCCCCTAGAAATATCATTAAAACAATGCTGTGTATTGTAAATAACATAATGATGTATACTTAAATATCTGTGTAAGTAGTAAAACAATACAAACCCCAAAAAATGCTTTTTAAGTTAAGAAACATTTTGAGTTCCCCCTCCCTTGCCTCACAGTGGTTTGGTCCACTGCCTGCTGTACGTTAGGAGGATCTGCACTCGACTCACAGTCACATCGGGTAGTGACAGGATTGTAGTAAGTAGGTGGTCCAAGGCTATTTTATTCACATTAAACATCGGATGAAGTTTTTCTTTTCTCAAATAGAAATGATGCTGAGTAATTAATGAATTAGTCATGACAAAATGTTCGCTATGTTAGTGTAAAATAATGTAGACTAGCTTGTTTAATAGCTTGTTGGATAGAAATGCACCCACTACAACTAACGTTACCACGGCGATAAGCCTAACGTTATCTGTGTGAACTGACATTAGGGTTAATACTGAAGATCTACAGTTGTGTTTTGCTCAATATGAAGTTAAGTGGCAGATCAGTTAAATATATATCCTCTGTCCCAGAAGAAACCTAATATTTATGTGGAGGACGCAAGATCATTTCATAATTAAAATATGACCGCATGGTGAACCTATGAAACTAACTCATATTCAGACATCTGACGTTAAAGATTTGTGTTGTTGCTCAGATAAAATGACAGAGAAATGAAAAACAGGCATAAGATCGTTTTTCAGTAGGCTTACACCAAAATGCCAAGTAAGTACATTAAGTCCTCATATCAAGACAATTTGGTAACATCTTTATAAGAATGGGTGCTCATGGAAATAATAACGTCACTATGTCACTGGCAAAGGAGACAGAAAGAACTGAGGAACAGGGAGACCAAGGACAGTCAGGTGGAGAGTCTCAGGTAAGTGTGTTGAGCTTAGTTCATATTTTTGGAGGTGTGTGGCTGTCAGGGTGAGCAGATGAGCTTTACCAGTGGCTCACTAATTTACATTATGATCAGCTAATTTAACAAGTGTACAAAAGCATTGTATTTCTTTTATATGGGGACACTTGTGAAAATAAGTCATTATGTTTTAAGGTATTTTTGTGGCTTGACTGTAAACAACTTAAAAATAAATAAATGGTTTTAAAGAAGAATATTGGGGTCAATTTAGTCCGCTTTTTCATTGACTCAAGAGAAGCGCTGAAAAGAAGGATAATGGTACAGTCTCCATGCTACACTAATGATAGTATTAAGGCTTTCCTTTGTGTGCACGTCCTCTACGAGTATAATTGGCTGTATAATTTGTGTCCCCTTCAAAAATTGCTCTTCCGAACTTTTATGTTTATTGTCCCCCCCCTACTGTTAGATCAGATTTACGCCCATGGCAGTGATTACCGGTGACACACACAAAAGGGAATAGAAAAGGCAGCTGCATGCCTCAGATTCACTATGCATTCACACTAAAATTTAAACCTCATTTCCTCTGATCCCCGAACAACCTATAGAAACTGAGATACTGTCCCATCATAATCTGTAAAAGTTTACTAGCAGTTACAGCAGAATACATATTTGTAAGTGACCCGATCTGTACGACCAGTAAAACACCAGAAAAAGCAGAGTAAGGTATGTCTTATCAGGGAGTTCTAATTGTGGAGATAGGAGAAAGGGGAAGACTCAGGAAAAAGAAAGTATTTTTGTGCAACTGTTGTTGCGTTTCCATTTTTGACAGCTATAAACCCTTTTTAAATGAATTTACTGTCTGAATGCATAAAGTGGAGAAAATGAAAATGGGAATATGTGAGAGGCAAAACAAGAAAGCATTGTGAGGAAAAAATAGAAGTTGGTAAGCAGCAGAGAAGGGGAGATAATGATAATGAATTCATAAAAGACAATGACAGAGAGTAGACAGCTAGAGAGGAGACGTATTGTACTGGTCCTTAAAGCTAGTCTGTTAAGAGGGGAAACCTACAGCTACTCTTGAGGGACTGTAAGCATTGTAGTGCGTTATTATGTGCATTCCATGTATGAAGGATCTGTGAACCTCCGTAGTTGTGTTTGGTTGTCATCTGTTGAGATTAATGCACTAAACCTCGAGATTGGTTTATTTTGCCAAAGCAATCACCCAATCAGAGCTCTGTGTACACAAAGCTGAAACAATATCCGAGCCTTCACACTACAGTGAAAACAACCTTGATGAGATTAGCCCATCTGAATGATTCACTTTTGCTGTGTTCACTCAAACAAAAATGATCACAAGTTGTGACATACTGACTACTACTTCTAATTATATTATCAAACGTGGATAATGTCATTTAAAAAAAATATGATAAAAGGAGAGCTGCAACGATTAGTCGATTGATTCATTAGTCATTTGACAGAACATGAATTAGCAACTATTTTGATCGAATCGAATAAACGTTTCGGTAATTTTTCAAGCAAAAATGCCAAACATTTGCTGGTTCCAGATTCTCAAATGTGAGAATATTGTGCTTTTCTTTGTCATGCATAATAATAAACTGAATATCTTTGGGTTTTGGACTGTTAATCGTATAAAACAAGACATATGAAGACATCTTGGGCTGTGGGAAATTGGAAATTCGAATTTTTCACTATTTTCGGACTTTTCATAGACAAAATAATTAGTCGAATAATTAAGAAAATAATGAGCAGATTAATCAACCCAAAATAAAAGTTAAGCAGGAGTCCTTAAACCCAGGCCATACAGCACGTTTAAATGCACAAACCGGTCTCACGCTAGTTCGTAAATAGTCACGTTATTTTTATTTATATATTCGTGTACAGGTCACGATTTTCTCGTTTACCATTTCACGAACTGCCATGACACTGGGCTGCTCTGGGGGATGCAACAACGGGAAAATTAAATGCCCAACGGGGAAATTAAACGCTACACGCCGGCGACAACAACAGGACGGACCGCCACACGCGGCCACAACGGGTAAATTAAATGCCACACGTCGGCGACTATAACGGGACGGACCGCCACACGGGGATGCGATCCCCGGGCACAGGGACACGATCCGCGGTCTCTGTGGCACTCAACAATGGGGACATGAAATGCCACAACAACGGGACGGTTGAGGTTAGGAAAACTGGGAAAGGAACCTTAACACGCAGGACACACGGATTTTCTGCTTTTCATACTACTCCATACCATTGTCGTGTTGTGATCACGAAATATGCTTCCCATTTAAATACATTACATTAAAATTCGTAATCACCACACGTAAAAAACGACATAATCATGTCCTGTTCACGAATCAATAGATTCAATAACATAAACATTTCACGAACCGCCATGAGACTGGGCTGAAATACAATATTTTTGACAAGATGTACGGTATTGCCCTCTGTAATCCTGAACATAAGACATTATTTATGGCATTGACATGACATGGCATAAATTAAAATGAAGCTGCAGAACACCCCAATCATCTTGCATATTGTAGCATCATTTGCTAAATTGTATCAGGGTTGTTTAGAAATGTATTTAACAGTTTTGTGTGCCAGGTGAGTGTGCTAGCTGTTTGTGGGCTCTATTTATGTTCCAGGGCAAAGCCTAGTGCTAATAGCGCTATGACAGGAAAAGATGACCTGACAGGACTTTTAACTGCACCATTTGTCTTTGGCTGCA
Organism: Zingel zingel; assembly: GCA_023566125.1. Taxonomy (NCBI): domain Eukaryota; kingdom Metazoa; phylum Chordata; class Actinopteri; order Perciformes; family Percidae; genus Zingel; species Zingel zingel. The sequence continues at coordinate 28,399,292 of CM042316.1, forward strand.
GATCTGTGGTGCTGTTTATTCATAACTTGTCACTCTGTATGCTACATAAAACAATATCATTTTCCTATTCGGAGAAGCCATCTCTCTATTCGGTAAGCCATTTTCGCACCACTTTATGAATTGGCACAGATATTTAAAAGTTAGGACAATTAAAGTAACTCGCTAAAGGGATAATGATTTACCTCCATACCATGTCATTCTTATACCATTTATATACAGCCACCTTTTTGCTCAAAGTGTTGCTTTGCCTACATGAGAAAAAAGAGCAGGTATGCTTAGAAATGCCCAAACAGTACGTGATTAATTGGTACAAATTTGTAACCAAAAACTTTGAAAATAGTTTATACCTTTCCTTTGTGGTGGGTCAAATGGTATACATCTGCTGTCATTGGGGCCCAATATGCACCAGTACTTTTCAAAACAAATATACTCCTATTTTTGAGCATGCTACTTAAGACATACCTATCTCATCCACCCATACACAAACATACAGACACCCACACACACACACACACACACACTAGGGATGTCACGGGAACCGGTACTTCGGTACCAACTCGGTACCAAAATGTGCCGGTACTCATTTTTCCACAGTACCGTAGGTACCGGGGGATGCAATCCTTCCAGACCTGACGGGGGCAGTATATACGCCTAACGTTAAAAATGTTCTAGACTGCCTCTAAATGCTGAAGAAGAACACCGACCAGCACGGAAAAACAGCAAATAGCCCCTCATCTCCCTGTACGGCTTGACCGCATTCAGCTTCTGGCTTTACCGTACGTGTACGGCGGCGGCTTTCACGACTTCACCCGGAACTCCCAAACCGCAAGTGAGTCTATTTCTCTCTGCCATTGTCTATCACAACCTAACGTGTGCTCTGATAGCGTTTGTTTTAACAGACCTCTATAACATCAGTTAACTTTAACCAGCCCGGTTCTTTGTAAAAAAAAAAACAACGGCAGAGAGAAACAGACGTAACTACTGTAAACATGCTTGCTGTCTGGGAGTTCCGGCAGGCTTCAAAGCAACGGACTGTGGGGTCCAGAGGACTGACGTTTACGTTTTTGTAATTCACGCTCTCCTTGCCCCCTCAACTCCACACCATAACAGAAAGTTGAAACTAAAAGAAAACACTGAAAGAAGAGTGACATGACGCTGCCCCCCCCCCCCCCCCCCCATGTTTAAATAAAGGAATTCATGTTTAAGTATTATTATTATTTTCTTCCTTCTTTTTTTTTTTTTTTTTTACACACACCGTGGTATAGACTGTAGTATCGAGTATTGTGTACTTTTGTTGGTATCGGTACCGAATACTAGATGTTTGGTATCGTGACATCCCTAACACCCCCCCCCCCCCCCCACACACACACACTGTGGCTAGACTGATCCACCTCCTCTGTCAGTTCTATTTAGTATCAGGTTGTTTGGTGCTGACACTGGCAGCCTGCGGAGACCATCCAATCAATAAATAACTGCATCTAGCATAGAACTGAGATTGATTAATTGATTCTGGCAATTTGGAACCAATTCAATCCTCATCCGTGCCATGCAGAAACATTGCAGGCTTGCGGGTGTGTTGCAACATGAGGTGGGATGGCATTCTGTATAGACGGAGTGCCATCAACCATCTGATTTCTTTTTACTTCTTTTCTTTTAAGATGGTAGAGCCAAACTAAAATATAAGGCAACAACAGTTCTACCATCCCTACGACTAAGAACAAATCATTAATATTTTCAACTTTACCAAACTGAGAGACTCTGTCTTTACATACATCCTCCTGTGGAGAACACTCTGGAAACCTGTGTGTTGGGATCCAATGGAAACATATTTAACAAACTGGAAATTGAATCAATTGTGGCCCTCTTGCATTCCACCTATTTCAAACACTGGAAACTCTCATTTGATAACATGACAGCACAGAGATAGGGATTTTTGTACTAATTTCCCAGTACAGAAAGTTGTGTACTTGACCGGGACATAGAGTGAGTACATCACATATAAACAAGAGTGCAACAGACATGCAACATTCAACGGTCCTACCAAAGTCTGATACCAGTGTTAAGTAGCTATGCCTGTAGACTTTTATTGTCCAAAAATAATAAAAAATAAATAAACACATAAATGAGCATAATATCACATCATTTGGTGATATACTTAATTATAATGAACATAGCCAGTGTAAACACTGAACCATCTGCCTGACATGGAGCTACTCTCCAGTAATCAAAAATGGAATGTCTGGATCTCCAGTATCGTCTGTGGCTACACAGACGATGTTTCTTGAATAAATGTATTGCTGGTTTTGGTCTCTTCAGGGGATTGGTTGATATTTAGAAAAGATAGCATACCAGCAGCCTGATCATTTAAAATTTGAAACTGGATTTCAGTTTACCAAGCAGTCACTAAAACTGAAATAATTATCTATAAAATGTGGTGAAAAGTAGGATTTGAGCACTGTACTCTGTTATGTATGATATCTTTACCTTCTCCTTGGTGCCAGATTGTGAGATATCAGGCCTGGTACGGATGGTAAATGGGGATGCAAGCCTCATCAGTATGCCCTGGAAAGAGGGCTCCATCTTGGGTGAGACAATTTCAAAACAGTCCTTGAATGAGAGGCTCCGATGAGGCTCAATGCGAGCCTGTCTCCTCAAACCTTCGCCAAGCTGCAGTAGTTCCATGCGAGGCCCCAGGACAAGGTGAAATGGAAAGGCACGGCAAAACGTTGCCAGGCCAATGCACAGATCACTGGGGTTGGTGGAGAGTGAGAGGAGGGGGCGTTTAGTGCTCACAGAGGCAGCATTTGGGAGGGAGGAGAGGGAAGAAGGGCATATCTCCTGGATTTGGAAGGACAAGCAAACTGTGGGAACAGAGGTTGGAAAAGGAGAGGGAGGAGACGGGGAAGAGGAGGGTGAGACGGTGGGGGACGCAGTCGGGGTGGGGGTTGTGGAGTCACCATCTGTGTGTTTGGTGTCTTTATTGGGCAATAAGGGAGTTAGTGGTGGTACTTCTTCCACCTCAACTTCTAAATGAAAGATCCGCCTGGCAACAGCTCTGATCAACCCTGGCATGACCAATCCAACAACAGGGGCAGGGTTGAAACAATGAAGAAGCAACACCTTCCCTCTTCCGTCTTCTTGCTCTCCAACTTTGTCCAATGTTCTTCTTCCTTTCTCCTCCTCATAGAGATCCTTGCACTGGAAAGAGGGGCTCTCAGATGAGGCACGGCGCCCTGTGGAAGTGCGAATGTGTTCTAAAATGGCATCAAAGCCATTGAAGAAGTCCTGGAGGTTGCCGCCTACAGCTCGAAGCACTCGTTCATTTTCTTCAAAGCAGAGGCCAAAGAACTCTTCTCCGAAATGCTCTCGCAGCTCACAGAAAGGTACTCCTGAGAGAGAGAGGATACAAAACACCAATGTCAGCGATGCAGAATAGCACTCTATTGAGAATACACACAAATTATCAACGTCATGGACTCAATCAAATACCACACAAAAAAACCTACATATAAATATTAGGAATATGATTGAGAAGACATGTCATTAAGGATTAATTAGACTTGCATCTTGGTTCACTGTAGTTCAGTGTTATTTCTAAATGCAGAAATATGCACCTGATCACTGCATAATTGTACAATGTATAATAATGTTCTGTTACAGCTGTCTTTTACACAAAACCTGTTAACTTGTTAAAACATGATAAGTATTTATTTTTTTTAAGATCCATTTTTTATTGGTTTTATATTTTTAAACATACAGAACAGACAAAAACAATTGAACAAGAACAACAACCCTCTCCCACCCCCCACCCTCTGCGGTCTCAAGGAAAACAAAAACTGTAGATGAGGGGTCCATCCACACTCTGAGGTCCCGTAGCTGAAGGCTCTGTGGTACACTTTAAGGTTAGGGAGGGCCAGGCCTCCCATGTTTGTGGTACGTTGCAGGGTAGAGTATTTTAGCCTAGGTTGTTTATTATTCCAAATATACTGCTGAATTACGGTATCAAGTTTGTAATCCTGGACCGTAGCGATTCCGGCAGCGCAGACCAATTGGCCAGATCCCTTTGAACACTACTTAGTATAGTTTCATAGTTGAGTTCAGAGATTGAGCCAAATTCATTAATGATCTTAAGAATATTTGGAACAGAGTCCTCAAGGTCAGATATGTACAGCAAAATATAATCTGCAAATAACTATATTGAGTTGGATTTAATCTGGACATTACATATTTTATTTTGCCTTATGGCCTGGGCTAACGGTTCAAGAGAGATCGTAAATAGCATGGGAGATAGCGGGCATTCCTGTCTCGAGCCCCACGTGTTGGGGAATGGCTGTGAATGCAGGCCATTGGTTGAGACTATGGCCGTGGGATTCGTATATAAAGTATGTACCATGTCAATGAATTTGGCTCCCAAACAAAGCCTCTCCATTAGTTGCCACAAGTAGTTCCACTCTAGGCGGTCAAAAGCCTTTTCCGCGTCCAGTAATAAAACTGCTGCCGTTGTTTGAAGGCTTTTGGCTTCTTCTATTACATGGAGTAATCTACGTATATTGTCTGCAGCTTGACGCTTTGGTATAAACCCTGATTGGTCGGGGTGGACTAGCTTCTCAATGAAGCGTTCTAGGCGCAGTGCCAAGACTTTGGAATAAAGCTTAATAACAGTCCCAATGAGGCTGATGCAGGTTTAGCTCTTTCAGGAACTTTTGGCACTGTGTCAGATCCAGATTGCAGGAGGATTTATACAACTTTGAATAAAAGGATGGGAAAGTGTCAGTGAAATCTTTAGGATTCGTTGAGTTCATCACTCATTGATTAGGCGCAGGAAAAAGCTTTCATCATATGTAGCCGGTGCGTATATCGAAACGAAGGCTATTTTCCTAGTTCTTATCATAGTACATATATATGATATCCTGCCTGATAGGTCTTTACTACTTTTGTCTATGTGCATTTCCGTGACAGCAACACAATGGAGTCCTTGGTTTTGGTGTCATTACTAGATAAAGCAGCAACTTTGAAATATTTATTTTGTAGACGATTTACTTCTCTTTTACGTAAATGTGATTCTTGAATAAGCGCCACGTCTATGTTCTTCCTTCTTAAATAGTCCAGGAATCCCATGATATGTTTTGACCAAGATTTAAATTCAGCAAAAATAATTTTAAGCATATCAACCACAGAAGTGGTTCAATGTAATCAAACATCAAAGCCTTGCTAAAATAATGAATATTAATAAGATAAAATAATCATGTTACATGCCTACTAACGGAATATTCCAAATGAAATAGGATTAAAGGATTATAGCAAAATGAAAACTGACATTTAATATAATTAAAACCTGACACCACAAAATAAAACAAAACCTGAAAAATCCAAACGTGCAAGTAAATAAACAAAATTTGGAATGCATTAATAATGACTTAAAAAGGCACAACTATACAAACTTGCATAAAGAAAACTGCTAACAATATACTGCAAGAAGTGACATGGATTCTTAAGACAATTCAAAAATTTTGTTAAAAATACCTTTCAAATTAGCAATAATAGACAGATAATATAGTCTATTCCCACTTAAATTGAGCCACACATGAAACATAAATACCACAGATGATATTTGGTTACTTTCGTGGCTAGGAGTGCAATGCAAGTGTGTAGACACAGTGACCACAGTTACCGTAGTAACTAAAATGCCACACCTAAAAACCTCACTGTATCTCAGAAAAGTCACTTCACCAGCTCAAAGACATATGGCAGGCAATTTATCAAAATATTGGGGTATAGAAGGTGCTGATCCTTAAGGTGAGTTTTCTTTACAGGATGGCTAGACCTTTACAGGAACTTGTATCCAGTTTTTATAATACATCCCTTCGCTGGACTCAACCTTTAGGTTGCTTAGTCTAATTCAGTCAGTTGAGGTGGTTTATTGGCAGGAAGGCCACCAGGATGCCTCCCTGTGGATGTATTCCAGGCACATCCAACTGGGAGGAGATCCCTGGGCAGATCCAGAACATGATGCAGGGATTATATGTCCCATCTGGCCAGGGAACACCTCGGAATCCCAGGGGAAGAGCAGGAAGATGTGGCTGTGAAGAAGGATTTCTAGGCTACTTGTTAGCCTGCTGCCACCATGACTCACATCCAGATAAGCGGGATAAAATGGATGGATAAATGGATAAACTGCAACAAGTGAGCTCTGCTTTACTCACAGAATGCACATGGGGGGCTGTAAAGAGGGTGTACCAAGCTGCTGCCTTCTAAAACGTGCTATAACTACACACAGATTGCAAGCACCATGGAAAGCTTAAAAGGAAAGTGATGGAGATATAAGAGGACAGAGAAGGAAGACTAGAAGGAGGTCAAATACTGTAGATTAGAGGCAGGAAGAGATCTTAAATGGTACATGGAGGACAAAGCTGTTCTGAGTGACTCACCAGGACACGTGTGTGTGTGTGTGTGTGTGTGTGTGTGTGTGTGTGTGTGTGTGCGTGTGTGTGTGTGTGTGTGTGTGAGTGTGTGTTTATATATGTGTACCCCTAACCCTAACCCACACATGTATAAAGTCAACCCATTCTCACTCCGAACTCGTAAAAAATACGGACGTTTGGGCAGTGGCTGTCAGCGTCAGATACGACGCAAAAAGCACCCTTCAGCGTCCGTGTAGAACCACAGGGCAGAGCAGCAGCTAAGCTGCATTTGAAGATGATGTAGTATTAAGAGGGACAATGGTAGCGAGTAGTATGAAAGCCCGAAATTCCACGTGGGAAGATAGGTTGGGGTGGTGGATGGGTCAAACAACGCATGATTTTCACCCCGGAGACCAGGGTTTGTGTCCGGCTGTGTCACTTTTCCTAAACCCAACTGTTGCTTTCTTCTTTTCCTAAACTCAATTGTCCCGTTCTTGTCCTGCGTGTCACGGAAACTTTGTATCCTTGTACCCACAATCTTTTCCTTGACCTCGCTGCGTCAAAAAGGGGCGCCAATAGTACCGACCAAGTGCATTTAGATAAAGCATGTTTAGATATGACGATAAAGGAGACTTTTAGCGTCAATAACTCCAAAGGCACCTGACCAAGCGTCCGTATTTTACGCGATGGGAGTGAGAATGTGTTGATAAAGTTTTTCTGTCAAGCACACAATAATACAAACACATCTTACTTTACTTCACATACTTACCCAGTATGGTGGCCATGTACTGTAGGATTTGTAGGACATCTTCTTCTGAACCAGAATTTTCTAGAAATGGGCACTTCTCCTCTCTCTTCTCTCTTCGCCTGTCCTCACTGCCAACTTCCTGACACCTGTCAAAGACACAAACCAAAACACAGTCAGGGTAAGCCACGATTAGCCATGAGATCAGCAAATAAGAAGCGGTAATAAGCCAATTTAGTGCAAATAACCTAATGAACCTCCATCTCATCCCCTTAAGATGTACCATGGATGACGTTTTGTGTGTTTTTGTGGCAAAAGCTATCAGACTGTAAAATACTTCACTACAAATGGTGTGGTCACTTGTTCTTTAGGATAATTTCTTCATGAGAAACTAGATCCTTAAAAAAAGTCTTTTCTGAATGATGTTTTTTGTCTGGAATTGCTGCTGAGATTTTCAAAAACTATTTCCAGTGCAGTGGGCTCTTGTAACAAAATTCCATTCAATTGCATTTTGTTAGGGTGGTGGCAAAAATCTTAGAGACACTATCTGCATGGATAGATACCATTAAGGTCAGGTGAGAGTATACTGTATACATGTTTGTGATATGGTTGACCTCACACATTAATTAGCCTGTGTAGATTAATATGTGTTGGTCACTGAGCAGATTTACTGAAGCAGCTGGACAACAGAAAGGCAGGAATTGTCCCCAACATCACCTCCACAGTGGTTGTAAAAAGTGATGCTCTTTCACTTCACACACACAGATTTGTTTCAGTTTGGGAATTACACTAGAGACCCTCTGGTCACAAGCTCCTTTTCTAACCTTTGTGCCACTACCACATGTACTGTCAAACAGATGGAATATTATTTGCTTTCAGGTTGCTCTTTTGGATTGAAAATTATTGGTCAAGATATTCACATTATAAAATGTTCATGTTCGCACATGCCTTAAAAACACAGACCCTGTATAAAGTATTCTGGGAATGCTTATAATCATTTAGTCCAAAGTCACTCAATCACAGATTAAACCAATGGTATAAAAATGATCAAGGATCAGTTCCATTAATCAAGCAGAGAAAAATTGAGTGACAAAATGTAAGGCCAAGGTGTGTGAAGGGGAGTGGACACGAGAGAAAAAGAAAAATCCAGAGAGGTCCCAATCCGGTGTCTATATTTGTATTCAGAGTGTGCTTCATGGACAATGTTAGTACATGTTGTGCCTGGCTGAATCCTCTCTACCGAGTTTGACTGTTTTGACAGGGAGGGGCAATGAGAGACAGGCAGAGACACGAGGTGAAGGACTGTGTCTATATATGTGTGTCTGTCTGTCTCTCTCTGGGTCTGTGTGACCAAAAAGAGGTCACACAGACCCAGGGGATGGGAGAATGAGAGGTAGCAGAGACAGTGAGAGGCTCACAGAGACTAAACAGACAGACTAAACAGACAGACAGACAGACAGACAAACAAGTGTGAAAAATAAAGGCAAATGGGAGAAAATGAGTAATAGGGACACTAAGACAAGACAGCAGGTAGACAGCAAGTGAGTGGCAGAGATTGATTAAAGAGGACCAGCAAGACAGAGTGATAAAGACAGTCTTACCTGATCTCTTGTTGTCTGTAGAATTGTAGAGTTCGCTGTAGAGCCTCCTGAACAGTCTGAGTCTGCAATAAGTGAACATATTAGACATTATAAGTGTGTGTGTGTGTGTGTGTGTCTGTGTGTGTCTGTGTGTGTGTGTGTGTGTGTGTGTGTGTGTGTGTGTGTGTGTGTGTGTGTGTGTCTGTCTGTCTGTCTGTGTGTGTGTATTTATTTATTTTTGCATTTTTGCATGCATTCAAGTGACAATACTGCTCAGTAATTCCAAATAAAATGATTGAAACATATTACACACAAATTGCTGGCTTCCTTTCTTGGTTTTGTAAATAGCTCACATCAAATCAGTGTTTAAAGCATAGATAACGACACTTTTTAAGTAAATCATGGTTATGGATGCATGGTTATTGCTGTTACGGCCTGGGAGAGCATGACACACGGTTGTGCCCAGACTTCATGCATACCTGGACCTTCTGAGCAGACAATAAACCCTACCAATGTATCATCTGAAGTGTTATTTGCAGCCAAGACACATTCATTCATTCATATTGTATAGGCCTTTTTCACATTTTTGACGTGTCAAAAGCAGAAAAAGCACAGGTGTAAATAATCAAATTAATTATAAAAATAATTAATAAATTAAATTAATTAATAAATGATTAATTCAGGATCCTGGAATTGTGCATGCTGGCTCACTGTGACACTGTCATGGCTTATTGGGGCACATGAAAAGAACCACTGTTAATGTTATTAGTAACACCTGTGCTTTTCCTACTCTGACAAGTCTGTAAGCCTACAGACTTCTTATGAAAAATAAAGTGGAACATTAACTAGTTGCTATTGCTTCTATTGTCATCAATACAATTTTATATTTGTGAGGTCATATAAAGAAGTTTTTTTTGTATTTTGTATTTAATCTTTGCTTCCTTCTGTTCTGGCAAAAACAATATAGGCAACAATAATATATTTCCAGAACACCATAATGCACTCCTTGATTGTCTGTGTGACTGGTGTATTTTTGCGTTACTGACAGCCTAAGCTTGAGGAGGCGGGTCCAATGTGATTATCTGGGATAAGGCTTTAAATGCAAGGCTGTGATAATACTAGAACACAGTGTGCCAGCTGGAGAGGTCATTCTTCCAACTCCGGACAGATACAGGAGTGATTTGTGTGTGTGTGTGTGTGTGTGTGTGTGTGTGTGTGTGTGTGTGTGTGTGTGTGTGTGTGTGTGTGTGTGTGTGTGTGTGTGTGTGTGTGTGTGTGTGTGTGTGTGTGTGTGTGTGTGTGTGTGTGTGCAGAGCAAAAACATGAGAAATGAGAGAGCCAGTGTTTGCAGTCAAATAACAAATCTACATGTGTGTCAGCCAGCAGGTGTTTTAAAAGGTGAATATAGTTATTTCACTATCAGATTAAACAAGAATTAGACGTCATATATTGTAGCTAATCAATTGGTATTACAAATGTTTGGAGCTTCTCTTCTCAGTGCTGTGAGCCATATGTCAACTTAGTAAGATAGGCACTGGTAGCTAAAAGAAATACATGCAGTGGGCCATATTTTCACTTTGTGAGGAAAAACTTCCTGTCACCTCTCAAATCCCCACTTACCTGTACATGTTTGTGTGCATGTGAAAAACAGAAATTGTGTTTTCTCATGACAATCTCCTCTTACTGAGTCCTTGATTCAGCTACTTATTTACCACAGAACATGAACATTATAGGGTGTGCACACAAGATTCCTACAACATGATCAAACAAACAGACCTGTTATCAGCCACACATGCACACATGTGCAAACATACTGTACACACACATCATCATTAGTCTGCATTGTTGCAATCACTGGCATGTTTACTGTACACACAAATCGATACCCCATCACACATTAATCTCACTCAGTCACACACACACTATCTAACAGCTGGTAGATCGCCTGGTTCAACAACATAAACTGGGAGTGAAACTGGGGTAAAACAGAATGATGGTAATAAAAATAAATGTGTTCATGTAACTGAATAAATATTTTTAAATATCATGATGTACTCATGGCAATGATGATTGTTTCTAGAACAATAAAAACAATAAGTTCCATTAGAATGAAAATTATTAACTAAATTTTAGGGTGAAGGTATCAAACTCTGTCTCCTTTAAGACACACTCTCCTCTCCTCCTTCTCTTTCTTTAGTTCCCTGTGGTCATTATCCAAACCACTCTGTCTCTTTTGTTTGCTATGTTTCTTTACCTTGGGAGGGGAGCAGTAACTCACCAATACTCCCTCCATTCCTCTTGCTCTGTTGCTCTGCATTGCTTTCTTTCCCAGTGAGGTTCAGTCATACTCTTCTCTACTGTATGTGAGCCTGACTTTTCAAGTCTGTCTTTGTGATTGAGTCCTTCCCTTCATTGTATTGCATCTTTCTCCTCCAAATTTCCATTAGCACGAACTGGTGCAGTCTATGGTCACAGAGCAGTGGGCACTGGTGCTTCAGCACAGTTGGAAAGCTGCCACCACTACTTAAGAAAATAGAAACTAATACACCAGATGAGACCCAGCCAGATAAATCCCAGCATGAGACGCATCAGGCCTCAGGGAGGAGGCAAGTAATAAAGCAGGTACAAAGAAAACAATTCTGTTGCAATCTGCTTTGTAGCAGGATTTTTGACGCTGTCTTTGAGCATAGTTCAGCAATGAATGTGACTATCCAAACTATTTTACTGTATATCTAGCTATTGTTCCCTACAAAGGAGGAATGCACTTACTTTAAATCGCTTTGAAGAAATGTGTAGACAAAATAATTTGATGTACTTCAACAAAGATGCAAACATTGCGGTGTGCTATTTGGCACTATAAAGCTGGACTTATGCTTTGCAGGGGCGGGGGTGTGTGTGTTCAAATACGTTTGTGTGGCTTTTTCATACTTGTATGCAGTAAGTTTAAATTAGTTTTTGTCCATTTCGAACCTGCCTCTATTCAGGAGTTGAATCAACCACTCACCTTGCTTGACGCACAGGTCCGCACAAAGCATTGTTGAGATTTGGGAGGTGTGCGCATAGACTTCTCTGTGAACTACAGTTATACATAACACCTCTCTCTGCGTTGGTTCACATACACATTTGTGTATGACTTCGGAGAAGCATAATTCCAGTTTAAATACTTAAGTTAATTCTGGCCACTTGGGGAGATAATTATGTATTTTTTTAATCAATAAGAAGGTAAACATGCAATTATAAGCCTTTTGGTACATTGATGACAACCTTGAGCCTTGGTTACTCACAAGCCCGGTGGTCATGTACATTTATAAATTTGAAAATGCCAACCAAATAAAGATCTTTAAAGTTTCATAACAGATCAATTTGATTCATAAACAAACAAGCATTTAGAGTTATTACAAAACTTGTTAATCACAAAATGTTTTTTCTCTATCTGCACTGATGGTATAAGACAGATCACATTGTGGTGAAGGGGACATATATATTATCACTACTTTGTGCAGACAAACAAAATGTTTTACATTCATTTTTGTTATATTCAGTAGATGACTTCTTAACAGGAGGTTCCCTAGCTGTATAGTTTAAAGAATACTATAGATCCAAGAAGAAACTGACCGATGGGCGGGAGAAAAAGTTGCAATTACAAATCTGTCTGTTATTTCAGCACCATGGACAGCGCCATGGATTTATCAAAACACAGCACCATTAAACGTGGAGTATACTAGCCGCAGCCGACCTGTCAAGTGCCAGTGTGACGTCATGGTAGCGCCATAACTGTTTATACTCCCGCGTGGTGGTCGCAACACTAGTTGCAGTCTTCTCCTGAACAGAGGTGGCGCTAATGAGGAAAGGCTACCGACTTTGCTATTTCTACGGACTAGAAGAAGAAGAAAAAGGTAAACAACGGCAGAACTGGCAGCAGCATTGCCATCAATGAATTGATTTGATGACCTACTTCGTCAGATCAAGCCTTTCATTCACCATAAAATAACTCATCTTAACCCAGTAAGTTTACAAGAGAGCCTTGCTGTCACTGTAAGTATCCTAGCATCCGGTTACCCTCAAGCTTGTTCTGGTCGCGCACTCAAAATCCTGGCACGCCAGCGAGACCTACCTCATTTTGACGTCACATTGGCGCGGGTAAGCTTGGATGCAGCTACTGTAACATGGCCGTTAGGCTACTGATATTTCAGAGCCATGGTCGGGAACATAGATTCTAACTTGCACAAACCTCAGTCAGATAAAGGATCAATAAGTCAGGTGGACTAGACAAACATATTCAACTAAACAACCCCTCTTCCCCTGTACTATTTCTGCTATAGGGGATGGGAAAGGAGTATGGCAGGTTAACAAGGGGCATGCATTTTGGTAACTTTGCTAACAGAAGGGGGATTGCATCCCCCCTCAAATCGCCTACGGGGTTATATTGATTGATTTAGTTATAGTGTTTTATTCATTACACTTTCCAAAATCTATACAGGTATGTTGTTTTCAAGATTTTTTTGAGAATAGAAAATGTCCAATGGAGTTATTAATGAATATTCTTCTCTGGTAGGAATGAAATCACTGGAGGGTTATAGATCAACACTTTCTTTCTCAATTTTAAGAAAGTAGCCCCATTCATGGAAAGTATACAAACAATAGAGACAGGCTGATCTCAGTGAAAAGCCATTTTCAACAGGTATATCATGGAGGGGATAAATGTACATGAAAATAGCCAGTATGTGTACATATACAGCATAATGATCAAACTGCACATTTAACTAAAAGCAAGGTAGATATACTCTTTAGTAAAACTGTGACCACAGATTCGGGATGTGGATTTATCAGAAGACACATTAGCACACTCACTCACTTGTCTCACACTTTTCATATTTGTGGCCAACACTCCGGCCTTTTGATCAGCGAGTGATGGGTCACTAAGCTAATGGCTACCTTCCATGTGTATACACGAAACTGAGAGAGGGAGGGAGACACACATATATATGTGTGTGTGGTTGCTTCTGGGTCAGTGTGAAGACCACAGAGCGCTTGCTCTGTTCTCTCTGTCACGGTCCATTGCAGTCAACAACAACCACTGACACTGCACACAGCCACTGTGAGTGTGAGTGGTGTGTGTGTGTGTGTGTGTGTGTGTGTGTGTGTGTGTGGGTGTGTGTGTGTGTGTGTGTGTGTGTGTGTGTGTGTGTGCTCTCATCATTATGATTAAGTTCATGTTGCCAAGTTTTACACGGGGAAAGCAGTATTGTAGGGACTTGTTGGAGTTGGGTGGTAATACAACAGTTTCTGTGTGTCTTCAGAAAGCTATCATGGAGTGCGATGAAGAATGGGCCATGAACAAGAAGGTCGTCGACCTCTCTTCGAAAGACATCCGCCATGCTGTATGCCCTCCCCTGTGTTTGTGTGTGTGTGTGTGTGTGTGTGTGTGTGTGTGTGTGTGTGTGTGTGTGTGTGTGTGTGTGTGTGTGTGTGTGTGTGTGAAAGAACACAAAAGATAATAAACTGTTGTGTTACATGTGTTTGAGTGAGTGAGTGAACCAAGTGAAGTTGGCTCTCAGTGGTCCTCTCCAATATACACCAACTTCAGATTTTTAGCTCCGCTGTTGAATTTCATTATTTTGCGAGGTTGTGTCTGGGCAACAAAAAAGGCTGACAAGCACTGCTCTCCTATATCGACTTCTCTGCAACATCTACAGTATTTCTCTCAGGAATGGGACCATAGGGTCTGAGCTGTTTGAATTTTGGAGAAACCTATTCCCACAATCTCTAGTCTGATGAAAACACAGCAGTGCTCTTATTATGTGGGGAACCAACATAAATAAACCTGGAACCCATGTGAGCTCAAAACTCCTTGGTTAGAAGCAATGAGACAAGCAATAAAACTGTTCATCTTTCTATATTTTATTAATCCATTTACCTATCCATCCTCTAACTCTGGCCATGATACAATGTGGACTATTTAGACTCAAACAATATGTGACTGTTGCTGTGAAGGAGCACTGTTGACTGTGGATCACTTCAGTTGTATGGCTTTTTTTCATTTAATCTCATAGACCATATCTGTAGCTGTTGCTTTTCTTTGAACAAGACTACTGAAATAGCTGGACATAGTATTGATCAAGCCTTCACTTGTGTTTTACCAATTAGTGCCATTTTCGCTATTACTGGAGCCAGTAAAACAAATTTACACCATACTTTGCAGCACTATCTCACTAAAACACTGCCACCTAGGGGTGGCCTCTAGCTCACCCAGTAAGAGCGTTCTTTCCATGTTGGCTGAGTCCTGCAGTGGTGCAGGGTTCAAATCCAACTTGCTTCCTTAAGCTGCGTGTCATCCCCCATCTCTCTACCCATTTGTTATCAATCTACTTTAAAATAAAGGGAAAAGCACCCAAAAAATAATCTTAAAAAAACAAAACAGTGCCACCTCATATTAAACCACGACCAACCTGTCACAGCTGACTCTGGTTTAGGATATTCTACAAGCCCAACATGACGCCGCACGTTTACAAGTGACTGGTGAAGAATGTTGAACGTTAAGCAAGCCTGTGAGAGATATTTCTCAGGAGTAGACACACCAAACATGAAGTAAAACATCTGTACATTGCTTATACATTCTACAGGTGGCCAGAGAGAAGATTACATTAAGATTATCATGTTGCACTGTTTTTGTTAGATGTGTAAGTAAGCAGTTAGTTAAAATGTTAACCATAACAACTTGATAACATATGTAGAAAGAATTCACTTTGTATTTACCAGAGAGTTTGTCAGTTTTGAATACAGCCAAAACTCTGTAACATTGCAAGTGTCAGCATATGAATGTCACTGTTTGTAGGGTACTTCCCTTTTTTTCTTGATATTGCTGATTTTTCTGAGTTTCTTTAGTAAAAAATAAAGAAATAATAATAATAATGATAATAATATGGTGTCTGTGAATATTGGCAGGAAATCTCTGCACTGGCCAGAAAGAAGTTTGAACAAAACTAGGTCAAATATTTAGCCTCTGTCACACCTTTGGTATCTTGGTACTATAAAGCAGTCAAACAATGTCAGAGTTCGAAAACATTTGTTTGCTCTGTCAGTCAAATTACATTACATCACCTTTTTACTTGGATTTTCTTATTTGAAGCCACCAAATTGCAACATTTCCTGAGGCAGATTCACATTTTGCAGTTTGTACTATACGCAATCCCATCCCAAAATGATGTACCATTACAAAGGACTATGCTATAGCAAATTCCCAAATCATGTGCCATCCATCACAATTGCGCTTAGTTCTAAAAGCTGCTTAAATACATTACAGCCTGTAATACAACTGAGACACACAGAAACACTCGTCACTTCATTACGTATAGGCTACACAGACAGAGCATGGGCATCTCTCTCTCTCTCACTCTCTCACAACAACATATTTATTATATAATCTGCCAGATGATTCAGGCTATCAGAAGTGAAGGATGAAAAGAGGCTTTTTTTCATAGACAGCACATGTCACATCATGCTATGAGAAAAGACATCCTCTAGGATTTGGCACAATCATACTATGGTGGAATAGCTTAAATGTTGTCTTTTCCTGGTCTTAATGGCTGTGTTTCTCTTCAACTTTGGAGACAGCTGTGTGGGATGGAATAAATGCCTCAGGTTCTGTGGTCAAAATAATGACTCTTTCTCAAAGATTCTTTTCTTCTTAAGAACAGCAATCATTGATTTGGTCATTAATGCCCAGCTCTAATTGTACACAAAATGATAAACAAATTAAATATAATATAATACATTTTAGAATAAATGGAAAAACTATATTGGTATATTAGGATAGTATTCATAGGACCCTGAATATTAAAGTACGGTAGTTATAGGCGACACGATGCCTTTATAAATATATGGCCCTACAACTTGGGAATAGGTTAATGATGTTACATGGCACAGTAAAGCTCTTCAGACTGAGCTGGAGGCCTACCGTGGGTGAGGTCAGTCGCCTCAGGCTCTCCCCCAGTGAGTCCAGGTTCACCCGTCTCCTCCTGGTGACCCTCTTGTGGGGTCCACTGGGTCCTTGCTGCTCCTCGCCCGCCGGGCACGCCGACCTCTCGGCGGGGCTGCGGCCGTTCCAGAGCACCGCTCTGTGGGAGGAGTGGAAGGAGGAGAAGGGGCAGCCTCGGCTCTCCTCCGCCGGCTCCAAACCGCCGTCCCCTCCGTCTCCCCCAGGGCTTTCGAGCCCGCAGTCCGAGCCCACCGAGCTGCTGAACGACTCGGAGGAGATCTTGCGCGACGACGAGGACATGGTGGTAGTGAGGAAGAGGAGGAGAAGAATGGTGATGACAGTGGTAGTGTTGAGGGTGATGATGATGCTACAGTCGGTTCCGTACCACGTCCACCTCTACGCCGGGGAGTCATCAGACAGTGGGGGTGAGGGGGGTAAGGTCTGTCTGTATAAATATGTATGCATATGAGAAGTGGGTCTGCGTGCGCGTGAGATAATACCAAGGTCTGTCTGTGTCTATGTGAGCATATGAGATGCGTCTGTCTGCGTGTGGGACTCAGCAACCTATCCAGAGGGAGAGGGAGAGGGGGATGGGGGGGGGGGGGGGGGGCGGAGGGGGTTCGACCGAGAACGAGAGCACTAAAGGCACGCAAACATTTATGTAAGGGGGTGGAGGAGGTGGGGGTCTTGTCCCTTAAAAACCGTCCTGCTTTAACGTTACCTCCAAAACAAATTTCACTGGGAGGCCAAACACTCCAAAGAATGATTCAAATAAAAAATATAAAAATAGATAACCCCTAGCAACAGTATTTTTTTTTTTTAGCAGTTATATACAATGGAGCGTTGGCTCGCGAGGCAACTATGTTAAATCAGACGTTACCATAACTGACGAAATTGCAAAACAGAAAAACGACAAAAGGTCGACAAAATCGACATGTGGTCCACCACAGTAATTCCGAGACATGTTAATCTTTCTTCTGACACATTTTTGGCTTCTGAAGAATGTGGCGTCTTCCCTTTTCTCCCCACTTTGCCGGAGAGAAACCCCCAAAGTCACGGCAGATGTGACTGCTTCCCTCTCTCCTCCGTCCCTTCTCCTCCTCCTTGTCCTCTGCGACAGCGGTTCTCCTTGTCTGTCTGCCAACTAATCGTCCTCTCATCATTACTCCATCTTTCACTTGTATTCCTTCACCACTGCTCTTGGCTTTTGTTTCGTCTTGTCTCTTTTGTCGTCGCTCGGAGTGCGGGCAAAGTGGTGGCTTGAGTGGAGGTGCGCGTCTGCGCGAGAAGGGAAAAAACGGAGAGAGTGAGCGCGCGCGGGCAGCCGACAGCAGCACGCAGCGCGGTGATCAGAGCGATCTGCCAAGCTCGAGCTGTGAAGTACCAACGCATCAGCCGGCTGTTCTGCGTTTTAGTTGGACATAAACCACAGCCAATCAGAAGATGGATGGATGGATGGATGGATGGATGCATGGATGGATGGATGGATGGATGGATGGATGGATGGATGGATGGATGGATGGATGGATGGATAGATAGATAGATAGATGAGCATACATCTATAATTATATATATTTTTTAGCCCAACAATTACATATTTTGTGTCAATCTTCCTTTGATGGATGGCTGAAATATATAAGTGTGTACACTGTCACATGGAGAAATACTGAATCCCTTTTATAGAGGCTATTTATATTCATTGTAATATTTTTGCCTATACACTATACTGAAGAAATGTCCTTATGGTAGTCCTCATCCCAGGGGTTAAGAGCTCAAGGAAAAAGCCAAGTCAGCCTTCAGTAGGGATTGTTTTGTCAAAACATGATTCCAGCACAGGAGCACTTGGTCTCTTAGTATCTGCACATAAGCCAGCTGCAATGTGTAGCCTGCTGTGTGCACTGCACTTAATGGTAATTTATAATGCACACAGGTAGCAGGTGAGGGTGAAGGGGGTCAATAGGGGCTCAACAGCAAATATTTGCTCTAGGGCCAACTAAAACATTAATCCAGCCATGTATATGGGGGATACATCAGGTGTAATTTAAAATAAAACAAACTAGATTATAGTCTTTAGTTTTTTTTTTTTTTTTAGTAATTTTGGTAAAATGTTGGGTTATTATTCCTATTTATTTCTACATAGTGTCATTTACAGTTTCCTATCATGTTGACATATTGGCAGCCAACACACAGGTGATTGTTTCTCAATTAACTAACTGAAAATGACAATTAAGCAACATCTGATTGTAATCAAACAACAGTCATGGCCAGTAAGCCAAGTTCTTGGCAAAGTGCCAAATGTGTTCAACATGGGTATTCAAGGACAAATATGGCTCTACATGCAGATAATGGAGCTGGCAGCAGCGGCACACGCTTGTTGCCTACCATCAGAGAAACAGAATGAAGCTTGCGTCTGTCTAATCACAGCCATGACCTTGGCCTTGATTGGCAGAGCATGTCTGTTCATTGAGGGCCCCAAAGGGACATGCATAGAGAGAGAGAGAGAGAGAGAGAGAGAGAGAGAGAGACTGAAACAGACATGATGCACTCACACACACCACAGTGTAATTTCCTGGAGGTGCCTACTAATTCATTTGACTTTCTGGAGCAGAATGACCCCAATACATTGCATAGAATTGTGCTCCTTCTCTCTCTAACACACTACACACACAGTCTCCAGCTCTCTTTCTCTTTCCTTATCTGGTCGCTTGTTCTTAGCAATCAGTCTTTCATCCATCAGTAATAATGTGGGCATTTAATAAAGCCAACACCGCAATGAAATAAAATACTATTCCAGAGAAGATAGGCCCACGAGCAGCCAGCCATCTATAGCTGAGTGCAGACAGCTCAGTAACTGTGCAGTCGTGGAATTAGAATAAATAGAAAGGGAAACTCCTGGGGTATCACGGTAATCTCATTCAATTGGTACATCTAACATGGATGACATCACATTTTAATAACATTACCATGGAAATGAAGTATGGAGCAGTCCAACCCTGAGTCTCACTGGCATTGCTCCTTATAAATGAACTGAATTGATGTATTATGGTTACAGTCATGTGCGCTTCCATATGATTGTGTTTATGTTATAATACATAAGGATGAGTAATATTTCCAAATGACGGTAGTCAGTAATTAAGAATTATCCATATACCCTTTCTGCAGTAATGTTTTTTTGTACATTTCCTCTAACTCTAACCTTAACCATAACTTGTCATGACGAAAACTGAATGACACTTACTAAAAGAAGTGTTATGTCATAAACGTTTATGACTTATTTATAATGTTTATGACATGTTCATGACAGTGTCATGTCACTCTTATGTAGATACCTTCAAGTAAAGTGTAACCAAAAAATGTAATGCAAATAAGCAATGTAAAGGTTGAGGAATTTTATTTTGCCCTGGATGGTTGAATTATTAAATCAATCATTTCAATGCAAAGCAACACTAAGCCAGATATATTATTAGTATAAAGTAAGTTTTAAAATATTAAGCAATACATTGACAGTATTGCAGTGAATACGACTACATGAGAAGGGGAGGAAATAACTAAATGTTTTGCAGACAGAATTACAGTGTCATCTCAGGTACAACCCTGCATATTGGCAAGCAGTATAAAGCACGGATTGTTGTGGACAACACAGGGGGAAAACCACATATAGACGAAACCATCCAGGAGCCGACACACATGATGAGCAGAGTTTAAGTCCGCAAAATCTGAAAAAATGTGTAGTTGTGGAATGCAGGAAGATCAGAGGTTGAGCCCGGTGACACACACAAGTAAGTCAAAACCAGGTTTTCCCCAGAGATACAGACACACTCAAACATAAAACACAATCGTACATCCATGCATTGCCCGCCATGCCACACAGACTGACACAACTTTAATGTTGTGTACCACACACTAGAGCTTTTAGATATATTAGTTATTCTAAGTGGTGCGTGTGTGTGTGTGTGTGTGTGTGTGTGTGTGTGTGTGTGTGTGTGTGTGTGTGTGTGTGTGCGTGCGTGCTTGCGTTAGCATTAGCAAGCAGGTCAGTTTCAATTGTGTAACACAGAAGACAGTGTTATTGCCTCATCTTTTTTTCAAATATATGTCTCCTGCCTACCATTACCACTTGTTCTGGGCCTGTCCAATTGTAAATGCTTTCTGACGTAAGGTCTACACAGAATTAGTGATGATATTTAGAACGAAAATTGCTTTTAATTGGGACGAACTTCTCTTTGGTTTTCTACACTCAACATGTGTAAATAGTAAAACAAAATACTTGTTTGGTATTCTGAGCGTAGCTGCTAAAAAAGCAGTTACAAAGAAATGGCTTAAGCCAAATGGCCCAACTATAGAGGAATGGTATGACATTATTTACAAAATCTTTACAATGGAAAGAATGACCTTTTCTGTGAGACTAGAGAAAACTAGATTTAAGGAAATTTGGGAAAAGTGGAAAATGTATATTGCTCCTAAACGCCCTTCTTTTGTTTAACTGCTCGTAATTTTTTATTTTATTCTCTTCTTGTTGTTTTTTTTTTTTGTTTTCATTCTTTTTGCCACTTTGAAGCACCCCATGTTCTGTTCATATTTGTATATTTTGAAAAAAACTAAAAATTGTAAAGATGAATCACTGTACGTTTCTATCAAACTATGCGGAATGTGTTAAGTGCTGATATGTGATTCTAAATAAAGAGAAAAGAAAAAAAAAAAGAAAAGCTACAGAGGATGAAACAGCACAGTGTGGGGCTGCAAAATAACTCTAGGAAGGACATGTGTTCGTATGTGTGTGGCAGAGACAGGGAGAGAAAATGGCTGTCTCGGGTCATAAATCTGCCCCCAGCCAATCTAATTGGCCATAACCATATATCACTCCACGCCACTCTGTTGCTATTAACCATGAACCTGGGCCTCTCTGTCACTTGCCTTATATAAATAACCTGCTCTACCGTCCCAAGGGATGGTTTCAAAAGGTACAAATCAGGTTAAAGAGTAGCAAATTGCATGTTGTAGAATGAATTTCAGGAATAAATTGCTGAAAATGATCGCTTTATGATCGGACCTTTGAATACACATTTTGATTGTGGGATTTATTGTCATCAGTTACATCATATTCAAGTGGTGGGCAACAGAGGTATCTGACAAACTGAATTACTGTTGACTTATGATGGAACTGGCCCTCTGATGCACATATAAACAAATAATCCACAGTCCATTGACTGTCTAGCAGCAGAGACACAATGGTCACAATGGCTTGCTTATCTATACCAAGGTGATGTCATAATAATAATAATAATAATAATAATAAACAACTCTTCCTAGGGAAATTAACTTTCCTCCATGCCGCCCCATGTCCTTGCTGACAGGGACTGGAGTCTGGATCCTGCAAGTAAAGGACAATCTCCCTGCTCTCAACATGGACCTGTTCCCTCGTAAAAAATTTTTACTTTTAGCAAACACTTTTTTTGTCCAATGTGGTATGAATTTAGTGCAAACTGAGGAGTATGTTAACAATTATATCATAAATGAAAAGGTCCTGGTGTTAAAATTGTTTGAGTCTACGACTACATTTCACTCCTTTGGATTGAAAAACAGGCTTCTATGGAAGCGAGAAATACTTCCCCATATATATTTGAATCACAGGGGACAGAAATATATGAAACTGTATTGTAGAGAGGGAGACAGATGAGCATAGAGGTTTGAAATGTACTACAAATGATAATAGACAAATATCCTACACATAGTGTATTAAGAAATTACTGACTACGGAATCTTCCCCGATCTCGTGTATATCTATTCGGACTCTCCCAGATAGTGTCTCCTTTAGGTTTCGGATAAGAGTGATTCATTCATTAAGCAGAATGCTCTGTTCATTAACTGTCAGACTGGAGAGCTTGCAAGAGTGAGAAAATCCTGATTCTGAAGCTTTTTCCCCCCCATGACCACATATACAAGTAGTGCAATAAAAGTCAAAAAGCTTAATCTTTTGTGATTGACACAAATTCAGCGAACGTAAAAAAAAATAAAAAATGGGTTTGACACACAGACGGCTCCAATTTAGGTCATGGCCGCAAGACCTGCTTCATAGATGTTCCACAATCCACCAACCTAGCTGTATATGTGGCAGGAAGTGGGAGAATCGAGCAATAAAGCCACAACATACTGTACATGTTTGTTAAAAAAAAAAAAAAAAACACAAAAACATCCCCTAGAGTCTTATTTGATACTAAAATACCTTCAAAAACTAGTTGTCAGGTCTCGAGGGCCTTTTCAACATAAATAAATGGTGATAAGAAACTATTTCTGGCATGGTTATGTAACATAAAAATAACAAATACATGAATCAAGGTCATTTTATTGTATTTTTTTTATTTCGAGTAAAAATGTTCTCACATAACTTCTAATAGGAATCTTACATCAAATTCTGAATTGGTAGTTACAAAAGTGTGTGTGTGTGTGTGTGTGTGTGTGTGTGTGTGTGTGTGTGTGTGTGTGTGTGTATAATCTTCCCTCGTTGGCAAAGTGTACACCTTTCTGTGAGTGTGCCCAGCTAGCCCTCAGTCTTGGTGCAGTCGTATGGTTTCCACCACTGTGCAAACTGTAAGACTTTTTTCCTCTGGTCATCAAAATTCTCTCTAATTGACTTTCTCCAACGTCGCGGCTCCAAGTCCATCATGCCTCCTACCACTTCCTGTGATGGAAAGAGGGATTTGGTTACCTCGAAATATTGCTGTAAAATTAACTGAAATGAATTTGTTATGGCAGAATAATCCATTAAGGAATACAAATCATTACAATGTTCATTTGAAGCAATACTGGCATGACATTTGTAAGTATAGCTGTAGGCAAAATGTATGACTGCATTTGACACATTTGTCATTAATGCATCTGTATCAACCCATTTGTAACTGTGACCCACAGTCACATATGCACAGTAAAGTTTGATGAAAATCCTGAAACTAAATGACTTCCAACTGGCTAAAAAGAGAGGAACACATACTGATGTACCAAGTACACAGTAAAACAGCCTTAATGCACATCACTGACCTTGCCAAAGTAATGGGGGAACTTCTGTTCATTTTCAATGACATGAGCAAACCCTCCCTGGAGTCCAAAGTCTACAGCAAAGTAGGGCAGACCTCTAGGAACCTAAGATGCAATAAACAAACACCAATTAACAAGGATGGGAGGGTAGAAGAACCAGACAAATCAGAAATATTGTAAAAATGACAGACAGGAGTAAAAGACAAAGGGGAGGGCATACAGCATGGCGGATGTCTTTCGAAGAGAGGTCGACGACCTTCTTGTTCATGGCCCATTCCTCATCGCACTCCATGATAGCTTTCTGAAGACACACAGAAACTGTTGTATTACCACCCAACTCCAACAAGTCCCTACAATACTGCTTTCCCCGTGTAAAACTTGGCAAAATGAACTTAATCAAAATGATCAGCGCATGCACGCGCACACGCACACACACACACACACACACACACACACGTTTGTTTCACTATCTTTGTGGGGACCAGTCATTGACATAATGCATTCCCTAGCCCCTTACCCTAATAACCATCACAACTAAATGCCTAACCTTAACCCTTACCCTCACCCTAACCATAACCCTAATCCTAAAACCAAGTCTTAACCCTCAAACAGACCTTTAACCTTGTGGGGTCCAGCAATTTGGGCCCCACAAGGCTGTACAGACCCCACAAGTATACTGTATTCCCCGTTTTTTGGACTCCACGAAAATAGTAAAACAAGCACACACACCTACCTTAAAGTATATAGGTGCCATATCACCCAGTTCTCGTGGTAGTGGGATACACTCTAGGACCAGGTGATGTCTTTTGCGTGGGTTCATGTGTGTTTCCATGAACACACAGTCCAGCTCTTGGGACTCAAACATTCGCACCAAAGTACGCCGGAACAGCTGAGGACAGCAAAGCAGCACAGAAATGATCTTGATTGAATTTTAATCATTCTTGTTTGAAGTAAGAATTGAAAATTAATGGTTCTGAGTATATCTCGCACTGCTGTAAAACGACAGTCATAGAAGTTGGAATTTGTCACTTTAGCCTTTGAGCACCTGCATTTCTGACCAGACATCCTCATCCAATCCGGTGGCAGAGCAGTGATGCTGGAGAGGACAGATGTGACAGTGGCCCTCTGTCATCGACACTCCCGCAGGCAGGCTCAGGTACACCTGGACACAAGATGGCAAACACATACAGTACTCAAAATTTAGAAATGCATGAATTGATCTATAGGTTTTTTTCTGACCAACAGTCTAAAACCTAACGTTTTTCAATTGAGAGCTGCAAGTCTATTAATCTATTTGTTGACTGATAGAACATTAATTGGCAAACAATTTTAATAATCAATTAATTGTTTAAAAAAAAAAAAGAAAGAAATTCTCTGGTTCCAGCTTAGGAAATTTCAATATTTGAAACCGTCCTCCACCCAAAAAAAACGACATCATAATTAACTTGTTTAAGCAGCAATTATGACCCATATTTACATTTATAGTGGCGGCGCCCCATAGTGGCCATAGCAATTATGACGGGAGCAAAGCAGTAAAGTAATGTGACAAATTATAAGAGCACCAAACTCTGCGTAAGGAGGAAGGCTGGGGTGGTGGATGGGTGAAACAATCACCCAGGAAACCAGGGTTCCTGTCCCGTTTGAAAATAAAAGTTAACAGCGAATTAATCTTTAACTTTATGGAACAAACAGAACTACCTCACGCTGCGAGACCCGTGCGTCACCTGAAGGGAAGGAACGTTACAAATCATAACATCTTTTTCTAAACCTAAGTAGTGTCCATGTAGTCTGTTTCACAACGTTAATGTGTCTAAAACACTGACAGTTACGTTCTGTGATTTAGATAGGAGTACAAAAAACACTCTTGTGGGTCGTATTACAAGATAGGAATAAATGACCTACACACCCCAATTCCAATGACGTTGGGACGTTGTGTAAAACGTAAATAAAAACAGAATACAATGATTTGCAAATCTTTTCCAAACTACTGTATATTCTATTGAATACACTACAAAGAGAAGATATTTAATCTTCAAACTGATTTGACGAAAATTGACACTTTGTTTTTTGCAAATATTTACTCATTCTTTGAGTTTGTATATGGATGCGTGCTTTGGAGGACCTGTTGAAATATTTCCGGGTTTTCCTAATTCTTCTAAGATTGTAAACTGAATATATTTGGGGTTAGGATAAAGACAACACTTTTAGGAAATAATTAACATTTTCCAAACTTATCTGACATTTTATAGACCAAACGATCAATCGATTAATTGGGGAAATGATCAACAGATTAGACGATAATGAACATAATCGTTGCAGCCCTATTTCAGAAGAAAATCTGCATATGATCATATTTGAGAGGCATGAACCAGTGAATGATTTGCATTTTTGTACGATACATTACTTTGATTGTTAAAATTGTTGACTAACTCGTCAATTAAGCGACTAATGATTTCAGCACAAATTCCCATGTCCCAAAACATCCTGCATTCAGGATCCCTTACCTTGCTCCCTATTGCCACTACGAGGTGCTTCTGGAGCTCTTGGCTGCTGAAGCACCGCTGGCATTTCTCCATGGAGGCAGCCAGCCTCCTATTCTCCCCGATGGCTCTGCTCCTCATCCTCTCCTCCTCCCTCCCCTCGCCCTCCCGCTGCGCTGCACCGGACACAAACATGTCATCCAGCGTGTAGTTGTCACCGTCGGTCTTCCCCATCATCTGGAAAGTCGAGTGGAGTAGAAGTGGTGGTGATGGAGACGACGAGGACAATGGATGACAGGGAGAGGAGAAGAGGGAGAACAGACGGAGATGCAGGGGAGAAGAGATAAATGTTGAGAAGAGTTTAACAGGGGTGTGATCATTCTTGGCGAAATCTGGTGTATTTTCTTCAAAAGAAATGATGAGGTGACACGCTGAAGTATATATGTGGATATGTTTGGATACTTTTTATTGATAAGAAGAATACATGTAGCTTTCACTTTTTATTTCAGGCTTAAAACTAACTTTTCGGCACTGACACGTCTTAGGAAAGAAAGTCATGGAAATCCTACTGTAGAGATATCGACTGTTCTTATAAACTGGCTGGTAGCTACTAATTGGTGTATGTAAGTGCTGACGCAATATCACCGTCTGTGCCATTTCCACGCCATATTCTGTGTGTGTGTGTGTGCCTGAACTGCCCTGTATGTAAGTTGGTCTCTGGTGTGTGTTAACAGTGTGAGGTAGGATTGCGAGTATTGACTCTGGTGTTTCTATGTCTGAGTCTTGTCACCATGGCGACCGGGCAACAGGTTGGAATCTGTGTGCATGTGAGAGAGCAAGAGGCAAGCATGGCTGAAGTGTGTGTGCATGACTCGCTGTGTAGGAGTGAGTGTGTGAGTGAGAGTGAAAATTGGATTAGTTACTGACAGTGTGGGAGGGAATGTGTGTGTGTGTGTGTGTGTGTGTGTGTGTGTGTGTGTGTGTGTGTGTGTGTGTGTGTGTGTGTGTGTGTGTGCGCGCGCGCAAAAGACTGCATCTAAGTGCGCAGCAGCATATGCTGCATGTGTCCAAGAGGCAGGTTTATTTTCTTAAAACACACACATACTATCACACACTTACATGTAGATTAATTACACAGTTGGTAGAAATAAATCTGCCTTCAGGTTCACTGCTGGTGATTTTGTCTTCGCTAATGATAAACACATTCTTGATACAATTTAAATTATAGATTGTGAATTCAGCATGTAGCAGGAGTCTGGAAGGGATGGACATATGTCTGGCGCACTGCTCATGTTTTATTAAAAAACACACCACATTAAATCTCCAGACAATGCTAGTCTGCTAACAGACTTTGTCTCTGACCAATGGATAAAACTGGTATTTATAGAAGCCCTGCCATGGTAACTGTAGATGTATTTTTAATGTCACTCTTTGCAGGTGCAGAACATATGTGTATATACTGTACACATGCATGCATAATGAATATATGAGTAAGGCTAAGTGTGTGTGTGTGTGTGTGTGTGTGTGTGTGTGTGTGTGTGTGTGTGTGTGTGTGTGTGTGTGTGTGTGTGTGTGTGTGTATGTCTTTTTTTTTTTATTGCCATAGCAACTCGAGAAGAAGTAAACAAGAAGAGGAAAGAAGGAAAATGTGTCTTGGCTCGTCTCGGAAAAGTACAGTCTGTTAAACTGCTGATAGACTGACACACGCACCACAACCTGCCAGTGCCCATCTGCGGCTGTACGTTTTGTTCGTCTATGCTATTTCAAGCACGCAGTGGAGGAGAGAGAGTCGCAGAAAGAGAGACAAGTAGATCTGAGAGTAGTAGTGGATGGAAAAGAATGCATAACGACACAGAACCAAATGCATAACAAACTGACAGAACAAATCCTAAGCGTATGTCCTTTCTCTCTTCCTAAAAGCATGACCAAATTAATCTAGATGATCCCTCACATAAACACACAAACATATAGCACATTAGTAGATTTGTACTTTTACAATGCCATATTTCTATGTCTGCCTTCATCTAGCTTATATAACTACAGTGAGGATGGGGAAACCTTTAGTATGTATTAAGGGAGCAACATTACGCTGTTTTTATCAAGTTTTCAGGCGCAGCTGATCTAATCGGCTGCTGCTGATGCATGTCAAATGAGAATCTGCATGTTCTCCATTGCTCTTTGATAATAAAACAGGAATGTGGAGAGATAAAGGGTTTGATAAGAGACTCATTATCGCCTGAGCTTAACAAGTATTCTGCTGACGTGGAACCAGAACCAAAATGGAACAGAATCCATCCCTAACTACAGGTAGGAATTATCAGAGACTCTTATGAGATAATAATAATAATAATAATAATAATAATAATAATAATAATAATAATAATAATAATAATAATCATGCACACCTCAGAAAGCAGTGGCTCTGAAACAGCGGGTTGAATTCAAAACATACAATATGTTGCCGACAGAATACAATCACGCCACAAATTATTCTAATTAAATAGATACCCACTGCAGTGAATAAGAGTTCTGTTTTGTTCTGACAAATTCTGTATCAAAAAATGTTTTCTACTACACCAACACGTCCAAGATCCATCTCCCTCTATTGCATCTGCCACTTGATCTAAGCAATGCTTTATTAAAAATGTATAAGTTAACAGTTTATAAAATAGGCTTCATAAAATTACTACAAAATACCTCCAAAACTAAGTGAGTAATGATGATTTCTTATATAAATTGTGATGTGGATACACTTGTGTCCATATTAGGTAGGAGTGACTGCAACAACTGACAAAAGCCAGAGTGCAAGCCAACTTGATCCGCCGAACTTTTGCCAATTTCAGGTACAAACAGTTCTGTCGCGGAACACACACTGTTGATTCATTATTTTCAACCCAAATAAAGCAAATAAAATGTTTATTTTTGCTTCATAAGTTCAGAAAGCTGCCACTAAGTCGAGTGCACGCGATTCTCTGATTAACTCTGATGTAGCGTCCAATCTGAAAGGTCAGAGGAAGCACAACAGAGAAGAAAAGGGACCAATAGCAGAGACGAAAGGGTAAAAACAGCAGCCTTGACTCAGTGACAATATGCAAACCCATCAGGGCCAGGGCAATGGTTCTCCACGGTGCTATAGAGCAACTCCAGGTGTGCTTTGAGGTTCAAATGATAACAAACCTGCATTTTAAATGATCAAACAAATGCATTCGGCTGCTTTGATCATGTTTGATTTCAGTTATGTGTTATGTGCACAGAGTTACGAGTCTTTGACTCCATAATTGCAGTTTAAAGTAGCAATATTGTGATAACATAATCTTAGGTTACAAATGTGTGTTGCCAAGCTGGGAAATAACTTGTCCCATATTGTAAAAAGTGAGATTTTTGTTTTTCGATTATAAAGCAGGTTGAAGTGCTATATAAATACTGTTCATGTATAAACAAAACGATCAATCCATAGAGAAATGCACCCAGCCAGTATTCAGAAACTGTGCCTTTAAACGAGCTGTCAGGACTTCCGCATGGTTGTGATGTCACAACTATAACATATATAGGTAGAAAGTGCCGCTACAGTGCCGTTACAGTCATTCCCCGGCTGCAATGGCGGTGCAGAGACTGCGAGAGCGCAGATGCAGAAGACCTGTAAACGCTGACTAATCAGAGCAGACTGGGCTTTTTCAGAAGGGGGGCTTAAAGAGACAGGCGCTAAAACAGAGCGTTTCAGACAGAGGGTGAGTACAGATATATATTTAGACAGACAGTATTAGAAAAATAGATACTAGATAATAGTTTTTGAACATTGAAGCATGTAAACATGTTCTAGTAGAAACCCAACATACAATATGAACCTGAAAATGAGCATGTTATGGGACCTTTAAAAGGTAACCTAGTGTGTTTGAACTCCAGCAGCTCTATGAATCGTTTTTTATGCGATTGAATGAATAACGTTTTCTTACCTTGGCAGCCATGCGAGAGTAGAGGGCGTTCTGATCCTGTGCAGAGCTCATCTTCTCCCTTCTCACCATCTCCTTCAGACCCACATTGTCATCATCCTGGAAGTAGCGCACACGCTCCCCGTCAACATGGGTCTCAATCTGAAGAGAGAGGGAAAGAGAGAATAATGTGAAAAAAAGAGACGAGTTGAAAAAGAAAAAAAAGACAATCTTAAAATCTATTCAAATCACATCCTTGAAAAGGGGGAATGAGAACATGAGACAAAAGGACAGTGGAGAGAAGAGAGGTAGAAGAAGACGACAACCTGGAAAGAAGAACTATGACAGACAGAAACGGACGGAGCGAGAGACTGATGATGAGGGAGACAGACAGTAAAGGAGATTGGGTCACTTTAAAAATTCATAGTGACCATAAACAGAGAGTCAACTGGAAAGCTTTATTTACATTTCACATCTCTACTCCTAGGCAGGTGGAGTCCCTGCATCATTACACACTCTGATGAATACCTAACGACACAGAACAAATAGCAGGACACAAACCTCTCATTTGCTCCACCTTTTCTCAATACCTCTGTCTTCTAGGTGCAACAGTGTGCAGGATAATCTCTGCGTTTGCCCTAAGTAGTGGCTTTCTCATGCAGTTCAAGATGTATTTTTCACAGCAGTATATTTTCATCTTTAATTCCTTTGTTGTCCCTCCTTGCTGTCCTGACATTTGTTTTTCTACTTCATCCCTCTCTCTTTACCGCTTTTTTCTTCCGTCGTCCTCCGTGGGGCTCCTGGGGTCCAGAGGGGGCATTGACTGGCCAGGCGCGACCTGATTGGTCCGTTCTGAACAGCAGGATTTCCTGGTCCTCACTAGAGTGACCTGTGACCTAAAAAAAAAAAAAAAAAAAAAAAAAACACACACACACACAACCAGGTCATTTTTGGCTTTTGTATAACAATGCACAAGACTAACAGTATTCCCTAAAGAGTTCAAATGTTTTATGCATGCACCTTTTGGCATTTAACAGATATTCAAGTGAAGAAAGGATAATACCTCAATACTAATGTTCAATGATGTAATGTCTGCAACCAATTCCAGGTCATACATGCTACATTTGCTGATCATTTTTAACATGGATGTCTGTATTAGTAAGCACAAGCTTTAATCCCATCATGGAGAGGCCTAAAGCTACAAGTTGAATCAAAATGGAAATGTTTATTCCAATTGACGTGCAATACCTAAAAAACCTGTGTGTTTTAATTTTTCGTGTAACCTTTACCAATTTAACTGACTTGCCAGTCTCATTTGTGTATTTTAGAGAATGCAACTTATGCAATTTAACAATACGCATTTGGCATTATGGATATGTGTTAGATTCATAGCAGCAGATGTGTGTCAGGGAGTAAGAGGAGAAATTAGGGGTTGTCAGGACCATTGACATATATATAATGGACCAACAGATCCCGTTGCTCTGGACAGAAGCACTTTTCCGGTGATGACTAGCGTTACTGCGCAGCCTCCAACTGAGAGACATCTGCTGCTTCAGCGCCAATTTAGCTCTCAACAAAAGAGCTTTTTTCACAGATCAAAAAGTTTGCTTGTTATGAGAAGCTGAAGTCTGAGTTGCACAAGGACTGACGTTTGACATGACAGGTAGAGACGGACAGCCAAGAAACAAGAACAAGGTGGGAGTAGCAGAGAGGATGGGAGGCAGTCACAAGAAAATTAAACTGGACTGTCAAAAACTAAATGATAGAAGAGAATATTTCCTCTCTCCGGTCGACACAGTTAGGCCTTTCAAGGCTCGACACGTGCAGTGAAAATATGAGCCAGACAGGCGGCAAGAGTCAAAACACTAAATAGTGAAGACAAACCAAAAGTCTTCTATAACAAGACCGATTGTGCTCTCTCAGCTGATGAGTGCACTAAAATGGAAGAATTATGAAATTTTTTTTTTTTTTTAAACATTGCTGAGGATTTTTACCCTAGTCTTCTAATTTGGACAGGACAGCCTTAGTGGGGATGAATCTGGCGTAACTTCCAAATGATAATATACAGGTTATATAAATAATCACAGCCTGCTTTCCATGTGTTTATAAAGTTGTCTGGAGTCTGCTCATGTCGGAAATAGGCCTCTATTTATTTCTGTATATACAGAAAGAGCGTGTATGCCAAAGAGAGGAGATAAAGCAGTGCGGAGGTGTCAGAGCACTTCCATTGCTCTCTGTTAATTGCCTGTATTCACGAAATGTATCTAATACGGCTTCCCTCTCAATCTGTCTTTTTCTTGTTCTCTCACACACATAAACACGGGGGGCACACTCTGAATGACCCCTGGTAGGAGAGTGTCGCGCATGCTGAAAGACATTTGTTTCCCATTAAGGTCTGCTAAAATGCCAAGCAGGAACCGATTCCATACTGGCAGCAAGACGTAAGAGCTGAGCAGCGAAGAGATTTCAAAACAAACAAATTCCTTTTAAAAGCAGTCAGACAGAACAGCAGAAAGTTTAGTTGCATCTGAAGACA
This sequence comes from Zingel zingel, assembly GCA_023566125.1. NCBI lineage: Eukaryota > Metazoa > Chordata > Actinopteri > Perciformes > Percidae > Zingel > Zingel zingel. The sequence goes on from CM042316.1 coordinate 28,431,973, forward strand.
ATGTGTGTGTGTGTGTGTGTGTGTGTGTGTGTGTGTGTGTGTGTGTGTGGGGGGGGGGGGGGCACTTCTCTTCCCTGCACAGTGAGAGAGATGGATTCTGCCGCAACCTGCTGTGTGCGTGTGGGTGTGTGAAGTTTAGAAAAGATATAGCCCTGAGTGTTTGGATTAGCATTTAGACTATAGGAGAGGAAAAAGAAGCAGATACATCTGACGGCAGTCTGTTTGTGTGTGTCAGGTTAAGGGCTGTGTGCGACTCTCTGTATCTATTTATTCCTGTGTGCATGTTTACATCTGTGCATGATTTGAGAGTATGTATATATATATATATATATATATATATATATATATATATATATATATATATATATATATATATATATATATATATATATATATATATACATATACATACACACACACACACACACTATCACTATATCAGTTGCATTGTTTTTTTTAATCAGGGCAGCAGTTTTCAGGTTACATTATGTATTAAAAAAACAATGCATACAATGCAACTGATATAGTGATAGTGTGTGTGTGTGTGTGTGTGTGTGTGTGTGTGTGTGTGTGTACACACACACACACACACACACACACACACACACACACACACACACACAACACACACACACACACACACACACACACACACACACACACACACACACACACTATCACTATATCAGTTGCATTGTTTTTTTAATCAGGGCAGCAGTTTTCAGGTTACATTATGTATTTACATAATTGCAAAAGGGTTCTTGAAATCCATGCATTTTGGTCTAAACGTCATACCCAAATTAAAAGTGGTACAGCTCCCATATACTTTGACACTCGGGGGTGTGCCTGATATCATTGGAAAGGTGATTGATGTGGGTGTGTTTGTGTATTTGAGAAGTGTTGTATTTTGTAGTTTTTTGGCTTTTTTCTTTGCACTTTTCAAATGGAAATAAAAAAACACTCAGACATATCTGTAGAAAAAAAATCATATAAAATCCATTTTTGAGTCTTTTGGCTTCTGTTTTTCTGTAGTAAGCTGAGACATGTGGCTAATGCCCTGTGTTGTCTGTCACCTGTCAGATGTGTTTACAGCAGTGTATTCTAATCATTTTACAGATGTATGACTTGGACGGAAATAAAAAACCTCCATTCTAGCCTCTGTAACTCTGTGTCAGTAAGGCCTAGAATCACCCTGACACTTGTAACAAAAACTTGAGAATGTTACCTTTCCAATGATATCACACCCCACAGTGTCAAAGTATATGGGAGCAGTACCATTTTTAATTTGGGTATGACTTTTAGACCAAAAAGTATGGATTTCAAGCATTTCTTCAGCCACTTCCATCTACAACAGTCGAGAACCCTTTTGCAGTTATGTAAACACATAATGTAATCTGAAAACTGTTGCCCTGATTAAAAAAACAATGCAACTATATATATATATATATATATATATATATATATATATATACATACACACACACACACACACACACACACACACACACACACACACACACACACACACACACATACACACACACACACTCAGGAACTATATATACTCCTCAAGTCTGAGCTGAGCTAATGTCTCCTGTAGTCAGGTGTGTTTAGGAATCTGCGATGTGGCAGAGCAGCAAACTGTAGCAACTGTTCTGTTTCTCTCACAGAAAAAGACTGCGGTCAAGCTTGCCGTCGGTCACTCACATCTCCGTGGTCAGACAGCGGCAGAGCAGAGCGAAGTGACCAGGGCAGACGTAGTAACGTCTCTTGCGAAACAATGTCTGATTATTTTAATGAAATGACCTGGTTTGACCATGGCGATGCAAGAAATAGGCACAAGTCCAGAACACAGGACCTACTTCCTGTATTTACTTTCTTGATCCCGTCCCCAGACACATCCGTTTACAAACTCATCAACTGATTTGGACCAAAGCAAACGAACTACAGGTGTGAAAACGCCCTAAGATGTACATATCGCATTTACAGACCTGCTTTAACTTGGCTGTTTCTTGTAGCTTCTTTCGGGCGATGTGGCTCTCTTTGGCCTTGTGTGCTGAGTCCAGCATGGATTTCAGCTTCTCAACCATGGCCTGAAGAAAACACACACACACACACACACACACATACATATTTGAAACACAAAATAAGTCAATATTGCTGTATACAGGTTTTTTGGTAACACGCAATGTATTAAAGGGAATATAAGAATGAAGTATTTTTCTAATTTCAACATGTACATAAAGCCTATAAAAGTACAGCCTGCTTATATTAAACAGCTGTCATTGAATTATCATATACATATCATATGAATGTATATGTTGGCAGATATATAAATAGAAATTGCCATCTGTAAATGTTTTAAAGGCCACATTTTAATATATAGCTGACGTTTTTCTGAATGAAAGTTTGTGTGACAATCGCCAGATAAACGGTTTTGAGGCTGAACACTGAAACTACAGAGGACTGAGAGAGAAAACATTTGTCCTAAGCAACCAGAACCTCTTAAGCCATACTGCCATGAGAGATATATACCTTTATGTACAAGACATAAAAGGAAAGTGCACAACCGTTACAGGAATTTAAAACACACACACACACGTTTGTTTCACTATCTTTGTGGGGACCCGTCATTGACATAATGCATTCCCTAGCCCCTTACCCTAATAACCATCACAACTAAATGCCTAACCTTAACCCTTACCCTCACCATAACCTAATTCTAACCCTAATCCTAAAACCAAGTCTTAACCCTCAAACAGCCCTTTAACCTTGTGGGGTCCAGCATTTTGGGCCCCACAGGGCTGTGCAGACCCCACAAGTATACTGTATTCCCTGGTTTTTGGACCCCACAAATATAGTCAGTCAGTCAGTCAGTCAGTCAGTCAGTCAGACACACACACACACACACACACACACACACACACACACACACACACACACACACACACACACACACACACACACACACACACACACACACACACACACACACACACACACACACACACACACACACACGTTTGGGAATATCGGTTTGATTGCTTTATCGTGTAGGGAGATGCTGGATGTCAGGTTGGTTGATAACACTTAGTAAAGGGGTTTAAAAGGGTGTGCGTGCGTGCGTGTGTGTGTGCGTGCGTGGTAACAGACAGCTCTCCATAAGAGATCCCAATAGCACACTTAGCATTGACACGTGAAGACAGGCAAAGGGGGAGGTGAGTGCACAGATCAATGAGCGCTATAAATGAATGGATCCCTGATGGGCTGTAAATCTACACAAAGAGTCAAAGCAAATGTGCTGAGAAAAAGTAAATCATAACGTATATATACACATCACAATGAGGAAAAGCTCAATCGACAAATAAGTATATTCATTTTTGTTTTTATGGTGGAGTTACAGTATATAAATGCACTGTAAATTCTATGTGATTAGTATCTTTAAATGCAAAAACATGATGAGTAAATAAAGTGTAAAAATATAGAAAAAAGGACAATATTGTTTTTGGGATAATATTCATGAAAAACTTGGTCGTGTTATATTTAAAGAATAGAAAGTACCGGTCCATACAGTACATAACATTTAATCAAGACAGTGTTGGATTATGGATTGTCTTAATGTTGCTGAGCAAGCAAGGTTTTTTCATTTAAGTTTATAGTTTGCCTTTTTGAGTTAGTCATTCCTAAAAGTATTTATTTAGTCCAGTTTAAAGGTGTTCTAAGCGATGTTGGGTGATGTCACTTCTTGTTGACGTTTGAAGTATTGTCGAACAAAACGGAGGCTAGCTCGTTGTCGTTGTTGGAAAAGGACGGATCGTTTTATAATCAGAGTTGTCTCATACTCAGCCCGATACAAACGACAAACGGTAACATAATGATAACCAACTCACCGTGTTACCCATAATCTCTGCTTTCACCAGTTTGGCTCCAAGTTTGTTCATCTCCTCCTCTGACAGCAGTGGAAGCTCCTCCTCCTCTTCCCCCTCGTCTTCCTCACTGTCACTCTCACTCCTAGGTAAAACATGAAGAGGAGAGTTTGATGGGCAGACCAAAACCAAGCGATAGAAAGGGAAATTTAAACAGTGAAGAATACCAAACATTTCCTCATTTCAACCACATTATGCAACTAATGTATGGCAGAACGAATGTACAACCTTAACAAGAAAACCTTTTCAATTTCACGTATCTGTCATTTTGGTTCATGAAGTTTCACACCCACATCATAACACTAGTGATACACAAACACAGTGTCCTCTTGTTCAGCACTTCATCTCTTTTCCTCCAGATTTCCCTCATACGACAGGATTTAATGACTTAATTATTCCACCCCAATAATAGTCTAAACCCTCTAATGGGAAACGTATCTGTGAACCATTTAGTTGTTTTCTTGTGAGCTCTCACACTGTTTATCTGTTATGATTCATTTGAGTCGTCGTGCCCCCCCCCCCCTCAGAGATCATTACAGCCTTGCCTAGAAGGATCTGAACTGCATCCTGGGAAGCATCATTCTAGGCTATTACACTTCTCATAGCCTCATTTCATTCTGCTGCCACACTGAAGACTCATTTCATGCTGCAGGGGTTCTGGGTGCTGGTTTACCCAAACAACTTAGCCTAATGAGGCAAAACACAGAACAACTAAGGTGGCTTTACAAAGCAGTGAAGCTCCGATATCTGGCCTACAACGGCGCTATATGTTGGACTGCAATGAAAGTAGGAAAACATATGTTGCAATTATTTGACACAGTTTACAAGCACTTCTGTGCCACTAATTGTTGTTCAGTGTCCCTTTAAGTGAGACAGAATATTCATGTACTGTACTTAATGTAATGTCACAGTACTTTGAGTATTTAGTAAGGTAAATGCTGTGTGGGGGGAGCTGATAACTGGTAATACTCTATACTGACTGATCAAGTACATATGTGAAGACGCAGCCAGGTTTTATAGAAGGGATTACTGTGAGAAAGTCTCTGGTGAGGTAGGTATGTGAATGCACATGACCGAACACTGACGGATGCTTTTATGCACTTATGTCACTTTTGTCTTGAAGTTCCAATAGTAGTTTTGGCTTGTCTGTGTGTGTGTGTGTGTGTGTGTGTGTGTGTGTGTGTGTGTGTGTGTGTGTGTGTGTGTGACCTCATTACTAATCAAACATATATTGATGATTAGGGTTGGGTATCGTTTGGGTTTTTTCCGATACCGGTGCTAAATCGATACTTTTAAAACGGTGCCGGTGCCTAAATGGTGCCTGAACCGAAATATATATCATATATTTATAATGTATATAATATAAAATATTAAAAAGGAGCAGAAAACGACAGTTGGCGACATTAAAGAACGGCTTGTTTATTGCTAAGGCCATATGGTCAAAATTAAATGATTTATTAATAACTTATAAAAATAACTTATAAAAATAACTTATAACAATAACTTATTTCACCAGTAAATTGCTGGTAAACAATAACTTAAAATGCACCACAAGGCTGGTGAGTTTCAAGTAAACGCACCGTCTGTGTATTTTTTTTCTGACAACGGCAGCTGCAGACTGTTACATCCCGGTGTTGGAATCCTCTACAGGGAAATACAGTCACACTTTACACCGCTTAACGTAAGCTGTCAGCATTTTAACCATTGTGTCAAAGTCAAGCACCGAAATGAGGAACCAAAATTTTCGTTCTTATTCGGTCTCGTTACTACCGTTTGCACGGTGCCCAACCCTAGTGATGATTACATTTTCCTTATTGGTACTTACACAATAGTAAAGAATGTATTCCCATTCCATTAAGATGATTCATAATGTCCGACCAAACACACATACAACTGGAATATTCAATGAATACATTTCGACATCATTTAGCAAAATATGTTTTCAAGGCCACAAAACAAAGAGCTTCAAACCTTGACGTCGTCGCAGCGGCTTTATCGCCACGTGGAACATCTTGAATAGCAGTCACAGTTTTCCCAGGATCTTTCTCCTGTTGTGGTTTTTCAAAGCTGGCAGATTCACGGGCAGGATTGCTGCTCTTCTTCCAGGATGACATGCTGGTATTACTTGGACCAGAGTCTTCATCGTCAGAGCTTGGTTTCAGGAATCCTGTGGATGGCCGTGCTGGAGGAGGACGGCGCTCTGGAGGTGCACAGGAAAGAAATTACAAAGCATGTTTAGGCTTCGTAGGCTCTTGGCATGTTAGTTTGAGTTTTTTTTTTTTTTTTTACAGAAATTGAGCAGATGAGCCTGTTATTCCATTTTCAAAAGTTAAAAGGAAAAGAGTATAAGGTTTAACCCACGTGTGCAAAACTTGACACATCTACTACAAAAGGCCTTAACATCAACCCACCTTCACCACTGTCATCCTCTGAGGGTTTCAGGAAGCGACTTTTAAGTGACCCAAGAGAAGGAGAATGTTGACTCCAGTTTTGCCCAGATGATGTTGCAGCACTTTCTCTTATTCTCTCACTATCCCTATCTCTCTCTCGGTCTCTGTTCCCATCTCCGGCTCTTTCATCATCTCTTTCTCTGTCACCTCCTCGAGCCCTCTCTCTGTCTCGTCCTCTATCTTTCTCTCTGTCTCTATCACCATCTCTGTCCCTCACTCTCTCCTTCTCTCTAAACCTGTCTCCGTCTCTGTCCCTCTCTCTAAACCTGTCTCCGTCTCGACCTCTGTCGTCCTCTCTGCCTCGATATCCTCCCCTTTCTCTATCCTCTCCTCTCCCAGCATGGTATCTCTCTCTGTCTGTGGGTGATGAATCTCTTTCCCTCTCATTTCTTCTCCATCGATCTCTCTCTGCCCCATCTCCTTCTTTTCTCCTCCATCGCTCTCTGGCCTCGTCCTCTCCTCTCCTCCACCCGCCTCTCGCTGTTCTGTCTCCTTCCCCTCCTCTGCTCTGTCCATACACAGCTTTCTCAGCATCGGCAAGTCTTTGCTGAAATTCTTCCATTGACTGTAAAAGGACAAATACAATAAAAAAAAAAAAATATTTGCAGTTCAGATCTTAACACATTAAGGTAATTTGGAAAATGTTCAGAGGCTAAACAACAGATATATCTAACTGATAGCAGCATCCTGTAGATTTAATTATTGTTTCATAATTTCCAGCAGGTTACTATGACATATTAAGAGGGTTTTGTCACTTGCCCTCTTGTGTAGTCTATTCTAAAGATGCTTGCAATGTAGTTTAAAAGGAATCCTCTCAGTTAAGTCAAACTAACAGCTGCTTTTTGGCTTTGCTGGCTTCCTTTTTCTAGCCTTAAAGCCAGTTCATCAAACAAATTGATGTTATGACTATGCACATAGCATTAGCTGTTGCAAATGTGGTAATAACAACATAGTGTTATTAACCTACTAGATGCTATCGTAAACTTGTTTAACAATATACTAACACCAGATAAACACAAATCAATCAAATGGTGCCCCATTTGAAAGGAACATGCATTTGTGGGATGAGCAGCAGCGCTGAGTATGTGGTTTGCGCCCATGAATAATTTGCCAAATCTTCTCTGCCAACGCCCAACAGCTTATTCTGCCATTGACTCGTTTGGTGTTTGGTGGATTGGATGATTGAAGTTTGAAGAAACAAGACATATTGGCAATTTAACAATGTATTCATTTCACAAACAGGAGCCTCAGTAGCGTGTGGAAGAACAATACACAGCCACAACAGCTTGGCACCTCCTCCTCATGCTGGTCACACACTGCTGTGGGATGGTATCCCATTCTTCAACCAGCATTTGTCGCAAGTCAGCCAACGTGGTTGTGTTGGTCACTCTGGCATGAACAGCACGCCCAAGCTGATCAAGTGTTCAATGGGGTTGAGGTCAGGACTGCTGGTTGAAGAATGGGATGCCATCCCACAGCAGTGTGTGACCAGGCTGGTGACCAGCATGAGGAGGAGGTGCCAGGCTGTTGTGGCTGTGTATGGTTCTTCCACACGCTACTGAGGCTCCTGTTTGTGAAATGAATAAATTGTTCAATTGCCAATATGTCTTGTTTCTTCAAACTTCAATCATCCAATCCACCAAAAGAGTCAATGGCAGATCTCATCCCACAAATGCATTACAAATGGGGCATCATTTGAAAGGGAACTAAACAGGCTTTCCAACGGTATAAGATTTTTGCCAAAAAGCATTGTTACCACAGAGAAATAATCTGCCAAACACAAATTTCCTTACTTTTTGTGCTAAGTTTACAAATATATATATATATATATATATATATATATATATATATATATATATATATATATATATATATATATATATATATATATTAGGGCTGCAGCTATCGATTCTTTTTGTAATCGATTAATCTAGCACTTAATCGATTAATCAGATTTTTTTTTTATTTTAATGTTTTAATTTTTACGTTTTTAAACAACCAAAACTAGACCTATATGTAAATATTAGTTATACTTAACCTAATTTCATTTATATATTTGATTATAATGTCACACAGCTCTGTTACACTTATGCTATTAGATCTTTGATCAGCTGTTTCTCCGTGGAGAGAGAGAGAGGGCGAGAGAGAGCGAGAGAGAGCGAGAGAGAGCGAGCGAGAGAGAGAGAGCGAGCGAGAGACAGCGAGAGAGAGCGAGAGAGAGAGAGAGAGAGAGAGAGAGAGCGAGCGAGAGCGAGAGAGAGCGAGAGAGAGAGGCGCAACAATCAGCTGTTTTTCTGAAGGAATAGTCAGCACGTCAGCTCAGATTGTGGTCACCACTACGTATTTTCTTGTCTTTGATTTTGGTAGTTGTTGTGTTTGATGTAGTTTCATCGTCCATACGACTGTGATTTACTTTTGTCGGTCCTCTTCGTGGAATGGATGATTAAGTTAGACTCAATGTAATCTGTTGAGATGCTAAAGCACTGACGTCGTGCTATTATTGTGGTAAGCTAGTTTGATTTTGCAGTAGACACACTGTACAGAGTTTTAGTTTTAATTACGTTTGAACTGATTCCAAACTTTGGACACTTTCTGTCGTTTCCTCGTTACCGTCCGTCAGCGATACAACCTTAGTAACATTGACTTAACGAAGCTTCGAGGCAAGTCATTTTGCATCGAGGATTTTTTGTAATCTAATTATTCAAGGAATCGTTTCAGCCCTAATATATATATATATATATATATATATATATATATATATATATATATATATATATATATATATATATATATATATATATATATATATATATATATATATATATAGTAAAAAGACAATATATAAGATGTCTCTGCTTTGCGCGCGTGTGTGTGTGTGTGTACTTAACTTCTGAGTGCATTTAGTTACATACAAGCCAGAGTAACTATCAATCAATATTTTTATGTCCAAAAACTCAATTTACAATAAACTGAATATTACACGACGTCATCTATTTGTTGGCTTTTTCGTGTAACTGTATGTGCCTGCTAAATTGTGCACGTTATTATGTGAGTGCTGCCAGTGTGCCTTCAGCTCTCACTCCGTATCTCTCGGCCACCACATCATTGAGGCTGCGCTGCTGCCTTTCTGCCTGCTCCTGCATTCTTTGGTAGCTCTTCCTCAGCCAGCCCAGACCTGCATCATTCACAACTGGGCCTCCTGGGAACAAAGGTGAGAATAACAGTTACAGAGTTACCTTTACAAAGACGCACATACAAAAACACAACATGTTTGTGCCAATTTAACTAATTCTGAGCCTCCAGGGAGTTAGTCATATATTCCATATTGTCTATCAAATTTTTTTTAGCAATTTCAACTAATGTTAATTAGTTGTCACTTCACTAGTGACTTTACTGCACGGATATGTAAACCGAGATGATAAGTAAAAGGTAATCAAAAGAGGTATATAAAGAAATGAGGGGAAAAAAAGGAGTCGGGAAAAAAGAAAGTCACAGATTAAGCCACTTGAAATCTTGGAAATAAAATACAGTACTACCAGTTCCTGACGTCATCTGAAAATTTAAATCAAATATCCGGACTGGTGTGTTGCAAAAAATGTTAATTAAGGAATCGGGAAAGAACGTGAGTTAATGTTGCTTGGTATAAGCAAGTCATCCGGCGAATCGCTGCAGGGTTGTGCAGCAGCAGAAGTGTCACTTAAATGGCCTATTTGTGTAACATCCTGTTGTGTTCTTTTAACCCCCAATGTAGCACCAGTAGACTTTATATTTCTCAATTATTGTTTTCCGTCAGATCATTTTCATGATCTCGACTGCACTTGAAGGCAGCTTCATTTCACGAAAAAAGAGAGAAATAAAATAGATGAGCGACTGTGCTTTGTGCTGGAGTTTGTTACAGGCAGTGCTGTAGTTGAGTCACCAACTGTCAAGTCGAGTCTCGAGTCCCCAGTGTTCGAGTCCGAGTCACCAAAGAAGAGTCCAAGTCGAGTCACCACTACCAGTGTTAGAGTCCAAGTCGAGTCGTCAAGGTTGAGTCTGTGTTGAATACCAAGACTGCCTACATTTCTCCACTCTGGCACCATTAAAAGGAGAATACCGGCCAATTTTTACGTTAATCTTGATCGCTATAGATATGAGAGTACTTTTGATAGAAGAAAACCTGATCTGAAATCGGTCCTAGCAACAGTTTCCATGTAGTTACATAGTCACTGATATGATCATAACCACTACAGTGCTCAATTACCTATTTTTGAGGGGGAAATAAACTAAAATTTTTCGCCGCAAAGGCATGATCTGTTCTCTGGAGGACATCCACCAGACCACCGGGCGCTCGGGGGATTTTTGTCCGCTGTGGGCAGCGAGGACGAAGGCTGCTTGCCCGGCTAAGGGAACTACCACACAGATCGACACTGACAAGCCTCCTACTCACCAACACCAGATCGATCACACGCAAAATGGATGAGCTACAAATACACACGGAACTGCTGCGTGATGATTTTCACAAAAGTCTGGCTGAACACACTTATCACGGACGGCAGCTAGCAGCTAACAGGCCAAGCTACCCACTGGCAGGATCAAGACAGGGTAGGTGAATTTAAACAATATCTGAGTTGAAAACGCATCTTGTTGTCACGTTAGGGCCCTGTTCATGTTACATTTTATGTCCGCTAAGAGGCACAAAGGCACTCTAAAACTTGCCCCGACAACTGCCGTTTTAGCTCAGTGGAAGCTCGTAGACGTAGCTGCCGCTACTCCAGTTTGCTAGGACCGATTCAGGTCGGGTTTTTTTCTATCAAAAGTACTCGCATATCTATAGCGATCAAGATTAACGTAAACATTGGCCTGATATACTAATAAAAGAGGGTCCATATTAAACAAAAATGACACCACTGTCACGATTGCAAAGGGAGTTTATTTACTGACTTTTTTCTAAACAACATTGAGCGATGCCCTTTCCAGCATTGGATGTAAAATCCGTGTGGGCGAACTTCACAATCCGGGGTGCATCTCTCTGCATTTTCCAAATGTGAACATGTAGTAGGGAGCCCGCGAATCATGCACTATACAGTTGCATATATCAATATCAAATCCTTTGTTACGAGAGTAGTGAAAGTAAGAGCGAGAAAGCAGCGTTAAGTGAGTGACATCAGTGAGTGTGTTGTCAAGCCAGTAGAGCGAGCGGTAGTGGCGTCCGACTGAGAAGCGTGTGGCTGTGAGGAAAAAGCGAGACGAAAAAGAGATCCCAAAGATGATGCAAAGTGAGTTAACAATAAACAAGAAGCTTCTCAAGACATGGTGGCTTCATCTTTTGTTAATACTGTCGGTGAAGTAAAGGGTGTTACCCCCAAAATAACATCAGCCCTGGATGGAACGTCTCTTCAGCTGCTACTATCCGGTCTTGGAGCCCGAAACAGGAAAAGTGTAACATCTTATATCAAATTTTTATAACCTATTTAGTCAGAAACTTCATCCAACGTCTGAATGCTCAAGTCCGACATTTATATATCCTTGAGTCCGAGTTCAAGTACAAGTCATCAGTCCAAGTCACGAGTCAGGAGAATAGAGTCTCGAGTCAGACTTGAGTCAGAGTCCAGGACTCGAGTACTCCAGCACTGGTTACAGGAAACAGTTAATTGTTACGCAAAGTCCTGGGCAGTTGGCGTTGTCGGTCGGTCGGTCGGTCGGTCGGAGGGACAGAATTTAGAGAATTGTTTATTGTGATGAGGGATGAGGAGAAAAACTGGTAGGCGTAAGAATGTTATAGTGCTATAGTGCTAAAAGCAAACATGGGAGTGTATGAGCAGTGTGTAATTGTAGGGAACGGGGGGACGCATTTGAATTGCACACAGTTTTTTTATATTATTTTTTCCTTCACTAGAGGGGAATAGTGAGGCAATTCTGATCTACCGAGGAAAGGTTTATCATATCTCTTCCTTCTCTTCAATGGATTTCTGTGCTTAAAGCAACACTAGAGAACTTTTCCCGCTTCGGTCCCCCTACAGGTTGGAAGCAGAATTGTCCATTACATTACATTATGCAAGGTTGCTAGATTGGGTAGCGGATCTGTAGTTCAAATGAACTGGACAATGTAATGTAATGGGCAATTCCGCGTCAAACCTATAGGGTGTCTGAAGCGGAAAAAGTTCTCTAGTGTTAACAATAACTAAAATCTGGAAAGAAACAAATATTCTGAGGTACTGAGACCAAAAGATGTTTATAGTATATTGTACATAGCTGGAAAATCTTCTGCTATTTAATGCCTTTATAGAGTCAACTGATCTATGTTATTACCTTTCTTTGCTGCAGGGCCAGCCATCTTCTCTGGAGGCAGACCAGTTCCTCCATCTTTCCAGTACGGGTTTAGCTCCAATTTGTGCAAACCAGCCTGAGGGATCCACAAACACGCATACACTTCAAGCATTGATGTATACTCCCAATAGCACAACAGGGGCACAAAAACACCACGCAGACAACAATAAGTACACACACAGCTGTCCGAGAGGTGACACCCTCTTTTGCCTTGGTAACCACACAGTTGGTAAAATGAGGACACTGACTGCAACAGTGTTTTCATATAGTGTGCATCTCCCTCTCCCACAGACATTCAGGTCATTTTGTTTTAGGACACACACACACACACACACGCACGCACACGCACACGCGCGCACACACACACACACACACACACACGCACACACACACGCACACACACACGCACACACACACACACACGCACACACACACGCCTACCTGTTCAATGGCCTCAGCCTTTGCCCTCTCTTCCTCTTTCAGTCGTTCTTTCTCGGCCCTCTTCTCTGATGTGGACGTGGTTCTCATTGCCAGAAAGTCAAAGGTCATCCATTCGTCTCTCTACGGGACAGACGCAGGCAGTGTGGGTGGTTACACAAAGAAAAACAAAGACATACAGATTGAGTGGATAGTGCCGTGAGTGAGTAAGTTTGGAACTAAAGAAGATGAAGCAAATAATGTGTGTCTGTATGTCCAAAACTTCTTCATAACTCTAGTACTACCTCAAGACACTCTATGCTCTATTTAGATTCTTTATTCATCTCCACTGTGGAAAAAGGACCTTACTATTGTCTTAAATTTACTATTTGTTGTATTAAGAGAAACATCTTTAATGAAAATAAAACATTCAGTATATGTGAGACCGGGTAAGGAGGTTACCTCGATATTCTGTGCTGGGCTGCGGTTGCTCTCTGAAGGCTTGGACGCATCAGGAACCTGCCACGCTTTAGTAGCTTGTGTCTGAGTGTGAGCCTCAACCCACTCATCCCCTGAGCCCTGACACATGGAGAGAGGGGAAATGATGGTGAAGAAGTACACAACATTATCAAATCAGAACTAAAAGGATGGAAAATGAATAAAGAAAATAATAGACAATAACAACAGAAGAAGAGGCCCAAAGCAGAATTTTAAAAAAAAAAAAAAAAAAAAAAAAAAACGCCATCTCTGTATAATAAAGATTTTGTTTTATCAAAGTCTTGAAACTTACCTCTGAGCTGTCATTAGAGCCATCTTCTGCTGTCTTTTTCTCCTTCTTGGCCTTCTTCTTTTTCTTTTTGGATTTCTTCTCTTTCTTCTTCTTGCTCTTTACAGAGCCCTCCTGTAGATTCCATGAATTATGTTTTTTTTTTCTTCCCATTAGTCCCGTTATTGTTATTTTACAAAAGTATGATTGTCTACACCAGAAGACATCATAGCTGTTGACATCACCATCAATATCTTCCTGTTTCTCCTCTGAATAACTACTTCAATATAAATCATAACGGCAGTGAAAGCGAACATAAATGTTTGATACAATTACACAATGTTGTCAAGATGTAGAGCTATTGTACAGTGTTGCAGACCGGCAACATAGTCACTATTGTTTTAAGGTACTGCACAGTTGTGAATTGGCATGCAATAACAATCAACAGCAATACAGTGATTAAGCAGTGCAAACACTTTGTATCTTACTTCCTCTATCTCCTGCAGTCTCTGGTTGATCTCAGGGAGCATCCAAGTATCCTCCCCTCTCTGCCTCTTCAGCTCCTTCCTCCTCTCATCCTTCTCATACTGCTGCTTGGCCTGAATGACACAATGGAAACATGAGGGATTATTCAAAAGGAAAATAAGTACAACCGATCAAAGTAAGGGTACACTAACATCTGTATTTTCAGACATGTTCATCTAAGCAGATTCTTTGGGCTGAAATTATTGCTATTATTGATGAATAAAGTCCAAAAACACTGACATTTTCCTCAGTACTAAAAGGAACTACACCGCCTTTGCATTGCCATGATACTGCTGTTAAGGGTTATGATTTGCAAATATTTAAGTATCTAACGACTTTTAAGCTGCACAAATATATCTTCTGGCTGCAATGGCAGTGACACTGATGTCCTTATGAGCCAATTCCTCTTCAAATACAGCTAAATAAATTAGACCCAGCTTCACGGTGCAGATCATGTCATTAAAACCTATAGTGCTCATCTACAGAAAGCATCATTTGTCAGCATAATCTGTTCTGTGTATCAGGCAAACACAGCTGCACAGCAAAAAGATGACGCACAACAAACCTGTGTACATATGTGATTACAGCAACGAGACGGTCCTAATCTTTACGCTGCCAACAGGACATAAAACCTCTACAAAACACAGCCGCAGGTCTCCTATCAGCCCCAGCAGTGTTTGTCCTGTAATTCCCTGCCTGCAATTTACCAGTATCCGCCTGTCCAGACAAGAAAACAGGTTCATATGAAGATACACAGGTTCTGATAGCTTACCGAGAGATGGAAAAGACTCAAATATACCAATTTATATCGCGGTTAAGGTCCTGTTCCGCTGAGCTCATTCGTTAACCAGCTGCTAGCCTGCTTAGCTTGTTAGCTTTCATTCAGACTAAACAGCTAACGTTATGATTTAAACTGACACCAATGAACCTAATCTTCAGATTAATTATAGGGTTGTTCGCTACGAAGCTAATAGTTTATACCTTTTCTATCGCCTCTTGCCGTGCATGTCGTTTGCTATTCTTTCTTTCTTCGATGTTGCTCGAACTCTCAAAACTGAGTCCGTGCGCCGCCATGACACTGTCGTCAATGTACAGTTGAGTGCCGTAAAGCGCTGCTGTTTACGTCAACCGTTCGTTTGTGGTACTTGCAGTGCAAACGACACATCCATGAGAAAGATAGCACCATATAATTATACAGATTATTATTAATAAATCGTGGTTAAGCCCCTTGTGATGTGATACATTATATATAAATGTTCTATAATGGAGCCCAAAAGAGTTTAGTAAAGATTTCACTACTCATTAATACCAGTAGACTTACCAACTACCTACTACTCTATTATTGACCATCACTAGTCCATTCAATTGGCCCATCTAGTACTTAATACCAGTGCAACTGGCTGCATTCACATATATAAAACTAGACTATTTACTACGAGGGAGAAGGCTATTTTCTGCCCATTAATACATAATAACATTGGCATTTTGTTATGTGTGAACCTGCTGGAAACAACTATAAATCCAGTTTTAGTTTAGGATGTGCTTGCCCAACCTGTAAATGTATGAGGTAAAATGTTTTCTACGTGGTAATATGGCCTATACTTATATGACTATAGGATATGGAAACATTACGCCCATCTGTGTCAAGTCTTTTTTTATTTATAGCCCAAAATCACAAATTAGCCTTAGAGGACATTGTAATTTGTAGAACACAAAACGCCCTTTATTCTCAATTAGAACTCCACGAAAACTCATTTAACAGAGAAGAATCTCAGAAAGAGTAACGGAAGATCTTCACAGATAGGCAGACATGTAATAATAATAACATATCTTTATTTCAGACTCACAAGTAGGTCCATAGCAAGAAATATATAAAAGAATTATAAAAAATGTATACATGCAAAATACAATACATCTGTCATTTTAAGAATTTGTGTGCAAGCTGTCATGCCAGTGTTTTCTGAGTTTACTGTAGATGAGAATAGAAAGCAGCTCTTTCTAGGACTGTTAGAGCCTCAATGATGCAATTTTCTGACTCATCCAAACAACATATGAATAGGCCTACATCAATTGCCTCAATAGTGTCTCACATGTAGAAACACCAGCATTTACAAACAATTGTCTGGTACTATGCCATCTGGGGACTGGAAGCAGCAGCCTCATTGCATCATTCTACATAGAGTCTGCGCAACTACTTTTCCTGTAGCTCCACCAGAGATGAGCTGTATACATTGGAGTACAGAACGCTCTAAATAACTTACATTTTACAGTTGCAGAACACATACTAAACTTGTGAAGCAATATGTTGGCCTGAGCGTATACAGCATACAGCACTGCCTGTATAGGTCTCTGCCATCATTTAAATTATCAGTTATAAAATGACCAAGATATTTAATTTCCTTACATGATATGAGGGGATTATCACACAACTGGAAAACTGGGAAAATTAACCATTATACACACACACACACACACACATCAATTGCGTGAGTTAAACCAGATAGAGCATGCTGTTTCACCTTAATAAATAAACCACTGTCAATAAAAGCCACCAGACCATCTCTCACCTCAGTCCCAGAGTGTGTTTGTTTATGTGGGTTCTGGAGGATTGAGATATACCGGGAGCTGCTGAACACTTACCAACCTGCCACAGAGGGGCCACAACAAATAACTGTGCCACACTTCTCCACAATCACCCCATTAACCTACCAATGTCTTAACAGCCGTCTGGTAAAATGTGTCTTGTTAATATGATGTAGTGTTAACTCGTGCAAGTGTAAGAAAGATACTGTAGACTGAAGTCATACTTTAGTAGCCTGACGTGGTCATACTCAGATTCTAGTCAGAATATTTCCAACCTCGAATGTTGTGGGCGGGGCTAAATTCGGCTGGCATCCAGGCTAATACTTTAGTGTTCCATTATACCAAATCTAAATTGAAATACAGTATTGATTGATCATCTGCTGATCCAACACTAAATAAACTGCTAAAATTCCATTCAAAACCAGTGTTTAAACTTTAAATCCATATTTCCTTTTCTTTTCAGGAAACATACATATACTATGTCTGTCTATTCTTATGCAAAATGCATTTACAAGGACTGTGATGTAAAACCTATGATGAAGTACTGCACATTGTTATTACATGGCTTGGACAATAATCTATCTCTCTGTCAGACACGTTTTTAAAAAGAGGAAACAAATTATATAGTTCTGCTTCTTTAATGTGAACAAAGCCCCCCACAGCCTGAAATGCCTTGTTACACCTTTGCCCTTTAACTTGAAAAGGTCTGGCACACGGTGTTTACAGCTTAGTTACAGCAGATTAGACGCAGAGGTCAAAGTGGTGAGACAAAATTGGCAATCCACTGTACAGTGCATGCATGCCATGCAGAATGCACTCTGGAGAATGTTGAAGAGCCTGGTTGTACCATTGGGTTACACAGAACCAGAATATGTTTACAACCTCCTGTGCTTTTCAACATTCCACTCAAACTACCTTCAGGTTTGTTTCAGTCAGCTGCATTCATTTTCAGCAAAAGTGGACTACAGGACTGTTGAGATCATGTAAATGTTAACACTGGGAACGATGCAAGAAGTTAAAGCACAACAAAGGCAGGCATTTTGTGAAGTTATTACATTTATTTCATGACACTTGTCTGTTCACTTTTCTGCATTTAAACAAATAAAGGACCCTTTAATTTAGTCTTTGTTTAGATTGCATTAACTCTCTTATTCAAATGTGTATTTGTAGCTAAATTATTATAAATTATGAGTGTGTCAGTTCATCTCCCCATGTCCTTCTCTAATATAACACACCAGTTTCCCTGGTCATGGTAGCTGCTCTGCACATTGACTCCAGCCTCCTGACCACACAGCTGCTCCAGCTCCCCCTGCTGGAACACGTGGTAATAGCGGTGATAAACGGGCGCTGGGCTGCTCTCCGACTCCAACTTTAGAGTAGAACTGGAGGTCTGACTGGTGTCGCAACTTGGACTGGGTTTAGAGACATCACTGGTTTCAAGATGTGATCCAGAAGACGTGTTGGAATCAAAGCCTGGACTGGGATCAGGGTTACCGTCTAATTTGGCTGTGGAACTCAAACTATAGACTGAGCAAGTGTTACCTGAAGTCTTTTTGGACATCTCTTTCCTTTTATCCTTCTTCCCACCCTCTCCGGATTTTTCCTCAACTCGTTTTTTCCCCTCTTTCAGATGCCAGGGAACCAAAAGGTCCTGCGTGTTAAATGCTGTGCGGTTGGTGTGCACACTAAGTTTGCCATCAGTCACATCTTGTATGTTTTCTACAGGCCTGTAGTTGTCTTCTGAATGTCTGCTGCTATGGATACTCAATTTCTCGTGAGGTTCCTGGCTGTCTTCTGGTGTGTTTTCAGTGGCGCTGGGGTTCTCAGGATGCTCTTTGTTCTGGTCTTTGAGGTACTTGGACCTCTGCTGGTTGTACTCTTGTTCAAAAGCCCAAACGTAGATGAGCGCTCGACCTCCAGGCTTCAAAAGTCTCACTAGCTCCTTCACTGCTGCCAGCCGACGCTCCTACAACACACAAACTATTTATATGACCATTTCTATCACATACTGCTAAGTAACCCAATAAACTCATAAACTAACTCAGGGACCAGAAATTAGCTTTAATTTGTGTTTGCTTTGCTACAGCATCACAAGGCATGTGGTGGCTACGCAAATCTCTCTAATAAAGAATTATAAACAATTGCTTGATTTAAGGCATAATACTAATACATTTTTATTTATAATAATTTACCATCTTAAGAATAATACAACAATGTCAGTGTCACCAAATACAAATCAGTGACGTTCAGTGCCACACACTCCATCCCAACAGTTCCTGAACCATAAGAAAGTACAACTTTGAGAGCAGAGGGCTTAGTCCCAAATTTGGATCAATGTCCCAGGAGCTAAAACTTGAAAAAGCTTCCTGTAGTAAAGTTCCTGAGACCCTAAAAAGATTCCAGCGATTCCTGCAGTCTAAAAAAAAAATACATTATGAGGTAAAGTGATGAACAATTTAATGATGTGCTTGTTTTTTTATGTGGGTTCATCTTTCATCTTTCTTTTTTTCATAGAAATGTACACCAGTGTGTACCTGTGTGGAGAAGTGGTGTATGACAGCTATAGAGATGCAGGCATCACAGGAGGCTGTTCGCAGAGGGACACTGAGAGCATCAGACACAAACGCCTGGAAACCCCTCTCTGCACAGATTTGGACAAGAGCAATGCTACGGTCACAACCAACCTGAAAAGAAACAAACACACACATGGACATACACAATTATTCACAAACAGGAACACAAGGTACAGTAGAACAGTACACAAGGTCCAAACAAGAACATGTGGTGTGTCTTTATTTTCATTTGAATGTAGGGATGCATTTTTTTTTTTTGTGAGATGAGAAAAAGTCCAGAGACAGAATGGCAAATTAATGAACAAGGAATATGAGCAAAAGACATATGGATTACATACAGAGAAGAAGAAAAACAGAGAAATGCAGTAAGTGGATAAAAGTATAAATCAGGGAAGTTGGGGGGAAAAAAAGTAAAAGGAAGAGGAGAAAGGAGGGAGGGGATTGGATGACAGTAATAATCATTCTTAACAAATTTTATCTCACAGAGCAATTCAATCAAGCTTCTTATGACCTCCTCCCAAAAGAGACAGAGGTGATAAGAGAAATACTACACGCACACTCAATCTGTTACTCAAATGCAAACACACAAAGGTCGACCTTTTTCATTTTAATTGAAACCGGGATGGTTAGCAGTGTTAATCTGCAACGGGAGAGAGAATGAGAAGGGAACAGGTGAAATATAGAGGACAAAAGGAAAATGCAGAGGGAATGAAACAAATTTAAGAGAGAAAAATGGCAAGATTCAACTCAGTAATGATTCATCACGGTTACAGTCTGAGTCAGGATAAGCTGCTTACACGCACCTCCAAATCCCAAACATGAATATCCCAGTTTGCATACGTAAACAGAAAATTTAGGATATTGCCATGGAAACTGAGCTAATACAAACAATGACAACCAGCACACATCAGAGCAAGAACACGGGCCTCAGCACTGAGGCTATCATCCCTAGACTGTGTATTATTTAGCTAATTTTAAATAAGACATGTTTACACTTGAGACAACTTAAAAAGTGATTACAGATATTTCCCTTCATGTGAACATGACTTGCTGTAGAACCAAAGCATTAACCACATGGTAAATAAGTTAACAGTAGCTTCTTGCCCAACGAAAGTGTAATAATGCAAACCGCTTACGTTTTTTTTTTTTTTTTTTCCAGATCCATATCTTGCAATAGAGACTTTATTTAAAGGAATTGTTCACATATATGCCTTCTTTCTAAGAGTGAGAGGATTCATTTAAATATGAATTTCATGTCTACATTTTAAGTAAAGCACTAGAGTGGGAGTTGAAGTTAAAGTTTAGCCTTGCTTAGCATGAAGACTTAAAGAAAAAAAGAGAAAACAGCCAGCCTGCCTCTCTCCAAATAGAGAAAATGCACCTACCAACATCTACAAAGCAGACTTATTTACTCTCCTATTATGTTGAAATAGTTCCAGCAGGTAACTCCCCTTAAAACCATAAATTGTTGTTTTATGTTTTTGTCTGTGTATGGATTACATAAAGAAGATACACAAAGTATACTAGTGACATCTAATAAAGTTCTGATGGGTGTATTTTTTCGGTCTTCTTATCTAACCCTCGGAAAGAAAACAAATAAGGGGATTTCATAAGTGTGGTTTACAACAAAGTCTAGCCTTATAGCCTTGACCAAGTAACAAATTATGTCTGGCGTTATGATGTCATCTCCATCTCTACCCCCGTGTCCTCCTGTGAAGAAGCAGCAGAGGAGTTGTACCTCATTCTGCAGTTATGACATGTTTCTGTACATAAATGACAGTGTGGGATTTTACAGTGGGGATAGTCTAAGAAGCAGTAGCAATAAAAACAGAATGGAAAAGGAAATTTCCCCACAGGGATCACGGAATTATCACAGAATTACAGACATCGTTGTAACACATGATGACACTCACTGCAATCACCTCTGGGTTGACACCCAGGTATTTGCCATTTCCACAGCCCACATCAGCCAGCACGCTGCCAGGTGGGAGCGATGACAGGAAGTGGCAAACACGAGGCCAGGGGGAGTGGCGAGTGCCGCTGAAGTGGGAGGCGATAGCGTCGTACACCCGGTGCACATACTCCTCCTCCAGAAGGGCTGCGTCGGCATGGCAACTGGGCAGTGAGGGAGGAGATGGCGGAGAGGGTGCTGAGGCAGCTACCTGACTGTCACAGGCAGAGGGGAAGGCTGAAAGGAGAGAGAGAGAGAGAGAGAGAGAGAGAGAGAGAGAGAGAGAGAGAGAGAGAGAGAGAGAGAGAGAGAAGAAAGAAGGGGTTGAATGCTGAGTTAAATGTGTCCATCAGACTGTATCTAATTAACAGGTGGTGATAAACAGGAGGGTTTTGAAGAGTTTTTGAAAAAGACCCTAGGTTGCATTTTGGCAAGAGTCACGCTTTAAGTAAAAAGTACTTTAAACAAACTTTTTGGGGGTCAACTCTTAATAAACATTAACCTGGTGCATTATAGAAAATATTTGAGGGTTGCTTCCTGCTTGTACAATTTACAGCATAAGTTCTCTGAGCATCTCTTTTATATCCAAGCAAAATTTGTATCGTTACTGAAACTTCCCTGACCTTATTGATATCAAATCGGAAATGTAATTGAATCTGGACCTGGTGAATCGGAATTGAATCGATTAGGGAAATCATTGGCGATACCCAGCCCTAAAACATACGGTGTGCTTTATTATCACCTCGCAAGATTCTCACCACATCGGCAGGGTTCATGTCTAATCTTGCGGAAAGTGAAAGAAGTGCGGGTGCCCCTCTTGTTCAACGTGAGATTGCTGTGAGTCCCGAGGTCAGGCGTATGAGCAGGGGATTGTGGGTCGCAGACTGGCACCATGTCAAACTTTCGAGGAGTTATCCTGAGAGAAGATAAGAGACAGTTGTAGTAGTGGTTGACTATCTTCAACAAACAGACAGCAGCTAATCTGCAAAGTTGGTGTGCTTTATGTGAACACCAACAGATGTGGATATGACCAAAACTTGAGACTGTCACTGGTTTTAAAAAGTGATTCAAATGTGGTAAAAGGTCCACAGACAGACTGTAAATAAATAATAAATTCAGTTTTTTTGTGTGACCCTTCAACGGAAGAGAAGAAGAAGAGACCTGGCTGTCACTCTTCCATTAATCGACCTAAAGTTCATGTCGAGATAAACGGACTCCTAGCGGGGGGAGACCCATCCATCTGACACAGTTCAGCTCACCCATGTGTCCAGAGGTATCTGCTCTCTCCCTTCATCACCAGGAGGCTCCGTCCTGGCAACACCACAGCCACTATACGACCATCGGGATGACGGAACTCCATCACCGTCTGATTTGAAAATGATATGAACACTGAGGTAATCACTCACTCAAGCACGCACATATACCGTTCCATGCATCCCTCCTTATTATTCTGTAGCTGCTACAGCCATGTAATTGCTGATAATCAGTATCAAACCTCAATACTTTATAATGTACTACCAATTGTGTCCGTATCTTCAAGTACCAAAGAATGTTTTCCCCACAATATCTTTATTTATTTCCAGACATAATAACATTTACATATAACCACTGAGACTCAAAACTCCTGCCCCAAACCTTGCGGAACCCATTTCCATCAAACACTGACCAAGACATAACAACAAAAACAACACAACCAAATAAATATAAATAACTAAAGAAAAAAGCAACTGAAATACACAATACAATAATAATACAAATACTACATAAGTAAATAAGAAGGGGGGGATAAGTACAAAACCAACCTCATACTCTCAAGTGTGCACTACACATAAATTAGATAATGGTCATTCAAAACCAGACAAACATTTTTCCCAAATTAACTGCAGGGGGCAACTTATGGCTCGTCCCCAGGTGTTTCTACGTCTTATTTACTTTGATTCTCCAAAAGGATATTGCCGGATTTAATTATTGTTTTTAATTCAGTTTTTATCACTTTAGAGTCCAATTAGGCCATGTTGTTGTACAGCTGTTTTAGTTTATGACAAATGGTATCAACAATCCAGTAGTTACGTATCATATTGAGCGTTCATAGATATCGTTCATGCAGTGTTATTGAACAAATGTTGGTTTTGCTGTCAAATGTTTTCTTATAAAAACAAACTAGTAAGAACTGTAACGTCAATCAATAAAAAAAAACTTCTTACAAACATGAAACCTTTTTTTTTTTTTAAGATTATTTTTTGGGCATTTTATGCCTTTATTTCTGACAGGACAGCTTAGACTTGAAAGGGGAGAGAGAGAGAGGGAATGACATGCAGCAAAGGGCCACAGGAGTTGAACCTGAGGACTAAGCCTCTTTATATGGGTGTGCGCTCTACCAGGTGAGCTACCAAGGCACCCACCTTTTTTCCTTTTAGTCAACAGTTTTGAATGACGACACCCAAAGGGGAAAAAAAAACAAAAAACACACACTGCTTGCTCTCTCACAAACAACGAGCAGAAGCTTCTCCAGCCCAGCGTTGGTGTTTGATCGTGATGTTTCCTTACAGGGCATAACAGCAAGAGCCCTGCTGGGAAATTACTTCTACACAATTTCAAACTGCATCCCTCCAACTTCTGACAGCAGGAAAATTGGATTTTGTGTGAGTGAGTGAGAGAGAGAAAGAGAGAGAGATATAAGTGTTTGCGATGTACATTGAACACCAGCAAATTATCTGATCTTCGCCTCAAACCACAACTCACACAACAGGCAGGACTGTGCTGTTCCCAACCGTGGAGTATTGGTTAATCAATGAAAGCGGTGGAATGTGACCCTAATCGATGCTGACAGCCATGCTTTACTACAGGACTATTCATCATTCACACAACACACACACACACACACACACACACACACACACACACACACACACACACACACACACACACACACACACACACACACACACACACACACACACACACACACACACACACACACACACACACACTTATTTATTCTCTCTCTCTGCAAACACAAACAAGCTCAATAAACCTGCAAAGTGCAACACTGTTTCATATATGAAACTGCAGAGTCTACACGTGTCAATCAGTGATGCCTGAGTCAGTTTAGTAACTCTATCTTTGAAATAAATCAAGATTAATCGTATCAGGTGGCAGGCTAAAAGTGAATGGCTAAATGTTCTGATACCTGGATTAATCGCAACTTGTTACATAAACTGATTAACAAAAAACTAACAGAACCACAGTGAGGATGAGACTGTGAGTCAAATTCCCCAATACATTGGGTTAAGCATGTGTAACCAAGTTTTTTTGTGTGCATATTCTTGTTAACTTTTTGGTTGAATAAAGGTAAAAAAAAAAAAAAGCTTTACATTATGAGGACACAATGTTTAAACACACTTGTGCTCCGTAAATGTTTATATTGATATTGTGTCTGCCTTTCTCTGTAAGCACCTGATATAATATGCCTATTATACACTTTTTGTAGCTCAAAATCTTCCCTGAAGAGTTCTGACGTAGAACACATTTTGCACTACACAAAAACTGCTGTCTGTCAGTCTGTGTGTGTGACAGATGACAGCTGATTGCTAATACAGCCCCTGCTTTTTAGACAAGCAGTGACAGATGGGTGTTCATCCACAGCAGTCACCCTGCAGAGACGAAACCAGCATCCCAGTACCAGGTGACACCATCTAGTCACACCTGGAGCAGTCACGGGCAAAGCTAAACCCACTTGTTTAAGAAAGAAAATCTGTATCTCTACATTTATTATTCACAAAATGTCTCACCACCAGGGCGACAACTTTAAAAGAGTCATTGACTACATACTGTATCTATAAAAAAAATAAAAAATAGAATAGATATATAATAAATAATAATAGAATACACAAACAAATATTGTATATATTTTTTAATATTTGTTTTTGTATTCTATTCTATTATTATTTCATGTATATTCTGTGTGTGTGCCTGATATTTTGCTGCTGCAACACAGTAATTTCCCATTTTCTATCTATCTATCTATCTATCTATCTATCTATCTATCTATCTATCTATCTATTGCCAGAGTGAGATTGTGACAGTATACAGTATAAGTGTGTCAGGGAGAGAGAAAAAAAAATAGATATAGCTAGCAAGGTGATAAAATGTTCCCAGTAAGTTACAAGGACACCAAACCCAAACATATTGTTGCACACACTCATCTCTACAAGTTGCTGTGCCCCCTCTGAGACAGATGAATCACACAGGTCAGCGAAGTGAAGGTTAATTTCATTGATCGAAACCCGACAAAGAAAGGGGTTTTCTTTAGGCCAACACTTTTTATCTTTAAAGGTGTAACTTTCGTTTGAATTACAGCATCGTTTGGATGCTGCGGTGAGTATTTATCTGGACACAATGGAGGAGGTTGTGGAAAACACTTACCTTTGCCCCCAGGCTTAGTGACAGAATGGTGTCCTCAAAGGCAGAGTGAGTGTCCACGTGAGGAGGAATGCCTGAAAATATTATAAAACATACATGCAGAATTAAAATAGTTGGACCAGTCCAAAATGCATCAAGGTTCTTTAAAATATGAAAGTGTTTAGTTTTAACGTGTGTTGGGTTTCTGATGGACACCATTGGACCTTTAGTGATGTGTGACACTGAAATCATTCTGACATTTAATATTACATTTGACTTCATGTGTTTGAGCATGAAAAATAAGCATAATTAATAACTATTACTTATCTTATTTCTTATTATATTTCAGCCCTGAAAGGTTGGCCAGTACTGTAAATGTATTAACAAACGACTCAAAGGAACCAAAGACTTTCATCAGCCCTCATCGATGCATGTTGGAAAGGATTTGCTGGCACCTTGTGGTATAAGTCGATACAATCTAAATGTGTGCCTATATTTTGTTAGAACATTCAACTGAGTGGTTTAAATAACCACAGGGTCTAGATACCCAATAAGTCTACTTTCAGTTTCTCGATCTTTTACATGTCCACATACAGTGTTGCTGCAGCCTCTGCAATAAATAAACTTCACCACCTGAATTAAAAACATCTGTATTTGTATCTGTCTGTGGATGCCACAGCTCTCTGCAAGGCCCCCTTGACACGTCATGTCTCTGTTTTAATCCCTGCAGCTTACCAGATAAAATGGTTTTGATTAGGTATACCGCTCTGAGGTAAAAACATTGATATTTTTGAGATCTACGCATGGGTATAAACTATTTTTTATTTTTATTTTTTTTTAAATAACATTGCATTTGTTCTGTATTTTTACTAGCGGCCATTTACTCCACATGTTGTCAGTCATGTTTACAAAGCCTTGATGATAACCTGGGAAACTTATCCAAGTTTGTGATAAGATACAGGGGAGTCATTAGAGACACTACTGGAATAACTCACCCTGTCCAGACTCATACTGGTTGACAGTCAGCTGGTCCGGCATGATGTCAATGTGTTTGTTCTTTACACACTGCTCCAGAACTGGTAGACATTCCTGAGGAATACCTGGCCCCACACACACCCACACCCACACCCACACACACACACACACACACACACACACACACACACACACACACACACACACACACACACACAAAATGTATTATCTAATGGCACACTGTCCAATACATGAGTTGTGGGTGAAATATAGTAATATGGAGATATCGTTCTGTATTTTCTATGTAAAAAAAAAATAGGCAAAATGGGTAAATCTGTACAACCCATAAATCTCTTATGAAAAAAATATTTCGATTTTTTTTTTTTAAGAGCAAGCTTACCTGCAGCTAATGGCTTGTCCTTATCCACGTTGTTGTTGTCGTAGCGAAATTCAAAGCCATAATGTTTGACTCTTCTATGCTTCAGAGCTTTTTGAGCTAAAAGGCATAAGAATGAAGTTAGCACATCAGGTTAGCAAAGAGGTTCAATTTCTTGTATTTCTTATATAAATTGTATAGAATAGTTTTGTACATTAAAACGATACATTATTCATGATTCATTAAGACTATCATCTAATGTGTGTATTGGTGCCCAATTTGACATTTACTTAAATTCTTAAATTTAACTGTAAATGCGTGATTTGAAAGATGCATCACTGCCTGGAAAACAAAAAACTTTTTTTAAAACAATTTTTACCAATCAAGACTGCTAATTACTAATGGTAACACTGATGTAAGGCTCAATGTTAAAGACGTAGGTTTATGATCAGGTTCCTGGGTGACTACGAGGAGTTCAATATAGCAACTTAAGCTAGACACAAACAGATAAAGCACATTATGCAGCCCCTCACCAGTGACATCCTCATTAGTAGACGACCAGTCAATGGCAGCTAGCAGCATTGCCTCCTCCTCCAGAGACACAAAATTCTCCACCAAGACTAATCCCTCTGGCAAAGGAACAGATTCCTCCTTTTCACAGGTTACTGCAAAACAGAACATACAGTAAGGATCGCACTACTGGCTACAAAAAAGATGTTTCTTATCAGTTACGATTTCAGAGCATTAAGCACACAAAACAAAACAAATCAAATGGCTTTAGTTATCCAACTTACTGTTAAAATGTACGGTAAACAACGTAATTTATGCTTGCATCTGAGGGTGTCAATGTTTAAGGCCAAGGTTTAGGTACCTGAGTCAACATAACTGAGGTAGAGTGTTACACTGTTCTCTCCACATTGAAGCTTTTTCCCATTGAGGTGGATGTGGGCTTTCCGAGCACTCTCTTCAGATCTGGAGAGACGGAACGACAATAAGTAAGTGAGTTTTAAAACTAAATGAACGGCTTAATGGCTTAAAATAATTTTCTGGTGTGACATAGGCCTAGTATTGTCCACACGGCACCTGTATGTGACAAAAGCATAGGGCTTGTGAGGATGCATGATTAGTGTCTCCAGCTCTCCCATCTCATTCAGCGCTGCAGACAGCTCCTCGCGACTAACGCCGTTCCCCAGGCCACCATTAGCCACCACCAAACTCTGAGGAAGAGACAGAGGTTAATTTTATACAAACCAGTTTAACAACAAAACAATTGGAAAGATGGCATCCAAGACAGGCTGATCACTGTTTAAGTAATAACTGTATTGAATCCTACCCCTGCAGAATGAATAGCTTCTTCCCCCAGGCTGTCAGTCTACTGAACACCTCACAGTCATCCAACACTCAATAAACACCATAGTCAACTAACACAATGTTTGATAGTTTTTGTCTTTGTCTGCTTTTATGTTTTGTTGGTTTCCTACTCTGGTCCTGGAGACACGTTATTTCATGTTAATTTTTTTTCAAAGTTTATTTTTCACAGTTGAAAAGACAACTAAGCATAAACTGTGTTGTAACCAGACTGTTATTTCCTAATAATAACGCCCTGCAGTCCAAGACACACGTACAAACTTTACAGTTCACTTCTCATTTCTTCATTTTTCATTCTTTTATGTGCTATCTTCTTATGACATCCATATTCTGTTGTCTTTATATTTAAAGTAAGACGTAGGATACAATATACCAAAGTAAATTAATTGTGCAAATATAACTGAGCTTTATGAACTGATTAAGACTTGTGTTGGAAGACGCATTTTGTCACAAAACAATCATTTTAGGTTAGAAAATCGATCCCAGTTGTAAGACAGCAAATAACAAGTCACCTAAAGCCTGAGCCATGAGTTGAAAATCAACTTTGAGATGTATGTATTGCGTCTAATAGCCGTAAATTAGTACATTTTAGAAGAAGTAAGCTAGAAAAAGCTACATTGGCTAGCTCTCTTCGCTGCCTGACAGCTGACACTTCCTGTTTATAAATGTTTATTTTCTGTTACCTTGGTAGGCTGCGGTGCTGTACTAATGCCTTCATGTTTCAGCAAAGTGTGACTGGCTTTTAACTGTTTACGAAGAACTTTCTTGTCCTCTTTACTCTTCCTGACGGCTATCACGTTGTTTTTTACACTAGCATCCATGGTACGTAATTTTTATTTTGTCCGGGTGCAACAAGCACCAAACACATGTTCCCGACGATTCTCTTCTCAGGAGAGCGGCAACAGCACAGTTTCTCCTTTTTGGGGCTCCTTTGAAACCCTTTTAAGAGCAGATATTTTGACTTAACGAATAAGAAGAAAAAAAACAAGAGGAACTAATAACATTAACGGTAGCTGTTTTGCATGAGTTAGTAGTGCAATGTACAGCAATTATACCTGTGTGTGGCAACATACATTTGTTTTGAGAAAAAAGGTCTGTTCAATTGTAGTTTCACTCTATTTTCCACTGGTTGTGTGTACCCTTTTGTAATGTGTTTGCAGGCCATACATATAAGTGTCACATTAAATCACTTTTTTTCCTCATTTACAATATATCTTACTAAAAGGCAGGTAAAGGGTATCAGGCTCTATCTACCTACACAAATATACTATGAACTGTGCTTATCTTTGACCTGTTAAAATCTATTATTGCTTGGTATTTTTCCTCATTCGCCCACCATATAACTCTTGATGGCAGACATGAGGTCTCACACCTATTAGGGAATTATATCTATACATTCAGTAGTGAACATGTGCCGATCTATCTCCTACAGTCAACTTTAAATCAGTATAAAAGTTATTGGTAACGCTATATCATAAATCTGCAGCATGACAATTGAACATCTCATCTCTGAGGGAGAAAACCTATTCCTATACTTAACATTCATACACCTTGCAATAAAGAAAACAAATCAGAGTCAGCTAAACAAGTCAAGTGCAATGGCAGGAAGGAGGTGATAGAAAGAATTCTGGGTCACACTGAATACTTGACCCTTGTTATTCATTAGTGTGTCTTTCGTAAGATTGTAATACTGTTTGGTGTTTGTACTTCCCGGGTAGGCTAATACTGCTCTTTATTCCCTAGCCAGCAGGGACATATTTTTCTGTTGCGGTATATATCTATAGTATCTAGTCGATGATACATTGTTTAAGTTGTCCTTCTTTTTCTCTTCTCAGCTACCCATCTTTGGTATCCAAGACTTACTGACATTCATTGTTTTGCCCTGCAGCTCCATTATATAGGACCTAAACCCTGATGGCAAATCCATGCTGCATGCCTTCCTAATCTCCCAACAAAAGACAGACAAAAATGCTCTAGGGATCATTCTATAGGACCTGCTTACTTGATACTAAGGGATAAAAATCTAAGTAGGCCTATATAGGATAACTATCCCGAGGAGATGGTTTGCCATTCCATTTTCATCCGTTTCATTCATCCATCATCTGACTGAACTCAAATTCTAGCAACTGAAGATACTCTTGTATTATTAGAATAAAAGAGTATCACAATGGGCTAACAAATAGCCTACTTCTTATGCATCCTTTTTAACAAAACGCAATGCCCTACACATCAGGGCAGATGCTGATCACATTTAGGCACTTTGCTAAACTGTAAATGATCTATTCTGTCTATTGTTTTTTTCTGCCCAGGTTGCTGCTCTCTGTCTGCTTCCTCCCTCAAGTGAGCCTATTAGCTCACATCCTGTGTATGTATTCCTCTACAGCCAGATTCATGACAACAGCTCCTTTGGGTGTGAGTGTGTTCCAGCATGCATGGACTGGATGTGGTCTTTGTATGTGTTTGCGAGTATGACAAATCTGTGTGTGTCATTGTGTGCGATTATACACGGGTGTGTTGTGTAATGAAGCCCTCACCTGTCCTCAGCCATCTCAGTAATTACAGTCCTAGGCTGAGCTGCTGGCCAGTGGGAACCCTTCGTCGTCTTAACAGCACGCTCAGTTTAGGCTACAAAACAACAGCTGGTCAGACAGGAGACCATGCCTGCCCTCTCCGGCATCATAACAACAAAACAAGTCTAATAAATAAGATCATGCCATGATCAAAAGCTGGACCTTGTAGTGAGATTTGTTACTCAACTACTGTTTCCAGACAAACTTTCAATCTTATCTTATAAGTCTAAATTTAACAGTATATTTCAGAGTTGGTCAGCCCTTCATGAACTTGTGAACAATGAGTGCCAACGTTCTACAAAGTGGAAAAATCACTTTCAGGTTATGAACATGGAGATTATGAGGATATTTGTGTTCAAGGGCAGTTTCACCTCAAACATCAGCCAAGCTCTGAAAAAACAGTGTAACGGTGGGAACTAGAGTGGAACCACTTGTGTACCCTGAGGCATGCCATCACCCTTTGATATTCAGGGACAGTAGCCAGAGGCCAAACTCCTGTTGCTGGCATCTTTGTATTCTAATTAGCTGGAGACTGCATGACGAAGATGGACAGAAAAAGAAACTAGATCCTTCTAAAATAGTGATTCTGATCTCTGGGGACTCTATGCAAGCACATGTCTGTCTGTTCTTGGAGAAAAAACGAAGGTGATGAAACAGGTAAAAGGACAGAAATATCTCAGCTGGTTCATTCATGACCTCTTTTTTCCGAGACTGAAATATGTTTGCTCATGAGGGCCAATTTAAAGAAAAATTACTGATGTGTAATCACAACATTTAAAATGTAAAAGAAAAAAGAGAAGACACATCATGCTGTAGCACTAAATAATGTAATAAAGAAGCTTTCGAGCTTAGAAATGATATAGTTCAACATCTTAGAAAATATGTTTAGTTGCCCTCTTGCCGAGAGTTAGATGAGAAGATTGAAGATTGATACCACTAATGTCTAAAGACTGGAGGCAAAACCCAATGTTATTTTTACACTTTGTTTTTTATACGGATTAAACAAAATATAAATATTTCATTAGAGAGTTTTAGAGGCACTGGTACATTTGGACAGTGCCAGGCTAGCGGGTTCCCTCGTCTTCCAGTCTTTATGCTGAGCTAAGCCAACCGCCTCCTGGCTCTAGCTTCATATTGAGTGTAAAGGCAAAGTGTTGCCTGCCTATTAAGATTGTTAATATGATTAATAAATTGAATTAATCTTGTGTTTAGGATTGATATCACTCTTGTGTCTGTACACTAGATATGAAGTTATACCTAGCAGGCAATTAGCTTAGCATAAAGACTGGAAGCAAAACCTCAACTTGTCATTGTCACACTTTGGTTTTTGTAAGAATTAAACAAACAAGATAGAACATGTCAATTATTGACCTTAAGGCTAGCTGTTTCCCTCTTACTTTCCATCTTTATGCTAATAAACCAATTGACTCCTAGCATAATATTGATATTATTGATGATTTGATTCGTTGACTTTATTTTTTTATTTTTGCCATAACATTCACAGCTGGCAAGCATGATATTTTCACCAAACTAGATAATAAACAGTAGTCTTATTGCACGCACATAGCCTACACTTACACATACTTACACACACACACACACACACACACACACACACACACACACACACACACACACACACACACACACACACACACACACACACATAGCGTCCCAGAATGTGTGGAATGGTGTCTCTGAGGCCTTGTTGAAACCCCTCTGTCTCTCCACTGATTTAGAGGGTAACCCTGCCCCTTTTTTCTATCTTAAACACACACACACACAGCTGTCACAGTGGGCTGTGGTCCACCCCACACAGAGATGCCTGCACACCTCGCCCCGCTTTATTCAATCACCCCAGTGCTAGATCTCTGTGACAATGGGAATCCCTGGTTCAAATAGCTATTGGTCCAATGCTGGCAGGGCAGCCGAGAGATAAAATGGCAGCTGTTTTGATCTGTTAAATCCTCTGGGAATGACCTTGGAATCCTGTGATGGAAAGGTTCAAGGGAGCCAAGCTCATACACAGTCCTGTTGTGACTCGTCTGTGTGTACGAGAGAAGGTGTGTGTGTCAAGGGGGTTTAACATTAGTTCAGAGATAACACTGTTTTAAGCAGCTGTCAAGTGTGAGATGAGCTGAAAGGTTCACTGTGATGAACTGTCAAAATCCCTTTCTTAGTGCCAGCATAACATAAAGGAGGAATAATGTAAGAGTACAATGCATATACACAACCACAAGAGAGAGAAAAGAATGCTTTATAGTCAAGTTTTGGCAAATACACTTGTTTCCTTTCTGGTGGAGAGTTAGATGAGAAGATTGATACCACTCTCATAACTGCACAGTAAACAGCTTAGCTTAACACTGGAAGAAGGGGGAAACAGCTAGCCTGGATCTGTCCAAAAAGGTAGCAACATCTGCCTTCAAGTATCTCTAAAGCTTACTAATGAACACATTATATCTTAGTTGTTAAATCTGTACTGTCCCAGCACAGGTAGTACTTGTAGCACAGAGTAAGTTTCAGTTAATTTAGGTTAAGAAATAGAATGACAGAAACTAAACAAAAACACTAAATGGATGAGGGTTCTCAGTCATTGTCCATCACGGTCTCAAAAAGAAGGCTCTCCATAGCACGCCACTCTCCTCTCTTTTCACTCTTCTCTGACCCTCAAGGTCCACCCTCTAGAGAATGACAACCAATCAATGGCACCTGTGGCCATGACGCACTGACCTCCTGAAGTCCGGCAAACTCATGGTGGAGAAAATATAAGGGTAAAAAATAATTGTCCATTAAACCCCCGTGAAACCACAGCATGTCATTTTTACAATTTTTGTATAGATTTAAAAATAAATATAAACAAGGTGCTGGTAGATGGATTTTGCTACCTTTGCACAGAACCCCTTACCCCTGTTTCCAGTCTTTATGCTAAGCTAAGCTAACCAGATGGCTGTAACTCCATATTTACCATACATACATAAGAGAGGTATCAATCACGTATTCACATGGGGATTTGTTGGTCCAAGTTTGATATAAAATTTGGTCAGGGGATATTCTATAATATAGAGCTATAAAAAACACAACCTACTTTTCCCAGCGGTGAATATACATATTGGTGCCTAACTGCCTATCAGCCTGTCTGCACTTCACTCATGGGAGCAGAATCTGATTTAGCCCAGCTGCCTGTGTCTGTCTGTCCATCAGTTAAAAGAAACCGATTTAGCAAGGGTGCCAGCCTCTACATGCAACACTGCCACATGACCAACACATCCTTTTATTGTCTTTCCTGGCTGTCGTGGCATTTCCAGCAGCCACAAAGAATATTGAAAGTAATTTAAGTGCTGTGGCAGAAAGGACTGTGTATGCCATCATACTGATTAACTATGGGAGGAATTAACCTTCCCTTTTTTGGAAAGTTTCTCTATGACAGGGAAGACAGCATGATGAATTGTGGCATCAGATGGATTTAAACCTACATGTCTCCAATGTTGCATTTTGGAGAGGTCGCTCTGTTATTCTTCTTTCCCCCTGTGCATAGCTCATACCCAGATACTGAGTGATACTGTTACAGTATCCTATATCCATCAGAAGATGTGAGTATTGTGTTTGGAGCAACTGTAATCCACCTAGTATCTGCAATAATGTTTTATAAATAACCCTAAATCCCTCCTCTGTTGTGTGTGTGAGAGAGAGACTGTATGGGTATAGATGGGGGACACACCAGTGGATGAGATTGTGGAAAATAACACACTATTGGTTGTTTAGTTGGTGCGTGACATCAGTCTGTGTGTATGTGAAACATGGGCGGACCGCTTCAGATGGCTACTTTAGGAGCGGGCCCTGCCCCTGGCAACCATAGAGAGCTGGACAACAGCAGGAAGGTCAGCTACTAATAGATGCTGCAGAGAAGAAGTGCCACAATAGAGAAGTTTCCAGAAGACTAGTAAGAAGCTATCAGAGGTCAAGTACTACTGGAACACATAAGAACATCTGCTTCCTCTTCTTCTTGTTCATAGAAAGGTAACAGCTCACTGAATTAATCTGATTTTGTGTTATCATTCTGAATAAGGTTGTCATAGTTGGAAGAATAATGTCGGCTAACAATCCAATTAAAACATTTTAGAAAAATTCTGTAATTGACATCTAAGTGTAAAGGGACTTCGGAAAGGTGATCTTTTACATGAATACATTTTTCACTGCAGTACTTTGAAGCTGGTCATGTGTGTGTCGTTAGTGTATTATCAAGTATGCCTTGTGGGTGTGTGCGTCGTGTCCCATGTATGTATATGAGGGGTTATTCTAGCACCTCTCCCTGTTGAGTGACTGATCTGTGAACACATGTAACGACCCGTCTGAGAAGTGGCTTAGCCATCCATCTAATCTATAACACAGGCAACAAACATGCACACACAAACAGCACGTGCCACTGAACACACACACACACACACACACACACACACACACACACACACACACACACACACACACACACACACACACACACACACACACACACACACACACACACACACACACACACACACACACACACACACACACACACACTCCTAAATACCATACCATCTTATTTGCCTTGGTCATACCAGTATTATTTCTTTTACTGCTCATATTCTCTCTACAGCTCTCAGGTCCAGGACCAGCCACACCTCTTTAAAATACATCCAACACATCTGCATCCTTCCTTCTTGTCTCCTTTTCTTCATCTTCCTCTCCTCTGGTGTGATACCACCATGGACCGCTCGGCAAAGGAGCTGTTCCTCAACTTCATGATCGTCTTAATCACTGTGCTGCTGATGTGGCTGCTGGTGAAAGTTTACCAGGACTGAACCATGGAGCAACAAGAGAGGAGATGAATGAGAGGCAGAGCACATGGAGAGATATGTGTGTGGAGGGAAGCCAGCATGGTTACTGTAGGACTTTGCTGCTGATTGATTCTTGTTCAGACACAGTGTTTACATCTTTTCATTGTTTTATTCAATGAGCACTGGTTTGGTCCAGAACTCTAGTTTGTATTTGATTGCCATGTGATTGCTGCAGACAGGGCAGATTGTCAATGACAAACTAGTCTTGGATCAGTATTTGTATTCTGATGTGTTTTTTTTAATGTGGCCTTGAATCTCTGGCAAGAGCCAAATGGGAAGTCACAGTAGAGATGGGAGGGTGACAAAAAAACATAAACGGGAGTTTTAGGCTCTAGTCTTTCCTTTAAAGTGACAGCTATAAAAACACATTGCAAGGTCACTATAAACAGTAGTTTATACCCGTCACTGTGTACCTTTGATACATTGAACCATTTGATACATTTACTTAGTGATGCATGTGTCAAATGTAGAGACTTATCTACTCAAAGAATAAGACATCAACACAAATAATGAAACATGTTTATGTTTACATTAAACAGTCTTTCATTTGTTGGATTTGGATTGGTTTTAAAACACAAACGTACTGTATGCTTTCATGACTTACACCATGAAGCCCATGTTTTTCTTATTGTTAAGTTATTGTATTCTTTGAAGCAACAGAGTATTTCTCTATGGTTACATATGTCTCATCAAACAAGCAGTTACTGAAGATTATCAGGTGATCTGTGTATTGATCACATGTAGAATTATATCATGAGAGGAGAAACAGGGCATGCATGGCAGTCTGAAACAAAAGCAAGATGTTTAGGAAAATTCACCCAGATAATTTAGACAGTATTGCCATGCAATTATTTTAGTTGAGTTATAAATAGTGTAATACATATGAGCAGGTCTCCGTCAGCTAGAAAAAACAACAACTTAGAAAGAACGTCCCACATGACAGACCCACTTATAGGACCCTTACCTAAAAAAAATACTAAATAATGTGTGCTGATAAGGTCTTATGAGGTCAGGTGTGTTGTGTAATGTTACCAGAACAAAATCAATTGATCCATTCAGGAAGCAAAACTGAGGACAATAAACCCCTATAATCCACCGGGCACGTCTGCGCTCTGTTCCGGAAGCTGCGGCCCCTGAGAGCAATCGCTGCCATTCAAGTCAATGCTTGACATTCCACCACACCACCCGCAAAGCGGCATGTCCCAGGAGCGTGCGTGAAGCGGCTCTCCGCTCCGCTAAAGATACACGCCAGGTACAATTTGCAGGCGAGCTGCAGGGAGTTTGGACAGCCGAGCAGGAAGTGAAACAGCGCGAGCATCCAGTCAATTTACCAAAAGACCCCCCCCCCCCCCCCCCCCCCCAATATCATATACGTCTCCTCTACAACACCACGGACAACGAGAGCTTCAACATGGAGGTGGAAAAACATAATAGATATCAGCCAGTGTTGTAGTAGGCCTACTCGAGATCGGTCTCAAGACGAAAGTCTCGGAATCGACCGCATTTTTACTCGGTCTTGTCTCGTCTCGGATAAAGAGGACGATTTTATTTCAAGATTGCTCAAGACCACAATTGCAGGGATATCACTAAATTGCCCGTGTATCGTCTGGTTTATGTGTTTACATCATTACTGTGATTGGATGTAAAACTTCCTGCATCAAATGCAACCAATAACTTGACTCATTTCTAGTTTGAAATGTGTTACTGTTAACCCCCGTTCCCCGCCCCGCCCTTAACACGAACTTGCAAAGTAAATGTACTGTAAGTGACAGGAGAAGAAGCTTTGGCTGTCTGGGAGATGTCAGCCAATTCGTCGGTAATAACATTTTATTTATTACATTTTATTTATTATATTTTTTAAAAGACTTTTTTTCGCAAAACAACATCTAAAAGAAAACACACAGCAGTGTGTAAATTCTGCAATGTAATGCTAACTGACACAGCGGGGACCACCTCAAATTTGTATCTGCACTAAGGAAGCATAGCTATAGCAATACAAATTAACTAGTTGTGTATATACTGTGTGTTTCAGTTGTCTGGTCTTGGTCTTGACTCGGTCTCGCCCTGCCTTGGTCTTGGTCTAGTCTCGGTCTCAACCCCTCAAAGTCTTGGGTCTTGTCTCGGTCTCGATACACTCTGGTCTTGGTAATGACTTGATCTCGGTTTAGGTGGTCTTGACTACAACACTGGACATCACAGATCCAACGCCAGAAAAGAGAAGGCATGGAGTTTGATAACAGGAGTGCCTGGAGTGGAAGGTAGATACTAGCTTAATAAACACGTGATTGTTCTTTTGAATACTAGAGACAATACATACAATACAATCTGCGAGTCGGGCAGGCAAGATGCTCTGCTTCTCAGACGCTCCCAGTGTGGTATGGCACGTGGCGGAGGATGGAACAAAACTGCGGCGCAGCAGGAACGCAGCGCAGGGGCACCTGGTGCAAAATCCGGGTGAGTCCCTCCTGAAGGCTGTGTCAATGGAGCTTCAAGGTGTTATATAACAAAGTCTCCTTTTTCTATATGTGAGCTGTAGAAGAGCTGATTAATGTACACATACTGTGAGTTCTTCTCTTTGGGGAAATTCTCCTTTTAAAACATACGAAGCAGAAAAAATATTCAGCTACTAAAATAGGATTTCTAAAATAGTCTTCTTCTCAATAAGGTTCCTCCACGGGAGGGACCGCATTTTGATTGACATAACAAATGACAGCAGGTGCTTCACACATACGAAGTTAAGGACTTGTGGGTAGTTGCATACATCAATGATACATGTAACACATACATGTATAACCACTCACATGTGTTGATGAGCGTGTGTCTGCTGTGTATCATGCTGTGTCACCCCACGGATCTTTGTATCTGTTGAAACTGATGAGCTGGCAGTGGAACTCAGTGAGCGCTCTGGGCATGGGAGCCACTTCCTCCCATTGACTCCTCCCACTGTGGTACACCTGTACAGGCCACAAGAAAACACAGATCTTAGAGTAGGAATACCCTCTGCCCCAAAAAGACAAAGAGTATAAATGAATCACATCTTCAGCAATACATTAACTTTAAATGAAGATTTTGGAGCAGGGCCACACCTCTGGCTAACCCATCCTCTCCCGTTTGTATGTTATCTCAACCCACTCTCCCTACCCCTTTTCCTTTCACTATTTATCTGATCATCCCTCCTTTTATCCCCTCTCTTATTCAACCCTGTGTATACATCTCCCATCTCTACCGTCTCCTGGGCTCCTACATCCATCCCCTCTCTCACATCCATTCCTCCTCATTGTGTAATGGTGATACATATATAGTAGTAACATACATTATATATAACATACTGTACACATGCAGTACACACATAGAGACATACTGGCATATATTTAGATATGTCGACACATCAAGTGGCCTCCCCCCTTGCCTCATGATACCAGGACTTAGAACACCACCAATAAATGTCAAATTAGGGCACCTTCTCTGAATGTAAAGGTTCTCCTACCTGAACTTCATCAGTGATCTCGTCCGGTGAATAGTCTCCACCCAGGATGTAGATTCTGTCTCTCATACCCACTGCTCCGGCATTGAACCCAGCACACTCAAATGACCCTTCACCCTTCCACACACAGGTCTCTGGACAAAAACTGTAGACCTGGATAGGCAAAAAAGTCACACTTTGAACTCTGTTTTTCACTATGTAAACAGTCCTGCTAGTAAAACGGCATAAGCCTGTTTAATGACAACTCATTCGTTCATCAGTGCCCTGATGGCTCACCTTGTAAGTGGACAGGTCACAGAGGTGCAGTGTATTGTTAACAGACACCGCCTTGACCAATGTAGCATGGAAGAACTGGCCAAACTCTGCCACCA
The DNA here is from genome assembly GCA_023566125.1 of Zingel zingel. Lineage (NCBI taxonomy): Eukaryota > Metazoa > Chordata > Actinopteri > Perciformes > Percidae > Zingel > Zingel zingel. The sequence continues at coordinate 28,471,898 of CM042316.1, forward strand.
GGCGGCTCCACTGGTCCTGCTGTGCGTCATAGCAGAAGAAGCAGTCCAGTGAGGGGTTAAAGGAGTCTGTGATCTCCACTTCTGACCCCAGTGTATAGATAACACTGCCACAAACGCTGGCCTCAGGGTAGAAGATGGCAGTTGGCAGCGGACTGACAGAGCTCCAGGTCTGGGTCAGAGGGTTATAATACTCTACCTAGAATATATGATAGAAAAGAATGACTGTACTGCACATAAACATCCACACTTAATAATCTAGTAATGAAACAACATCTGAACCAACAATATGGTCTCAATCGTACATAAAAGAGACACTTTTACCTCCAGCAGACTGGGAGCTCCCCCTCTGGATCCCGTGGTCCGTCCTCCAATGACATACACTCGGTCCAGGCATGTTACAGCTGTGTGTGTGGTTCTGGGCTTCAGCATGGCAGGTGCAGGCGTGCAGGTTAGGGTAACAGGACAGAAGCACCAAACCTCGTCCGTGGCGTAATGGAACGGCTCAGCCACATGGAGACGTATTGCCCGGCAACAGTTCCCCCGGCAACCACCTGTCACAAATATCTTAGATCCAGTGGAAAGATGAGAAGATCAGGAACTTCTGTAAGCTATAACGGAGAGCATGCTTATTTAAAGCTAATGTACCCCCCCTCTCCCCCGAGGTCTGGAAACAGCTCCCAGGTCTGGAAAGAAAACGTACTCTTTGGTTGAACTGCTCATAAGCCATGCCCGCACCAAGGCTATAACTTGTAATAAGGGGTCACAAGTTGAGCTTGCTTAATTTTAAAGGGACACAACGCAAAATGTTTGGGAACCACTGCTCTAAACAGCAGCAGGACTCCTAAAACGTACCTTCTCAGCAAAGCTGGTAATGTACGATCCCGGTGGGTTTGGCATAGTAGCTGTCACCTCTCCATGCCCTGTTCCCAGATCTTTCCACCGGTCTGTTTCCAGACAGTAGCAGAAGGTGTGGCGGATCTCTCCGTTCTCCTCCGTCTTGTGGATGTAGATGTAGCTTTGTGTGGTGGCTGGCCTGGCATCAGAGAGCAGGCCGTTGTACTGATCCTGCCTGCTCTGAGCCTCTGAGAGCAAGGCAAGGCAGGACTCACCATTGCAGAGGAGAGAGTCTGAGTCACGCAGAGTCTGAGAGAGAAGGTGAGGGGTGACACAGGAGGATGAGACAATTACATATAAAATCCAAAATCCTGCACATGCAGTGTGTTCGTACCTTTATTACAGTTTCAGGTAGATGGTGGAGTCTGGTTAGAGATAACAAGCCTGGCAACAGTTTTTGTCTTCCCGAAAGATCATGGCGTGTCCATCTAAGAAGAGACATCACCACCGCCTCCTCACTGGGCACGTTTAGAGCATCTGACCTTAGGCATGACTCCAACACATTCACCTATAAGAAGCAATTGAAATATTATATACTGAAGTTCAGTCAGGCTTTTTGATGTACACAGGATGGGTATCTTATCAAATAAAAATCACTTTTTACACTATTATTACTAAGAAAGGTCCCACCCAAGGCCTTCAGGACCAGACTGATTTCTTAAGTGTCATTAAGGGACAATGTAATGCCCTGTGTTTACAAATAAGATAAGTTAGGCGCACAGTATTCTTTACTCATAATCCGCATTACTGTGTTTAAGCCAGACATTTAACATAAAAGAGAAATCATTTTAAATCCTTTCATTAAATAAAATGCTATATCTTATATCTAAATCATAATCTTTTTTTGTTTCTCAGCATGTGGAAGATTTAAGAGAGGCTAAAACAGCTGAAACATATTGACAAATGTTGCTATATCTTTTTTAAAGGCCATTTAAAATGAATGCTGTCATTTTTCTCAACCTGCCTTCTTTAACATTAGATAAATCACCAAGAGTTGGATCAAGAGTTACAGTTTACTGGCTATGAAATATGATTACGGGCTGCTATTTTAATTACTGAGAATGAGCGAAAACTGGTTAATTTCAATGCTCAGGCAGACAGAATGCAGACTACATTCATAATATATAATCAAGGTGTAAACTAATTAAAGGAACGTATGGATTTATTAACAAATACGCTACATTAATCCTTATATAAACCGCAGCTTCTCTGATAAAATAACTTCCTTATCTTGCCGTTCTTAAGCAGCACCTGCATATCCAGAAAGTCTTGGGTTTTGGAAAGGTCAGAGAAGTTTTGAACCACAAACTCGTTGGCTCTTTGCAGGAGAGAGGCCGATCCGTAGGCCTCAGCGAGGGAGAGGAGGGACAGACAATTAGAAAGATCCATGGTTCCAATCAGGAAGTTGCTGCACGCTTGGGACAAGACAGACACCTGAGGACACATAAATACATTTTTTTTTTTAAACTGCAATTTAGAGCAAAGTATCTTATTAAAGACCTGTTTCTTTAATAACTGTTAATCTGTTAGTGTTAATCTAGTTGAATGAAGGCCCTGTACACCCACACAAATGTTTTCGCTTGTGTGATTAGAACTCTGTTTGGGTTGAAGTTGGGTGTAGCTATGCTGGGAATTACATGAGGTCACCAAAGTTCATGTACCAATAAGTTATAAAGTAATAGTAATAAATTTGTCCGTTTTCCAATGCTAATAGACGCTCCAAAATGCTAATGAAACACAGTCCGTACACACAGTCCTGAGAGGAGGCCTAATTAGTCAAAATAAGTGAACACCTGTGCAGGTGTACCATAATAAATTCAGCCATCAATAATTGTATTATTTCCACCTGTGCTTCTACAACTGTGACATGTCAAATTGTGAAGTTTTTGTTTAGTAACACCCTAAGCCTGGCAAGGAGGCGCTGGTTATGGCACAAAAAAAATGTACGATGTACTGTATGTTTTATTTTTTTTTAAAGATTATTTTTGGGCTTTTTTGGCCTTTATTTGATAGGAAAACTGAAGACGGGTCTGACTTGAACCCGAGCCACTGCTGTAAGGACTGATTCTTAGTATATGGGGGGCACGCTCAACCAGGTGAGCTACCAAGGCACCCAGATGTACTGTATGTTTAAAAAAAAAGAAAAGAAGAAAGAGTGTTTGTATTTCTACCTGCAGAAAAGAGGCAAGCTGAAACAGCATGTCTACATTGCCATCAGTGATGAGTGTCTCTCCAGAATAGGCAAAGTCCAGGAAAGAACCCACTGCCACCGGACACTGGTTACCCAGAGTCACTGAACCATCACCACGCTCTCGCATATCCACCTCAAACATGGCCCTAAACACAGAGCAGTTACTATATTAACAGAAAGACAGAAAGACAGACAGACAGATAGACAGACAGATAGACAGACAGATAGATAGACAGATAGATAGATAGATAGATAGATAGATAGATAGATAGATAGATAGATAGATAGATAGATTACCTGAAGAAATCACTGCATCCTGCAAGGACACAGCGATGGCAGGGAAAACTGTGATCCTGGACCTTAATGGTGAAGTCAAACAGCAAGCCTTGCTCCCTGAATGATCTAAGCACACCCAGCAGCTGGAGTCCGTGGGACTCCGGCACCTGCAGCAGGGTCCGGTACTGTGGGACACCGTTGCATTGTGGAGTACTGCCAGGTGTACTACTGGGGGGGCTTCTGCTGGAGTTGTGAGCATTGGTGATACAGGACGATGACTCTTGGGGTTCATCCATCTTCCCAAATTCTGACAATAAAAAAGAAAATAATCATAGGTCATAATGCATTTTCACAGAATATAGTGAGGCTAAGTCTGTCCTCATATATTATTTGAATGTGTGTGTGTGTGTGTATGTGTGTGTGTGTGTGTGTGTGTGTGTGTGTGTGTGTGTGTGTGTGTGTGTGTGTGTGTGTAAGAGACACAGAGAGAGGTGAGTAGAGATAAGAAAGAGGAACGCATTATTTCTGAGAACAGTTTAAGAAAGACCTGTGTCTTGCACATTTAGTATTGTCACAATTATTCAGCTCAAAATGCAGCTATACACACTACCTTAAATAATGTATCGCTGTTAAAAGTAATTTATAGATGATAGAACTACATGTGAAATATACAGGTATCGTATGTAATTCTGAAGCAGGGCACGCACTACTCACCGTGTCAGCACCTAGGACAGCTCTCTCTTTCTCATGCCATTCCAACTTCCGGAAGCGTGAAATCACGCGATGACTCGGATAGCTTTTTCTTTTTTTTCCCCAATTGTACTTGTCGGTAACATCTTTTTTGCTGAAAGTGCGCCGTTTTGTTTGAGATGTGTATCTCTTTTATAAAAGCCCTGGAGTTGTATGTGAATGCTCATGCGGCTCTCGTTCTTTGTTTGCGGTAGAGGACTGGGCAATGGCAGCTGGGAACTGTAGTTCTCTCAGATTGGACGCTTTACACACTGTAGGTCTTGACTAAAAACTCGGTGAGAGTGTGCTCATTTGACGTCTAAAGGCCTAGTATAACCTACTAGTTTGAGGTTTAAAACCGTAATTAGTTTCAGATAAATAGGGGTCACAAATAGCCTACTACAGACGGGAATAGGCTGTCACTAGTAGATCCTTTGTCTGTGTAATAGCTCGCTGGAGCTGTTTGTTTAGTATGCTCTGCAGATAAGACCTCGTTTATTTATAACGTTTTTCCTTTACCAATTGTAACTGCAATGGCCCCTGCAATATATTAAACTAAATGCAGCAAACATTCCCACATTATACCTAATTTAAAAAAAAAACGACACATTTTTCTTATTAGCGGTAGGGGATAAATGCACATCACAGCACAATAAATGCTTTATTATTAAGAATATATATTTAATAAATAAATCAAATAAATTGCATTCAAGCTAAAAGTGTACAATATGTGCAAAAAGGCAGGCAGGGATCCAGGCCGTGTATGTTCATAAAATTGACTCACTGTGGTGCAATGCAACTCTTCACCACTGGATGGTGTCGCCTTGCTCTGAAGCAAGATGTGTGGCTAGCAAAAGCCTCTGAATTATTGGTAAACGTGAACTTCCAGCCATTCTGCAGTACCGTTCAACCACCACAGTGCTGCTGACCAAATAACACACTTTCCTGCCTGGAAATGTTGATTACAAATATAGCTAACAGTAGGCTTTCGTAAACGTACACTATAGCTACTACAGCGCGTGTTAGGCACCTCCTGGTAATAATGCAACGGCATATTGATATGTAATTTCTCAGCAACACAAAAACCAAGAACTCAATCGATAAAATTGCGAACCCTCAGAACAGAACAAAGAAGTCACAGTGTTATTATACATGTCTCGATTAGGACATCTTCCTTCATCTAAATTATCTATTATGTAGCTAGGCTATCTATTAGTAGAATATCATTTAAAAGTCGCACTAGCTAACCCTTACAATCGAATGCTTCATTATTGGGTAATTGAGAGTAGGACCAGTAATAATCAGTCAAATGAACAATAGAAACTAGGGATATTCTGTCACTCATTTGCTGTTTTTCTTTTGGTTATAAGTCTGAACTATAGCGATCTATCTATCTTTATTATCTTATCTACTATTTGTCTAGTATCAAAGCCGCTCCACTATTATGTTATCGGTGGGTCGGACCCCCTCCTCTCTCCTTACATCCCTGCATCCCTCCCTTCCTCTCTCCCTCCCGGCAGTGCATCCCCATCCCCCACACGGTGGCCGTCTCTTCGGGTGAAAGCTGTCTTCTCTGCGCCACTGGTCCGACAAAACGTTGCTGTAGCAGAGCCAGTCCGCACCGACCTGAGGCAGAACAGACCCACGGGAGAGATCACGTACGCACACGGGGAATCTTTTTATTGTTCTACCTAGTGGCTTTGGTAAGTCTCGTCCGCTGTTTATTATGGAGGACAGGAATGTCCATGTGTCGACTTGCTAGTTGTTCGTTTTTTTTTCCCTCTGTATCCCTTCAATTGTCCTCCGTGGTGGCTACAGTGAGGGAACTAACGTTAGCGGGCTAAGCTAAACCAGCTAGCTTTAACAACAGAATCAAACTTATACTACCTAGTTCTCGTATCGGTACGGGTTTTGGTGTTATTGGTTTGCTTTCAGGCGGAAAAAGTAGCTGCTGCGGTTGCGGTGCGGTCCGGTCTGATCTTTTGTGAGTGTATTTTATTGCCGTTTGCTCGCTAATTAGCAATTTAAACAGCGTGTGTCGAGGGATGCTACGGGTTAGCGGTTGCCTTTTCAGGTTAGCAGAAAAGCTAAGCTAACGTTAGTATTATGTGACCCGCATAGATTCCTGCATGGAGTGCTTCGGAATGGTTGAATTGTCATGCTAACAGTAGCTAATCTGGTGATAATTGGCAAGATGGCATCTCGGAGTTGTTATCTAGAAATCGGTGGATTTTTCAAAATGGTGTCTTAAGCTTGTTTGAGTGTGACCATTTTTGTCCAACCATGGCTGTTTTTGCGTTGCTTGCTATCTCAGGAATGCGGTGTACTGCCAATACATACTCTGATGGATATATCTACATTTGAATCACGTAGCTATGTGGTGGTAAATTCAAACGCCTGCATGCTAGACTGTATCCTCCAGGCTACAGCCACAATTATAAACAAAACAATCGTATTTTGGAGTGGAACTAATTTGTTTTTATCGAAGTTTTGTGTTGCATCTGTAGTGTGCTTTAAAAGTGTGTTTTAAAACAAAGTGTACCTTCTATTCTGCATAATGACAATATTTGCACACTTGATTTATATGGTAACGTTACATCTTCACTAAGTCTATGCACATCACGTAGGTTCATAATAAACATGTTTCCTCTTGATGTTCAATTTTGGTTACATGAAGACATCAGCAACTGTTAGAATAAGTATTATAATGCATTTGTTTTCAATATTTTCTTTTTTTACATATTTTATCTTGGCAGCAACCAATGGTTATTTTCTATATTGATTGGTTGCTGACCAGTTCCTGATTAAACGTGTTGTTCATTTTACAGAATGTCAGAAAATGGTGAATGTCCATTACAATTTATCAAATAATGCTCTCTTCAAATGGCTTTTGTTTGACCAACTTTCTCAAAGAAAAACAAAAAGTTTTTATTTTACAATGACAATAATCCGAGAAAATCAGTCAAGACATAGAGATGTTTGGCATATTTGCTTGATAAACTTAAACGATAAATTAAATTAAAAGAATTCTTGTCTAATTGAGTCATCAATGCATGTAGAGATGCAACCTTCTAACAAGGAAATACTGTACTCGCTGACAACACAAAAACTCAACAGAGCCTCACATAGTTCAAAAGAGACAGGATTACACAAAATGCTAAAGGCATATTTCGCTTCTTCTCTCTTATGACTAGTCTTGTCAGTGAAATGAATCCTCTTTGCGATCATCTTTTTGTTTTTTGGGGGGGAGGGTGGGTGGGGATTACCTGCTTTAGTCATTGACTACTAATCCCATTTAATTCAAGAAGCCTTATCTGTCTAAAGGGATTTCTGAGATGCTACTGTTCTTGGCCTGCACCAGAGAAACAGTTTTATCTGTGTACAGTTCAAATTGTACTCTGCAGAGACAGGAGGAAGCTCACTGCTCCATGTATGTTAGGCATTCAGTGATGTGATTTGTTTTACATTTTTTAATTAGGTTATGCTTGAGGCCAAACAACATTACAGTCATATTGATCCTACCCCCCCAAAAAATACACACATTATAGGTAAACTAAGTAAAAGGTAAAGGCTGTGCACAAGAATCTTTTTTTAGACCCTAGTGAAATTTAAAAAGCAGCTGGCAGAATTGCATTCCCCTGATGAAGCCATATTAAATGCAAGGACAATGGTCATCCTTGAGAAATCCACATAAAAATACAGTATGTTGGTGTCATTTTAAGTGAACCTATATTTTTTGCAGAGGATTCAAATATGATCTTAATTGGGATACATATCAGTTAGTGTCTTTTAAGTATTTGCTAGTTCAATTTTATCTTCAATCTAAGGTGACCCCTGTCTGCCAGGCTAGGGAAAAGAGGGGGTGGTGGCATGCGTTGAGCGCAGTCCCATGTGTATGAATAGGGGGCTGTACAATGCAGCTGTAAAACTGTCAGGCTATAGAAAGCTGGAGTCACTTAATGTTACGAGAGTGAGTGGGTTCTTTAACTGACTGTTGTCTTTGTCCCGTGTGGTTTGAACCACTTAATAAGTTGCTCATCAGAGATCAGTAAACAAGATGCTTACAGACAGCAGCTTCCAGATTCACCCTCCTCATTATTCAAGTTCATTACTAAAACTGGGACTCTAACTACCGATTTTTATCCGTTATGTACATCTATCTTATTTTTTCCCCTTTTTTATTGATTGATAAATCATTTAGTCTGTAAAATGTCAATTTCCCAATGCCAGTCCTAACCACACACACCTGCGCAAATATATTGGCAACTGCCAGTTGCATGCAAATGCATTCTTCCTTTATAATTACCCAGTCAGTCAGCTGACACATCCACTAACCTTTATGCAAAATATGCGCAATGGCATCATCTGGTGACTTGGAGCTAGTGCTAGCTACTTTCATTGGAAAATAGTTGGCAACACTGCTGCATTCAACTCACGTTGGACCGTTTCATATGAGTCAGCCATCACTGTTTGTCACTGGGTAGAGAATCCAGTCTGCAGTGTAGTTCAAACTAGGGCTTCATAATATATTGTTTCAGCGTTCACATCGTAGGGCGTGCAATGTCAAGTCAGGCAATTGAACTCGTCATGCTACAACTTTTTTGCTGCTTGATACAAAAGGAGACTGTGCACGTTTCTCTTTTGCAGCATTTCATTTAACATGCTTATGTTGGCAAATGCATATCAGTTAGTATAGGTTATTGGCCTCCTTGATCACTAATAATGGGTATGGTCCCTGAAAACAACATATCCGTTGATCCCTAGTAACAATAGAAGATGTGAAACATTAGTCAAGTTAGTAAGTGATCAAAGTAATAGTATATTGATTACTGTATTAGGGTCAAAAACAAATAAGGATTTAAAATCTGAAAATAAATGAAAGTGTCAAAAAATCCCAACTCAAGCACTTTCTATTTTTATTAGTGTTCTATGTACATCTCAACAACAGGAATTTAATTTAGAAATGCAATTTAATTTTTTTTTGATGAATCATGTGATTTATTCCATGAAAAATGTCCTTCCTGGGTAACGGGAATGGATTTAAAAAAAATTTAAATGTCTACCTTTTTATCATATAAATGTTTAGGTTTATCCCTAGTTACAGCTAACCAAACACGCACTGCTAAAAAAAACTACATTTTTAACACGGTTAATATGATATATTTGGGTATTTATAATTAAATGGGCTCATCGTTTGATTTTGGTCACGCAATATTTCATGCCAAAAACAGAAAAATTATGAAAGATGTCTTAAAATGCTTTACAGTAAAGGTTATCAGGTTTGTATTGTATACTCAGCTCAGGAAAACATGATTGTGTAATCTGAAAATCTGAGTTAAATGACTTGACTGTGTCATTGTTACTCGGGATGACATCCCGTTAGCCAGGAATGACATAATGCAAAAATGCCATAAAAGATTAAAGAAATACATATTATTTTAATAATATAATCTAACATTATCAACACAATGCTTGAAAAGTGACAAATACTAATAAAAAAAAACTATTTTCATTAACATGTCCTATCTGGATAACAGAGGACATGTCCTGGGTAACAGAAGATCTTCGTTATCCAGGAAGGACAAACTGTTATCCAGGAAGGACAAAAACATGATTGTCCCACCAAAACTCTGTCAAACATTGCATACTCAGCTAAAATATATCTTAGCCTTTAAAACATTAATGCCTGATTTCACATGAAATAGGCATTTTTTTAAATATCAAAACATCAAATATGTTTTATTAGCGTTATCCAGAAAGACACATGATTTTTGGACATAGTGCACAAGACCGAAAAAGAGAAAGAAAAACTTTTTTAAGAGAGAATTACTAAACTCTCCAGATGTTTTGGGGACCTCCAAAATCTTCTTTATGATGTAATATCATATTTCATGACTATGCAATTGCATTATGGGTAATTTATGGATTTTAATTTCTGTTACCCAGGAAGGACATTAAGAAAATCCAAAAGTAAGGTCAAAAGTGTTTCTTGAGTAACATTTTAAATAAGGGTAGGATTGTTACTATATTTGTAGGTATCGCTGCAAACATCGACACAATTATGCCAAAGTAGATAATTAATGCTCTTTTAACATTTTTGTCACATTTTTATACTTAGATTTTAAGCCCGGACGTTACCCAGGATGGACAGTTTGGTACTTCTGAGCTCAATAGCTCTTTGAATTTTATATTTTTGCAATAAATACCTATAAAAGTGAGTAAAGAGGGGAGAGTTGAGTAATATAATGTAGTTTCTTTAAATTTATATTCATCTTTTGCATTATGAATATGCTTTGGACACCATAATTGACATGCCACGTCTTTGACCCATTAACTATCCTCAAGTGTTAGCCGAACTGTAAACATTAGTTAAGTCAGACCAGTGACACTTACCATAATGAGGTAGCAACTTGTATAGAATCGACTACATTCTGCTCCTGTGCTGGGGCCAGCTGAACATGGAGCTGAGGCCCGGATCGGGCGTCCATATATGGATATCTGCGATGAGCAGATGTCATCTTGTTGAGAAAGTTAAGAAAAACGCACAAAGCGTAGAGCAGACTGAAACCTGGGCCTTTGTCTTGCAGGAAGCAATTTTATATACGTTCAGGATATTTTGGGACGTGTTTAACATGGAAATCCGATATTATGAATAGTATATGAATGAGAGAAAATCACAAAAAGCATTATAAGTTCCCCTTTAAGTTGCACTGTGACATCTGTCAGCCTGTCTTGTATCAAATGCTGCTACTGCAAGACGGCACGGTCCTTAGGTTTCGTGTGTATTAGCATGGATTCAGGACACTGAGTTTTAGTTTTGACTCTACACCCAGAGCCCTGCTGTATCTAATCGAGAGCTAGCTTACACCTGGGATACTATTTGAATAGGTATTTTTCACAGAAGACCTAGTTTGGCTCCATATGTTTAGAAAGTGATTGGCATTGATCACCAACTCGCAAAAGCCCCATCTCATTAATAATGGTGCTTTTGTGCAAAGAGACAATAAAATATTACTGGTTGCTACGTTATCTACAACATTATGGCCTTTTTTTCCTCCCTGTGTTTGTGAAGTCCACCGCAGACAATAATGCCTGTCTGCTGTTAATATTGCCTGGAGGTATTAATTGTTTATCATGGCTCATAAAGCTGTTTGTTCTCTTTTGTGTGTCTGCATGCTTGTTCATTTGTGTGTGTTTTTTCCTCCCCATACCTCCTAGGGTCCAATTATTCAGAATATTAATCCACGTACGCTCACATTTGGAACAATGGGGGTTCACTTTTTAACCACTGGCTATTAGAGCCTGTTAATTATAGGAGCTAGGGCTGGGCGATATGGAGAAAATCAAATATCACGATATTTTTAACCAAATACCTCTATCGATACTGCGACGATATTGTAGGGTTGACGCTTGGTGCTTTCACAAAATATTTACACAATGAGAGTTTTGATAATCAGTAATGTGGATATAATGACTAAGTGGGTAAAGGCAAATAATAGAACAGTTACAACAGTCTGGTAAGTTTAGAAAATGACAACTTTACTGTAATGCAGCCTTCAAAACCAGGAAAAGGCAACACTTTCTGCCATATTACGATATCCAAAAATCTAAGACGATATCTAGTCTCATATCATAATATCGATATATTGCCTAGCTCTAATAGGAGCTACTTTTAAGTAGATTCTAGAAGTTAAATTAAGTGTTGAATTGTTATCCCAAGTTTCTGCAAGATTATGGCCTTTGTCCTTAACTCACTTTTTAATTATTATTCAAAGCAGTGTTAAATGTTTAAAATTGGTTTAGAGTTTGATTCCAACCTGCAGCCCTTTGCTGCACGTCTCTCTCTCTCTCTCTCTCTCTCTCTCTCTCTCTCTCTCTCTCTCTCTCTCTCTCTCTCTCTCTCTCTCTCTCAGCAGCTCATTATTTGCTCTCCCATCTTAATGTAGCATTTGCAAGTAATAAATATAATTGTATTTCACCTGGTTCATTAATTAATTTGGAGCACATTTTAAGCTTTATGCATTCATTAAGTGTGCAGATACTGCAACAGGCGGCCATTGATACACCAGGGCCTTTTTATTAGGGCTGTTTCAGACATAGTCACAACAATAATACACAACATAGTCAGATGCAGCCCCGCAACAGTGTCATACCGAAAATATTTTTACACAAATTCAACCGGTGGTAGTCAACACAGTCTGCCCGGGGTGTTCACGGCGGGTCAGGCGTCTCCCCGCATTTCTCCCGTAGCAGTTTGCCACAACCGGCTCAGGTCGGCTTGGAAAAGCCTGGGGTGAAGGTCACGGCTCCGTCCGAAGGTGTTAAAAGTAAGATTTGTTTCATCCATACGCTTTATAAATATAATTGCCATGCCTTCAAGTTCCCTCCAAACAGTTAACTTGGTTGGCAATGATGAACATAAGCTTTTGCATTATGTTTTGGCTCTCCTTAAGTGATGAATTTTACATGGGCTCATGGTAGTGTGGCTGGTATGTGGTATTGATATGTCGGCACACTTTTCTCTCCATTCAGCAGTTTTGTTGTCTGGTGTAAATGAGTGTTACAGCCTCACTAGTATCATTCAGGCCTACTATTGATGTTATAATTCCCCAGATGCTGTGAGAAGAGCTCATTAAAAGTCAAATTGCTTGATGCTGTGTTTTAAAAAAGTTAGACAGAACCCTCTAATTAACACATTAAGTAAGGACTCTGTTTGGGACACTTTGTCACCACTGTCTTTGCTCCTTACCTTAAACTGAGATTAGATTTTTTTTTTTTTCTGCATCATGGACTCTTACGTTTTAAATGCAAACTGTATCATGGCAAAACATACAAATCTTGACCTCAGTGTCAACACCTTAGAAAGCGTGTGTGTGTGTGTGTGTGTGTGTGTGTGTGTGTGTGTGTGTGTGTGTGTGTGTGTGTGTGTGTGTGTGTGTGTGTGTGTGTGTGTGTGTGTGTGTGTGTGTGTGTGTGTGTGTGTGTGTGTGTGTGTGTGTGTGACAAAGGAGGGGGTAGAAATTGAATCTAGATAATGTTGAAGGGTATATATTTCAATGTAACATTTCCATTTTCAGTGGGCCGGCACAATATTGCCACATAATCCAGGGATGCAGACCCATGAGGTTTGTAACTTGGATGATTTTGGAAAAGAGAATAGCGGAGGAAGCTGGCACAGAGGAAAGGGGAGATGCTGTCCCAAAGTGTATAGTGCTGTCCTAGATCGAAAATAGCCTAGGGCTGTTTGGAGCTCGTTGCTGCAGGGCAGGTCTGATTGTGTGGAGGGGGATTTCTGATTCCATCACACTGCCTTTGAGCACTATTGTAAGATGGATTTGGTCTCGGACTTGATTATGGAGGTCAGTTCTGATTGTGATAGCAGGCACTATTCGTTTCTCTGTCCCTACGGTCTGTGTTTTGTTAGATATCATGCTGTAGGAGGATTGGTGCTGTGTTAAAGGCCCTGTCAACCTACTGTACATGAGCACAATATTTTTTCTATAAATATTTAGTGTCAGCGAGAAAAACTTCACATTTGAAAACAAGTTGTGAGTTTTGTTTGGTCATTAAAATGTCAAAAGATGATTACGTTCCCATGGCATCTGAAAACTGTTTGAGAAGCTGAAACCAGTGAAATTTTGGTCTCAAAAGAATAACCATTACTGATTAATATTCTGTGAATGGACTCATTGTTTCAGCTTTACAGTACAGTGAACCGCTGCTAAAGTAATATGCTATAGAATAAAAATCAACTAATAGGAAAAGAGCGGCCTGTAAGTATATTACATGTGTGACTCATTATCGTCCTTGGTTGTTATTTTCATTTTGGTTTCCTTTTCATATGACCCAAGTGAAATGCTGCCTTTTTGAGGATTAAAAAAAAAAAAAAAAAAAAAGCTATTCTCTCCTGTGCTGAAGTGTGACGCCCACCAGTTTTGATTTGTTGCTTTAAAGAGTAGATGCTGGGTGAGGTATTGTGTGGGAGGACAGTGTCTGAGAGAGAGAGAGAGAGAGAGAGAGAGAGAGAGAGAGAGAGAGATTTTTAACATACACAAATTAAATATGTGGACATGATCTTTGCAGATTTTAAACAAAGCACTACCTGACTGTCACATTACTGAGCTCACACAGAACAGTTTAAGATGGACACACACAAATACACCCAGCTTTGGACGCGTGCTGTGTTTTTGTACGTAGGCCTTGAGGCTATAGCTTGTGAGTTCAGCCCAAATGAAGTTCCACTAATAGAGTTTAAGCTTAACAATGTCCTGAAAAATAACTGGTTAAGCCATGGAGCTGGACGGTCTTTCTAATAATCTGTCACTTGGTTTGGGAACCTGAGGGTGATTAGTTGATTGACAGAAAAGTAATGGGCAACTATTGTGATTATCTAGTAGGGCTGCAACTAACGATTATTTTCATAGTCGATTTTAATCTGTTGATTATTTTCTCAATTAGTCGATTTAGTTGTTTGATCTATAAAAATGTCAAAACATGGTGAAAAATGTGGATCAGTGTTTCCCAAAGCCTAAGATGACGTCCTCAAATGTCTTGTTTTGTCCAAAACTCAAAGAAATTCAGTTTGCTGTCACAAAGGAGAGAAGAAACTAGAAGATGTTCACATTTAACAAGCTGGAATCAGAGAAATCTTTTTTTTATTTATTTTTTATAAAAAATTACTCAAACGATTAATCGATTATCAAAATAGTTGGTGATTAATTTAATAGTTGACAACTAATTGATTCATCGTTGCACCTCTATCTAGTAATTTATATTTTGCAAATATGAAAACATTTTCCAGTTCCAGCTTTTCAATTGTATGGATTTACTCCTATTTCTTTAAAATTTTCGTAAATTGAACACCTTTGGGGTTTTGGAGTATTGTCAAAAACAACAGACAAGACATTTGAAGGGTCCTGGTAAATTAGGATTGTGAAATATTCACGATTTTAATCGAGAAAGTAATCTGCTAATTACTCAATACTGAAAATATTCGTAAGTTGAAGCTGTAGATGAATTGAAAAAATAATGCATTAATCAGTACACTGAGATGGCAACTGATATTATCTGAGTGATGTATGATATTAGTCTACACCCCAAAATGGCAGATTGTTCCTTTTTAACCGTAACATGTGTTGGCTCCGAGAACCCATCAGCAGTTGCTGTTTGCTGGTGTCTCTCTATAATCAAGCAGGGGTATGTTATTGATATTTTCAGGCAACCAACAATGCGGTGTAATTTTTTTTGTGGTCCTTTTCTTTATAAAGTAGGCTATGCTTTAAGCCCCAAAAATGCATAAACCATGGCGATGTGTAGGCCTACACGTCTCTGCCCCTTCACACTGACCTACAAATAAATGTACTGTCTCTTTTATGGTGAATCTGTCCTCTGGAGAATGGTATTTTACAATCATAGTGTGCTGACGAACAGAAGGTCTTCTGGCTAGAAAGAGGCTTTTATTTAGGAATAGAGAGCCTGAAGGGCCCATCACCCTCTTTCCCCTGAAAACAAAGGGAGTTGTGGTCAGGCACTCCTACTCATCACATGCATCTCTGCAGTCCTCTGTTCCTCACACACACCTTCATTAGACGCATTGTGGTGCCCCTCTAGTTTTCACCCATTCACTTTTCATCACCTTTGCCTACACATTCTGGTTCTCAGGCTGAAACAGATGAACAAACGCATCTTTCTATACTCTATTCAGTCACAGCTGTAATTTGGTTTGTGTTGTGTTGCAGCACTAGACCTCGGGGTTAGCTTAGCCACCTGTCCATGTGTTAATGGACATTCTTTCCTCACTACACATTTACATGCACATACAACTTGAATAACCACCAGATTAAGGTAATATTTTTAATTAAAGCTCTTATGTGGTTTGCTGTAAGATTGAATTTTTGATTTTGTTTGATAATCGTCTGTCAAGATGAGAGGCCACTAAGTTGACTAATGGCCATATGATGTCTTCACCTAAATTGTGACAATGATGGTGCTTGAAATTGAAGGGGAAAAAAAAATATCAAAAAGCCATGCTCACAGACTCAGCTTTGGCTTTAGGGATGGCAATCAGTCCATCGGTCCACCACACTGAAATAGCTCTAACGTAATCGTAACAATTAGGCTAGATAGATTGCCATTACATTTTATGGGTTAACATTTGTTTTGAGTGAATTTTCTCGACCTCTTTGGGATGGATTGCCATGGAAGTTGGCACAGACATTAATGCCCCCCTCAGGATGAACTGTACCAACTTAACTTTTCATCTTGGCCCACCATTGTTCCAAATTCTGATTTGTCCAGCACTTTGATTAATGACCAAATATCTGCATGCCGGTGACATTCCTATCAGCCTCAGCTGTACTATGTTTAGTTCCAAATGGAAAATGTTAGCACGCTTCCACACACAAACTAGGATGGTAAACATTATACCTGATAAACATGGCATTGTTAGCATTGTCATTGTGAGCATCTTAGCATTATGTTAGCATTTAGCTCAAAGCACCGCTGTCCCCAAGTACAGCCTCACAGAGCTGCTAGCAGGAGTCTTGTTATTGTATTATACTGCTCCTCGTGCAGATCGTTGTAGATCAACTCGGTTGCAGCGTGGCACAGTTGCAATAATCTTTGCTTTTTGCTTTAATCTTATGTTAAGAATTAAATGTTTGCATGAAGAGACTGATTAAGTGAGGTAGAGAAATCTAATGATAAATTAAATGAAGAACGGCAGAAAGGAATAAAAAGTAGAAGGCAGAGTTGCCCCAGAGGAAGGATTTAAATCATAAGAGATACAGTAGATTAATGAGGAATGTACTATGTGATGTCTTCAGCAATATGATAATGAATTCCCCTGGCACATTCTTTTGTTATGAAATATGAATTTGGGTAATGAACCAGAGTTGACATATCACCACTCTTGTTGTTTTTACACACCTACAAACACACACAGGTTCATGTTTTTGACTATTTTTAAGGTGTGCATATGTGTGTTTTAAGAAATTCATCTGAAAAATGACTCAAAAGCAACTGCACCCACGTGTTTGTGCTTGCATTCAGTTTTAGAATGACTCTGGGCGTTTTGACGTCAGTGTTTTTGGATGGAGCGCCGAAATGCTTCCTTGCCTAATTTGAAGTGTCACTTGGTGCTGTTTGGCATCACTACGCTGCAGTGTATATCCAGGAATTATGACCGTGAAGCTATAATCGCCTATAGGATTTGTTAACTGGCCATGAAGCACAAGCCCAGGATGGATCGGTTAGATTTAAGTACGTCTTTTTGTACAATCCAATTCACAAATCTACAGGAAGCAGAATTGGACAAATGAGTTTTGATAGTCTGTACGTTTTGAATGGTTGATGTGCTGTGTGCAGATAGATTGCCACAACAAATTTCACGCAGTCCTATACATAGCACACGACAGAGCCACACTGAAAACCAGACAGAAGCAGCCTAATCACTGCCGTAACATACCGGCTCCCATCTCTTTCAGAAACAGAAGTGCAAATCAACACACAAACTCAAACGACACACAACTCACACACCTTCCCTTTCTTTATTTATTCCTTCAGCTGTTCCTGCTCTGTGTTTGTGCAATGCTCTTGTGGTTCTGGCTCATGCTCACTTGATCATGCGTATTCATGGCTCGGTGCAAGACTTGACCTATTTGTACTATATTTTGTTCTGTGTCACTTGCCCGCTCACTGGGTGTGTTGTGCTTTTTCATTTTGGCTGTCTTAATGTTTGCTTTGCTGCTTGTATTGGATGTTGTGTACAGCACATCACATATATATATATATATATATATATATACACACACACACTCATACTCGTGTCTCACTTTCTCTTGGACATGCACACATCATATAGCCTAGGCTTTACATACACAGGAATTAATACAATATTACCTCAAGGCTGTTTTATCAGCCAGTACTGCTAGAAATAGCTTGTTTTGTATGCACATAAACAACTAGTTTCAACAAGTATAAGAGATTTAAAAATGGAAGCAAACACAGTCCAATTACAACAATATTTATATACATTGGTTTATACACTGTTTTGTGTTTAGTACATTTATGCATGTATTGGTGGCTAAAGACACAACAGTCACTTACTCAAATGCTTTAAATCACTGTCTCCCCTGCTGCGGTCACTAACCATTTGCTGTTGCACTGGTGCTTGCTTTTTTCAATTTATTTTTTTTTAATTCATTTTTTTTTCCTTTTCCTGTGTTCGTTGTAATCATGACCTCTCGCTGTTTTAATTTCAGATTTGCATATCCACTTCCACTCCTTCCTCATTTGCATACAGCAAGAATGGCGAGCGGGCATCCCACAGACAAATTCAGTTTCATGTATCAACCAGACACGCACAAGAGGTACGGGGCACGCATGCACACACACTCTCTCTCACACACACAATCACACACACACACACACACACATGTAAACAATATCCCGTGCCCATATTCTCCGTGACCAGGTAAGTTGAAAGTTGGAGCACTTGAGGTCTTCTCGTCTACATTGTGAGACCAGAGGTGCTTATGGGAGGTGTGTGTGTGTGTGTGTGTGTATATATATATATATATATATATATATATATATATATATATATATATATATATATATATATATATATATATATATATATATATGGCTCTGTTATTGGTCACCTTCACCTCAACCATTTCTGGCACCTGAAATGTTTAGTGGCCACTCCTCGTTCAGTCCTGTAGCGGAAACCAGGCTGGTAGAGCTCGCCCTGCCTTGTTTGGTGCAGTAGTGAACCTAAGGAAGATGTGCAACATTTGGCTAGCTGTATTTAATGCCACTCAAAAAAAATGGATCCATGCGTACTTGTGCTTTTCTGTCAGTACTTGTACCTTATTTATTCCAAAAGTCTGTGTTTTTAAATACATTCTTACGTTGAGCCTACTTGAGGGTGAGGATTCAGGGGGCTTGATTTTTTTATTTTTTTTGCATGCTGGCAAAATCCTTCGGCTGTCAGATGTCGCCTTAAAAGTCTGAGTTTGGGATTTGTGTGCGTGATGAGTGTGTGTGTGTTTATGTGTGCGTGATAAACGTAACACTTTTATTTCCAATTTACACGGCTTACATCTCTATTTCTCCATTTTTCCTCTGGCTTCTCTTATCCCCCTGCCCTCTCTTCCACACTGTCCTTTTCTCTCTTTCTCAGTAAGAACAGGTTAGCTTCAGCTATGAATCCAGTCTACAGCCCCGTTCAGCCTGGCACCCCATATGGAAACCCTAAAAACATGGCCTTTACAGGTAAGACACACACACACACACACACACACACACACACACACACACACACACACACACACACAGAGTTATCATCCTCTATACCACCATACACCTTTTTTAAGGGTGGCTGCAAGTGACACACAACATTGCTGCTGACTTTTGAGTCAGTGAAGGCCTCTTGATGCTTCTAAAAGTTGTTCAGAGAGAAAACCCTTATTTTTTATAAATTGGTTAGTGTTATTTTAGCAAAGTTTACTTATTGTTGTTTTTGTTTCTGTTGCATGCATCCAGAAATTAACTTCCCTACGCAACACTACTACACAAACTACCAGAAGATAGATAATAAATATGTAGTGCTGCACCATCAGACTGTACAGTAACACTGTAATGCAGCTTACAAAATAAGGTTCTAAATGCATATTGTGTTTGATATTGATGGCACCATCACCCAGAAATTATGGGAAGGCCTCGGACTACGTCAATCTTTTTCCACAATCTATAGCATGTTTCAGAGAGAGGACATTTTGAACAAAGCATTTTAAGCCCAACAAACAAAAATATGGCTGCTGCAATAGAGAAGACCAGATAAGACAAGATCCAAAATATAAAATTGTGACTCTGTACACAATAATGTAGTATCCAGAGAAGTTGCATGCATACAATAGAAAAGTGACACAGACTACAAATAAAAAGATAGAACACAGAAGGGCTGGGCGATGTGGAGAAATTCAAATATCACAATATTTTTGATCAAATACCTCTATCGATACCGCAACCATATTGTAGTATTCACCATCAAGTTGCACACATATTTAAGTAGATTATATGCGGTTAAAATGAGAGCACTGGTGTAGCTTACAGTTATGGGCTTCCGCTCATGTTTAGTTTACATTTGCATGTGAAGAAGACACACACGTGTCTTTTTTTAGGAATATTTCCTGTCAGAGACTTAATTTCATTCCACATGAGTGTCAGTTAGTAAGCAGCCCATCTCATGTGTGTCCATTGATGTGGAAACACTAATTTAAATGATAAAACTGTCCATGAAAGTTGATTTCATGGACACTATCTTCAAATCTGACTGATAGTAAATGACCTCTTCTGAATATAGGAAAATGAGCCCCTATATGTCTGAACTACACACTCATTGTGACCAGCAGACAACACCAGGAATAATGCAACAGAAGGGCTATAATAAAACAAATTGTTGGTAAATAACACATTGAATTTAACTTGGGATTTTGTGAATTGCCATACCTCTAATGCTGTACTGTGTTGTCAAAAAGCCACATGTATTTAGTTTTGATTTGGTTGTCAAATTTGCCTGCATAATCTCTAATAAAAACACATTAGACTAAACTGAGTTCAGATAAGTTAACCATCACAACCCTCAGACTCTGCTGCATCGTAGATTTATGCTGATATGTATTAAACCTGTTACGACTGGCCCAACCTACAGCAGCTAGATATAGTAAAGGCTCAAGACTACAGAACAGATAGCCTGTGAGATTGACTGCCAATAATAGCAAGCAATGAGCTGCACTACACGCCGTCTCTCAACTCTCCTAGTTTTCTCCTCTCTCCCTCCTTCTTTGTGCCTTTTTTTAATCTGTGAAAGCTTGTGTGTGTGTGTGTGTGTGTGTGTGTGTGTGTGTGTGTGTGTGTGTGTGTGTGTGTGTGTGTGTGTGTGTGTGTGTGTGTGTGTGTGTGTGTGTGTGTGTGTGTGTGTGTGTGTGTGTGTGTGTGTGTGTGTCATCCCCCTCCCCCCCACACCATTGGCAGGTGTGTCTCGTCTGTATGTAAGACGCATTCAGCCGACTGCGTTATTGGTGCAGACAGTTTTTTAATGAGCGCCATCTGTGCACATCCTGCTCCAAACCAAATAACTGCCCTACCTGTGTGTGTATGTCTGTTTGTTGAGCTATGGTTTCTGATATTTTCTCTGTTGTCTGTGATGTCCTGCAGGCTATCCAGGAGGGTATACTGCCACGGCTCCCACCTATACACCCAACCTCTATCAAACGGGCAGTCCTGGGTATCCACCAGGTGAGCCTTAACACACACACACACACACACAAGTTGATGACTTTGTTTATATTTAACGAGGTAATATCTCGAGAGGAATTGCTTTCAGTCACTTCATATTTTTTGGAGTTAATTAGTGGGATGTAAAATCACACCCCAAAGATGGCAGTGAGTGTAGGGGATCCGTTGAAATGTAATGTTATGGGATGTCACACAGATGCACTGGTACATGCAGATGATTTTTACGTCATTATCAGGTTTTAGACAAATATTAAACTGCAAGGATATGTGTTTTAATGACTGCCCTTTGTGGAGTAGATATAATATTGCCTATTGTTTTTCTTTATTTTCACAATACAAAATAGAAAAATGTCAACTACAGAGGCAAAAAAAATAAAAATACCAAGAGCATTATTGTGTGGCTCCCTTTTGAGAATTTAACATTCCATTTCATGAGGTTAACAACAATAATGCAGCCATCCTCTGTGCAAACCTGATTCGACAGTACTGTTAAGGAAGTAAATCAAAAATAAATACAAATAAAAACTGTCCGCAATGAGGGATATCTTAACAGTTTATTATTATTCATATTTAATATTGCTGATGAGTAATCATGGTATTCAGTTCACACTCTAAGAAGAAGTTGAGTAAGGTTTTGGTATGTGTTTAGGTTAAGGCTGGGGAAAACACGTTTTTAATAAATTACACACGATGGAATTTTAATTTAAAGTCAGATGATCTATTACCGCTGCTGCTCTACACTGCTGCACTGAACTTATGTTAATTATGCATACACAACCTAAAGCAAATAGTTTCCCCACACTTTTAGTAATTGAGTTATTTGTGATTAACATTTTGTTGAATAAAAAATGTATGTAATACCACAATTATTGATGTTTTAAAATGTGTTTCATCTCAGTATATTTTGAGCAAACATGGTTGTTTAGAGCTCCACACAGGTTGCAATAATGTGAAGGCAGGATAGAGTAAGTGGTGATCTCAACCTAAAGGGCATTGATGGTGAAGGAGTGGGAAGCTAGCCGGTAACAGCTGCCAGTGGCCTTATAGCAGCAGATACGTGCTCTGCTGGGGCTCAATGTCTGGTCCCCATAGCAGATGGGAATAACAGTTGTCTCGCTGCTTTCCAGATATGGGGTGTCTGTATAGATCGTTTAGTGTGACGAGGGTCTTGAACCTTTCGGCCTAGAAACCCAGACTAAAAAACGATCTCGCTGGAGTTGTCAAAGATGAAATGGGTCGAACATCTATTTTCTAGTGACTTCCGTTGACAAATAACATTTTGGCAATTAATAAATGAATAATTGGGGGTGAAAGCTATATCATTGATTTCTTTTCTTTTTTTTCATACGGTGTTGCATGTAAAAACTTAGTTCACCTGCTTGTAGTAGGTTTAAGGGGCCAGAGATAAATTGCCACCTGTCTCCTTAGCTGTATTGAAAAGCTTTTTATAGGAAGACTTCTTTTTTGACTATACAGTTATTTGCTTTATATGAATTTGCTTGAGGCAGGTATCAAAGTTTTTTTTTAAATTGAAATTTGAAAGCACAAAACAACTAATTCTCATCTCATGTAGTCTCAAATGTCATAGTCCCAGTTGGGTTTTACTAGCAGACTTGTTAATTCATTATATAAAAAATGTATAGGTAATATTTGAAAAGGAGAAAGGGAGAGGCTCCTACAATGTAAAACTCAAACGGTCAAGTTTTAATTAACATCAGATACATAAGTCAAAATTACAAAAAAGGGAGACAATAGGGAGACCATTGGGACACAAAAAAGGAAACCTTAAAATAACTAAAAGGTCAGTGTGAAATAAAATATTACTTTGCAATCAATAAGTCAATAAGATATTTAGGGCTGGACTCGAATATTCGTTCGGTTGGTTGGTATTCGATTTGAAAATTTGACATTCGAATATTCATTTTTTGTTTTTTGCACAACCTGGCATCCCCCTCCAAACGGTTCTCATTCGCGCTTGAATATGTTCAAAATATAATACTCTCTTTTACAATTTTCTTATATAGCCTAGCCATTTTAATAGGATGGACAACCCAACCTCATTATACTTAATAAATATTTTTGCTTCTTCTTGGACTACTAACGTGTTCCTGCAACGGGAGTATTCTCTGGCTAGAGCGCAGAACAGCGCAGTTTGCATGGACAGAAGTGCATGCCTGAGCTTGTATTTTGGGTTAAGCTGCGTTGCTTTGACATTGTGGAAAATAAAATAATAGTAACAATGTATTATCCTTTTTACCCGTTATTATCAATCTAAATTAATCTACTGCGAAATATAGGAGACTTTGAGATTTTACTGGGACGTCACATGCCCCAGTTAAAACGCCCGTGAGTTCAACGTCATTACCATCACGATTCAGCGAAAAGAAGACAAAAATGCTGAAGACTTCATCTGTGTGGGAGACCTTTAAATTAAGTGAGGATAAGACAAAGGCAGAGTGTCAAATATGCAATTTGAAACTGGCCTTCCACAATAGCACATCAAGCTTGAGAAATCTGCGTTCTGTAAATAGAACGAGCTGCTTTTATCCGCCATTTACACGTGATAAAAATGTGCACTTAATTTAAGTCTCCGTTCTCAGGGCATATAAGCCCTGCTCGCGTGAGGCGCGCCGCTTTCTGCTCGCGCTGTTCTGTAGTTTATTAAAAGTTTATTAATTCTGAACGTGTCTGGCCTGTCTATCTATATTGCACCAAATACGACACTGCACTCCCTTGTGAAGTCGTTTGGATGAAAGATTCTCAAAATAATCAAAATGCAAACAGACAGACAGACGCATAGAGATTCCTGTCTTTTATTAGAGATAATATGTTCAGCCCCCTCTCTCCGAAGCTTCGAATATTCAATGCTCATTACTACCGAAGCTTCGAAGCTCAAAAAATGGTATTCGGACCAGCCCTAAAGATATTTTTACAATAGGATCTTGAAGACGAGCAATGAAGTCTGTGACTTTAAAGATGATATTTAGGTGGTCGAGACAAATGGATGGGATGGTAAATTGGTAACAAATAGGGAAAGGACAATGAAGTCCGTTGAGTAACTGGTTTTATGGTAAGCATTAGGTAGATTATTACCTAAATAAAAACATTTTGAAAGTAATAATTACTATCAATTGATAAAAGATGTAATTGTCTGAACAGGGGAGAAAATAGCTACTTAAATTATTTCCTTTTCTCCTGAATTTCAAGTATCTTACCAAGACAGAATGGGATTGTATATTTCATCTGTGGTGCTTTTGAAGCCTCTTTCCTCTCGTCCCCTCCCCCCCAGTTTGGTTTTATCTTTTGGAAGTCTAACAAAATATCAGGTATGCTTTGGCAAAGCTCACCCAGCTTTGTTCTAACAAAAGAACCTAAATATGGAGGCTGTTTTTTTTAAAAATCAGCAGTGGTACTGTTTAACTGCAAATTTATTTCTATGAATTCTGCAGTGCTTAATGTATGGTGAAATTAAAGTCTTTTTAGATGTCGTGTCCCAGACAAACATCAACCTCCAGACAAACTAGCTATGCTCTGATTAGAAACATGTCTTGGAGAATGTCTTTATTTTTCAAGACCATTGAATAGACAAACTGCTTTCGATCAGCGAGGCTTTTGTGTAATTGTCACACACCATTGTCCTCTAATGCCCTGCATGCATGTGTGTGAGAGGACACACATACACACACACACACACCACACACACCACACACACAGCAGTTCCAGCATCTCTTTGTTCCCTTGTCCTTGTGTGAGAGAAGCGCTTTCATAAGCTCCGCAGCAGCAACTAGCTAGTAGCATGTTTGACCTTCAGGCTCCTCCGAGCGGCGGCTCAGGGGTACTGCACCCCACAGAGCCGAGCCCAGCTGACAGCAGACATTAATGCAGTGGTTTGAATCAAATGCCTCCACTGTACTTCAGTAGACCTTGTGCCTTTCAACCTTTTTGGAGTAGTGTCAGTTAAATGGTGGTTTGTGCCACTTAGTTGGTAGGTTGCTTAACTCTATATGCTCCATAAAAGGTGATTATACTCTATACATTGACTACAGAACTACTTTCTGTAAAACGCTATTTTCAAAGGGCATGGTAAGACTAATTTAGGCTTTTAAGACACACAACCCATGGCTGTGTAGTTTTGAGACTGAAGTCCCATTACTAGACAGCGCTAGTCCCCCATCTGGTGGATGGGGGATGCAACTAATGATTATCATCCTTTTGGTCTTATAATACATCATACAGTATTGTTTTGTCTGAGCAGCAACAGTCCCAAAACCCCAAAATATTCAATTTTCCTACAATGTAAGACAAGGAAAAGTAGCCAACTCAAATGTTGGGTATTTTTGCTTGAAAAATTACTTAAACCAATAATTGATTATCAAAATAGTTGCAGATTAATTGACTAAATTTGAAAGTTTAAATATATTTTTAAAGGAGGGACAAAATTCTGTAAATGATTTTACTAATTTGGTTTCTACTGGTCCGCATCCAACCCTGATGTTCAGTACAGTATATTTATTGTATATAGAGTAGAATTATTCATAAAACGCAGTACTGCTGATTCACATCTTCCTTTGACCGTATCTAAGGACTGACTAAGACCCTGAATTAGAGTATTGTGATTATATCTTTTATCCAACTGATGTTCAGTTCAGAATTGCCTTTTCAAATGGTGGTAACATGGTGAATTGTAATAACTTGCTGCTATAATTAAATTGTTTTTGCTGGCAATAGATCACATGACTACTTGTATGTGAGAGGTGTCGATTGTAGTGACGAACCCACAGAGAATTATCACTGACTCTTAATTGTCAGAAACTTATTAATAAAGTGGGTTGCTCTAGTTTGATATGTTTCTAAATCCTTCTTTCTGTCTCCCCTCTTTTTTTTTTTTTTTGACTGTTTAGGATATACTTCAGCAGGCACCCCGTACAAAGTGCCCCCCACTCAGTCAAATGGAGCGCCCCCTCCCTACACCCCCACCCCCACCCCATACCCAACAGCCATGTACCCCATTCGCAGTGCCTACCCTCAGCAGAACCTATACGCACAGGTAAGGATACTGAATGATTAACAACTTTACCTTGGAGACACACTGTACCCTGCCACTGAAAACTGGTGATCAGATTTGTCGTGTTACACCAGTCAGTTGGCAGTGCCATTTAACTCAATCACTTTGGTAAATACATCGGCCCACCGATATATGGGCTTTTCAATGGCCAATGCCGATATTTAGAGAGCAGTGCCATCAATGGCCGATATCAGGGCAGGAATTTTACAGCGGCCATGTTTCTCTCCCCCCCCCCCCCCACACACACACACACACACACACACACACACACACACACACACACACACACACACACACACACACACACACACACACACACACTCACAGTCACACACTGACTCTCTGCCTTCTCCTGTCAAGTCCGCCCTGGCAACGGAATGTACTTGATTTGTCGACGGTGTCAACACGTGTGGCGTGACAATAATTATGCATCCGTGAAAAGAGCTCTTGTTTTGAAGTGTCTTGCGGGATGGGAAAGAGTGACGGTCTCTACTCGATCAGTACTGCGTATGTGCAGCTCTCAACAGAGATAAGGAGTAGATAGATTGTAAGGAAAAACATTGTTTAATTCAGAATGTTATTGATTAAGTGTTTTAATGTTATTAATTCATGTTTTTGACTATTTCTCTATATGGAACAATCCCATAGACAAATCTGATATAGGCAAAATATAAACTTAATATAGTGTTTATGTTCTCACACGTTACATCCTTATAGCTGTGCTGCAAGTATAAGCCATATATACTAGTATCCTTGAAACGTGTTTTTAAAAAGGTCTCAATCAATAATATACATAAGTCCTTATGGGCCAAAGAAGCACCCCCCCCCCCCCCCCCCCCCACCCCACCCCCTGATTCCCCATCATCAAATGATGAGGACTCTGATTAATCAGTTTTGTTTTGTTTTTCAATATTACTTGGTCATTTTAGTGCCCTGAGGCTACAATGGTTGTGATGGTATGTGATGTTAAACCTTTTCTAATAATATGAAGTACAAATACATTTTTTGATAGAAAAAAGTGTTTTTATTTCTTTAGAAGTGTTGCACTGTTTAATTTAAAAAAAAATGCATTAATGCTTTTAGAAATGGATTGGTCTGTTTTAGTGAAATCAAGTTGTTTAACTTACAGCCTTGATGCCCTGGCATGTAGCCTCTGTGCCCTAAAACAAAATTGCCCCGCTGCAGGCCAAGTGGCCTTGCCCCTAAAATTACGAAATTCCGGCATGGTGAGATGCAGTATATAATGCCGATATCATGTTGTTTTTGATGTTGTTGTTTTTTTTTTTTTTTTTTTTTTTTGCATCTAATTAAATGCAACAATTTACTAATAATAACAAATGAGACTCACAATTGCTAAACTTAAATGAACATTTATTTAACACTGTTATTGAGTGCATTGTCTCTGTTTAGTCAGTGTTTTTAGTCAGTGTTTTTCACATACTTTTGAAAATGCAATCAAACGTCGTTTTTAAAACATTCCGGTGTCATGTGGGCGGCCCCTAAAAGCCTTCACAGTTACACTTGCTTACTGTCCGACAACCACCCCAAATGACAAATCTGATGAACGTTCTACCCTTCAGGAGTAGGACTAGGGCCTTTTTCCGAGCCCTGTAAGCTAGTTTAGCTGTTTGGAGGCTTGCTACCGTGACGCTGACGTCTGCTCGCAGAACGGCAACACTGACACAAGGAGAAACGCTAGCCACACTGGCTAGGCTGCCTACAGATATGGCTGAAGACCTTTTTTTGTTAATCTGCCTGTTAAGCGCAGGCATCGGACTATTCCGATTATCTCAATCGGCCTGATTAATGCCATTTGGATTTTCAGTTTATCACTAAAACAAATGTGTGGATGAGATGACTGAAGAAAGAATTGAAGTGATGGGTTGTTTTGTGTTGTTTGTGGAAATGTTAATATTAGTGTTCATCCTGACAGGGAGCATACTATACCCAGCCAGTGTATGCGGCTCAGCCACATGTGATTCATCACACCACCGTGGTGCAGCCTAACAGCATCCCCTCCACAGCCCTCTACCCTGCCCCCGTCCCTGTCCCTGCTCCTCGCAACAACGGCATGGCTGCCATGGGGATGGTAGCTGGGACAACCATGGCCATGAGCGCAGGTAAGACCAGAACCACCACTGACTCCAAAATGTTTTTGTTTATTTCATTTTTCTGAGATAACTTGCTGGCTGGTTGGCAGGCATTGACGTCTTCACTGTTCTCTGTTCTCTCTTGACTGTAATCTGTGCGTTTTTAAGTCATTTATTTATGCTGAAGATAGTCATGTGTTTTTAATGTTGCTCTCTGAATGTGTGTGGAAGTGTTGTTTTAAGAGTTCACTTTTGTTTTGGCTTACTGGTCAGGTCTGTATACCCTAAAACAGCAGGATATAAATTGGACAATTAATTGAATCGTTGATCGTTGATTTTGATCATCAATTTAATTGTAGTTTCAAAGCAAAAATGGCAAA
This sequence comes from Zingel zingel, assembly GCA_023566125.1. NCBI lineage: Eukaryota > Metazoa > Chordata > Actinopteri > Perciformes > Percidae > Zingel > Zingel zingel. The sequence continues at coordinate 28,500,827 of CM042316.1, forward strand.
AAGTCTCTGGATCAAGCATCTCAAATGTGAATATTTGATGGATTTCTTCATCTTCAATGATAGTAAAGTGAATGTGTGGTTTTTGGGCTGTTGGTCAGACAAACCAAGACATTTTCAGTGATGTTGCTAGGTACGCGGCTTGCGTCTCTGACGCATTAAAATCCGAAAGGACGCAGTAAACTCACCATCCATTTGTCCAGCCATGTGTCCTTATTCTTTCCCTGATAATGCTAAATCGTGATCAAATCCGTTGAATCATAGAAATAGACAAAAGAAACCTCAAAACCGCACAAGAAACCTACACACACACACACACACACACACACACACACACACACACACACACACACACACACACACACGACCTGCTGCTTCAGTCGGAACAGAGCACCGTGTTGGTGTGCTGCAGTGTCCAGTCTGAAATCCTCCCACAGACTGTAATCTACAGATAATAGGTAAATGCTTGTGTGTGCATTTTTAACACTTTATCAATTTTAGGAATTTTCTAGAAGTTGTAATGCAAATCGCATTAGCATGTTAGTTACCTACAGGAGCTATATTTGCATCAATGTACTTCACGTTATCACTTCAGATAATTACTGTCCCGTAGCTCGTGTATACTACTCTTCTGTTGCTCCGCTGTACAGGAGACCATGGTAGGCGAAGGTAAGCTTTTATACAACTTCTCAGGTCACACACTGCGTGTCAGTCTACTCCACTGCTAACAGTATTGACTTCCTCAAACTCTTCTTCTCTACCCCTTTTTTTTTTACACTGAGCATGCCCCAAAATATTTCCCATTTACTGTCTTGCATATCTATTTCAGGATGTCTCCTATCAAATGAAATTGTAAGAATGCATCTACAGTGAGGAAAATAAGTATTTGAACACCCTGCTATTTTGCAGGTTCTCCCACTTGGAAATCATGGAGGGGTCTGAAATTGTCATCGTAGGTGCATGTCCACTGTGAGAGACATAATCTAAAAAAAAATATCCAGAAATCACAATGTATGATTTTTTAACTATTTATTTGTATGATACAGCTGCAAATAAGTATTTGAACACCTGAGAAAATCAATGTTAATATTTGGTACAGTAGCCTTTGTTTGCAATTACAGAGGTCAAACGTTTCCTGTAGTTTTTCACCAGGTTTGCACACACTGCAGGAGGGAGTTTGGCCCACTCCTCCACACAGATCTTCTCTAGATCAGTCAGGTTTCTGGGCTGTCGCTGAGAAACACGGAGTTTGAGCTCCCTCCAAAGATTCTCTATTGGGTTTAGGTCTGGAGACTGGCTAGGCCACGCCAGAACCTTGATATGCTTCTTACAGAGCCACTCCTTGGTTATCCTGGCTGTGTGCTTCGGGTCATTGTCATGTTGGAAGACCCAGCCTCGACCCATCTTCAATGCTCTAACTGAGGGAAGGAGGTTGTTCCCCAAAATATCGCAATACATGGCCCCGGTCATCCTCTCCTTAATACAGTGCAGTCGCCCTGTCCCATGTGCAGAAAAACACCCCCAAAGCATGATGCTACCACCCCCATGCTTCACAGTAGGGATGGTGTTCTTGGGATGGTACTCATCATTCTTCTTCCTCCAAATACGGTTAGTGGAATTATGACCAAAAAGTTCTATTTTGGTCTCATCTGACCACATGACTTTCTCCCATGACTCCTCTGGATCATCCAAATGGTCATTGGCAAACTTAAGACGGGCCTTGACATGTGCTGGTTTAAGCAGGGGAACCTTCCGTGCCATGCATGATTTCAAACCATGACGTCTTAGTGTATTACCAACAGTAACCTTGGAAACGGTGGTCCCAGCTCTTTTCAGGTCATTGACCAGCTCCTCCCGTGTAGTCCTGGGCTGATTTCTCACCTTTCTTAGGATCATTGAGACCACTTGCATGGAGCCCCAGTCCGAGGGAGATTGACAGTCATGTTTAGCTTCTTCCATTTTCTAATGATTGCTCCAACAGTGGACCTTTTTTCACCAAGCTGCTTGGCAATTTCCCCGTAGCCCTTTCCAGCCTTGTGGAGGTGTACAATTTTGTCTCTAGTGTCTTTGGACAGCTCTTTGGTCTTGGCCATGTTAGTAGTTGGATTCTTACTGATTGTATGGGGTGGACAGGTGTCTTTATGCACCTAACGACCTCAAACAGGTACATCTAATTTAGGATAATAAATGGAGTGGAGGTGGACATTTTAAAGGCAGACTAACAGGTCTTTGAGGGTCAGAATTCTAGCTGATAGACGGGTGTTCAAATACTTATTTGAAGCTGTATCATACAAATAAATAGTTAAAAAATCATACATTGTGATTTCTGGATTTTTTTTTTTAGATTATGTCTCTCACAGTGGACATGCACCTACGATGACAATTTCAGACCCCTCCATGATTTCCAAGTGGGAGAACCTGCAAAATAGCAGGGTGTTCAAATACTTATTTTCCTCACTGTATGTCAAAGGGGCCTGAAAATATGACTTTGATCTGAGTGAGTAAGTTGAGCCAGCTGGGGGTAAACTGACCATCTGACTTTTAAGACCATTGAACAATGAAAAGAGATTATTAAATATCCATTCCTTAAGGTTGCAGGGAAATGTGAATTATTGCTCTCCCCTTGCAGTTTCTTCAGCCTTTTAGTGGTTGAGGTAGCTTTTTAAACTCATCACTCGGGGGGGTGGCGGGGTTATGCATTACAAACTGTGTATTAATCTGTTAGTGTTGTCAAGTTAGCTAACAAATGGTACATGAGATTTAAGTTTATTTAAGTGACCGGGAGTGGGTAATTTATGTTCGACAGAGAGGATCATTAAAATGTTTTATCAGGATCTACCACAGGTAAAGGTTTCATTTATTTTTTCCCCACTTTGCAAGAGTCCGTTGTGGCGTGACTGAAACAAAGATTTTTGATTTGGCACAGTCATAATCATTTCGGCACGGCATAGATTGTATTTCGGGACGGTTCCAGGAGGATGGTAAAAAAGGTTATACTCTCGTGGACTGAAAACCTATCAACATCACTGCATTTCCAGCCACAATCATTGGCTCTGGTAACTTCTGTTGGGCAGTTTTTGCCATTTGTTGGCAATTTCTAGACTAAGAACTGATTTGATTTAAGAAAGTAATCATGAGATTAGTCAATAATGAAATACCAAAATTATTAGTTGATTTCTTTTCTTTTTTTTAGATTTGTTCTGCTTTCTTTAGTGTTAATTTGATATGTCCTAAGCAGGTGGATAAGCGTTTTGTTTTATTTAGAGTTGGAGTAAATTGCCACCGCTGCTAACATAGTGGAAAAACCAGGCAAAAAGTAGCAAAATGGATCTAAAAATAAATGTAGAAAAATGTGATCCTGATATCACGTCAACATGCTGACAAAACATGAAAGTCATTATGTAATGTTAGTCTACATGTGTGTATGTACGTATGTGAATGTATATTTATGTGGCTATGCATGTGTATGTACTATCTTTTATATACACTTTTTTTTTATATACTTAAATCTGTATATAGTCAAATATTTATATATATTTACCTTGTTAAGCTTTGTTGTCCTAGCTTTTAGCTGTATGTCTATTTCTGTGTATGAACGCTGAGAGCAACAAAAGCCAGAGTCAAATTCCTTGTATGTGTTAATCCTTACTTGGTCATTAAAGCTCATTTTGATTCTGATTCTGACAATGACCACAACTACAGCAACAAACCAAGCCTTCATAGCTGTTCAGCAGATGGATTCAAAAATGGCTGAAGCTCATCAATGGTGGTGGTGTTTACTTCCTGTAGGGACCCTGCTGACAACGCCCCAGCACGCCCAGATTGGAGGACACCCAGTTACTGTGCCAACCTACAGGGCCCAAGGGACACCTGGGTACAGCTACGTACCACCTCACTGGTAGAGCCCACCCATCATGTGAGTGTCTGCCCACCTGCTGTTTGCCTTTTCCTCACCACACCCCTCTTCTCCTCCTCTTCGTTTTGTTGTCCTTTCGTCTGTTGTCTCTCTGACTTGAACAACTGTGCTGCCTCGCATTTTGGTAAAACCTAATAAACAAAATTAATAGTGGAAAATTGCTAGTTAATTACTAGATGGATGGATACTTACTTACTTAGATAGATAGATAGATAGATACTTACTTACTTACTTTATTCATCCCAGGGGACATTTTAGGCATCCAGTAGCTTAGACAACCATACCACGACAAACGCACATATCTCACATACATAAAAATCACTCACAGAAATGTAAAGTTATAAAAAGTTATAAAAATCACAGAAATGTAAAGAGCTAAAGGTGCTATAGTAGACTGTGTGCAATGGTGGTAGTGCAAAAGAGAACGGTGCAGGGATTGAACAGTGCAATAGCTTATTAAATATTAACTATGACTATGGAAAGACAAGAATGTAAACCTAATATAATTAGAATTGCTTGACATATTTTACATACATACGTTATAGTTATTGTAGTGTTAATGAAATGATTAATACTGTTTAATCATTATTAATGCTATAATGTGTGCTATTTTATCATTAGTTCAGTGTAATAACATTTATGAATTTAGGTAGTTAATACTTTGTGAATGGTTAATACTTTTGTAAACCATCTATAATCATTTTAATGCTATTACATTGAATGCTTATTATAATTAGTAGTTAAGCATTTGGGGTGATCTATAAAAGAGGATTACTTGTGCACTGATAATAGCTATCTAAATTGTTAATAGATGCTTTACGAAGTATTAAGCATTAACAATCATCGTCTGTTGCAACTTAATAATAGCATCCAAATAATGTTTGCAAACTATTTACAAACGGACACAACTTTACAAACTATTTCTTAAAGGTTTACAAATCATTTGTTAATCGTTAACAGATGTGTAATATGTTATGTGTGCAACAATAAATTGTGAAAGAACATAAAACATGGTATTACTAATCATTAGTAAACATGAATTATCATTTCATTGTTTAACTGTAAAATAACTTAAGTTATCTATCGATTTGCCATTCATTTATGATGGTTATTACAAAGTGTTACCCATATTTCTTAACCCCTCTTTTCCTCAGAGGTCCGAGTCGGCCTTAAATCAATCACCAAGGTGTGCGTCTGCTCTTCTTTCCCACCAGATCTGGAGTCCACCATCGTATGCAACTTCTCAAATCCTACACGGGCTCCCATTGGTAACCATGGGAACTCAACACCTGTCTGCAAGAACAAAACTAAAGTGCAACAGCCACTTTACTATTATTGTTGTTAGTATGCGACATTCTCTAACGTTTTTACAAAAGCTGCTTTTATTTTTTTCTCTGTTCATTTGTCAACCAGTCATTACCTTATTTTGTATGGCTATTTTATTTTTTTATTTTATCTCCTCATTTTCTGTTGATGTGTCTGTCATTGGAACTCCAGAAGGACTCTTGACCAATCACGGGTGTCACTTGCTCCTGTTTCTGTGTTGTGCTGGTGTGTGTGGTCCTTCCTGCTGCTGCTCAGTTGGCTGGAAAATATTGGGCACTTATTCTCAGAAGTGCACTCATTATCATCTCCATCAGTCACTACGAAGACTTAAGCTGCCACATTTCTAACAACTAGATATCAGCACAGGGTTTTAACATAATAAGCATTATAGTTTTTCCGCTTAGTTGTTTGATATTCTTACTTTTACACATCTGAATTACTTTTTTTTTTTTTTTTCTGTGGACTTTTATTTTTTCCTACCATTGTTCTTCCCTTCTCTTTATCCTTTTTTCCGCCTTGTTTCATTTTCAGTTTAATCTCAGTCGTCTTCCAGCGCCTAGCTGTCTGTCGGGCAGTAGTCAGTCCATCATCCCTGCCGTTAGGTGTCGGTGAGTGCTATAGGCAGATCACTTACCGACCACTACCCATGCTGCTGCTCACTGTGTCCACATTAGCATAGTACACACTAAGAAAACTTCACCTACTACATGCTACATACTATGCAGGCTAGTATGTTATGACACATCGAAATCTTAACCTTAACCTGTAAGAATCTTTATAATAACCATGTCAACCGCATGGGTGGATATACACACACACACACACACACACACACACACACACACACACACACACACACACACACACACACAGGGGCTCCTGTGTTGTGTTGGAAAAAACACATGATCACTTAGTGGCACTTACTATACAATACCTCCAGTTATGCTGTTACTGATCACCACACACACGCACACACGACGTGGGTTTCTAGGGGTGTGCATGGCAGACAGCAGAGAAGGAGTTTAAAGGGATTGTGTTGGCGCAAAGAGAGGAGAGCAGGACAGGATGGAGAGAGCAGACTTTAAGGAAGGAGGAGGAGATCGCATATTCACAGTCAGGTCATTTCATTTCAAGGTACAAGACATTTGAGTTTGGGGCATCTCACCTGCAAGAGGCCACCCAAACACTGCTATTTTTGCACTACATGTATTGTACATTGATTCTTCACTGTGATTACATCACCTCCTCTTCCATCCTTCTTTCAGGCGAGGACTTTATAACCAAACACTCAACAAATAGAAACCCACACTCTCGAGTATACAGTTAATAGTGGACCAGTCAAATACATGTGTGCTGATGAATGGGTAGGTTTCAGTCCACTAGTCCATTTCAGTTCCGTGAGTGCTGAAAAGACCAAACCAGTGACATGGGTGGTTGTGCACCACATTTAGGAAGAAATGATGGCAAATCAGAGGGCTGTAGTGTGTATGGCTGGTCTGGTCCATGTCATAGGGATGATTTGTTATGCTCTGAATTTGGGTCAAAATTTGAACTTTGTTGGTATTACCATATGAATTGCAAGGGCACTGTAGTCAAAAGTGCTGGTTTTAGTGTTCATGGCTACAACAGTTTAAGAATATTAAGACATTTTAGCGAGAGTGCAGAGCCGTGATGAAGCGGCCACTTAGTTGTAAACTGGTTCAGTCCAGTTGGCTTTTTAGACTTTAAGTAATTTTTTTATGAAAAAGATTAATCAATTTGTTCAGTCTTTTTTTTTTTTTTTTTTTTTTTTTTTTTTCTGGAAATTGACACATCTGCATTTACTGACTGCATTTAACCCTTGTGTTGACTTCGGGTCACATTGGCCCGTTTAAAATGTTTGTTTTATATCAGAAAATATTGGAAAAAACGTTGGAAAAAGCAAAAACAAATTGTGAAAAAAAGGCGTCACAAATGTCAGAAAAAAAAGGTTGAAACGAAGACAACACAAGGGTTAAACATAATTGTCCATTTTTTTTAAATCCATGCATAACCTTGATAGTCGTCAGATGAGGATAATATTTGAGCCAATGAGACATGGACCCTATACAGCTATTCATTTTCTGTTGCCTTTTATGCTTATACATGTAGAGACATTTATGTGCAAAGGCAGTATGATGACCCATTTTAATCAAACACTACAAACATACCAAGTAGTGGTGGTGGGGTTTAATATTTAAGTGAGGCGTGTGGTATTTTTCAGGATTCGCACACAAAAAAAAACTCAAATTACAAGTTCATGTTCTGTAGAGTACATATTTGTATAACAAAAAGCATTTACTGCGCGGGTATGTAGATGAAATGGTTTGATATTGCAATAAAATAAGAGGGAACGCCTCCAACTGTTAACATACAGTAATTATTTTGAGTGTTTTGAATTGATTTTAAAAAAAGCTTGTTGTAATCTCTAAGTATGGATTACAGGCTCTGTATGCAGCCTCCATTCAATAATTATTGCAGTTACTGCTAAGAAGAGAAGTAGGAACATATCAAAAATTTGAGTATTGAATAACTCTGAGGAAATATTGCAGAACATAAGACAAAAAAAAGTAATAATTTAATGCTAAGTAACAGGTACCTATCTTGGTAGTGCAAGATGAAGAAACAATTTATATTGTAATTAAAAAATAAAACGATAAGGTTTGAGTGTTTGAGGTATTCTTAGTCCAGATGTTTGTACACTAGTAGGTTAATTCTCAAGAAAATATTGCGTAATACCGCTGTCGGATGAAAACTGTCGATCTTTGAGCCTTATTTTTGAAACGACCCTTGTATTTTACAAGATAAATGGATGTTTATGGGTCATATAGTGTTCCAACCAAGTAAGGGTCTTGTACATTTTAACTCAAGCCAGTACAACTGAAAAGAATACAGAGTGCGTTTTCTTGCGACAGCAGTAATGTTACTCGTCATTAGGATTTATTTAACCAACCACTGCTTCTGTCAGTATTTCTCAATAGTCTTGTTTTTTTGTTTTTTTTCTTCTTTCCCTCTGGTCAATTGAGCATAATGGGTATGCATAATATTCAGGTGTATTTCACTATAGCATTGGATCTCTAAGTAAAAAAAAAAAAAAAAATGCAGTATATTTATACAGCAAGTGGTACAGTAATGTATTTCTAGCTAAGCATGGTTGCATCAGTGTGGCAGCTACTGTTTGTGCTTTTAATATATATATTTTTTTTACCTTTTCTGCATTTCTACATGTCTGTTACTGATGAGGGGAACAAGGTCTGTCAACAAACTTGTGGAAATTCTCATCACCAAATCCCACAATTTAATTCTGAATCCACAGACCTTGAGGAAGCGGAGGATTAATGACAGAATTGAAATGGATAGCACCTTTTTTTTTTTCTTATTTTTTTTTTTTTGGTTGACTGAAAAATGGTTGCCATGATGCTTTTGGGGGCCATCTTCGCTGTCCGTTTCAGTTCTGTGGGTGCAAAGATGTATTGAATGATGAATGAAAACCCTCAGCCTCCACGCCCTTTGTTCTGTGCCATATTTCACCAACCGTTAAGTAAATATTAGTTTCTTCTCCTAAGTAACTGGTGAAAGAGTCCTTGTTATGTCTAGCTTCCTGTGAATCTGTGTTTTCCTATTGCTGTCCTATTCCTCACATTGTTGTTAATGCATTTAGCCTGTTTCACTTTTATCTTTCTTGCTCTATCCTCTGTGTTTATCCTATTTTCACTTCAGAGGCCATTTTGCATCCCTCCAACCATTCAAATATTCAGTTTTTATCACATTCAGGGATGCAAAATGATGTCGGATCACATGTTCTGCTCCCTCTCATGTCCACTTTTAACCCTGTGCTCTCCATTTTTTTGGGTCTCTATGTGCTTTCGGTCTGACCTTTTGCAACCCTCACCACCCTGTCGCAGTAGCAGTCATAATGAACTATAACAGTCATTAAATTGGTGTCACTAACGGCGATAATCCATTTACTTGTGAAATCTCCACTGAGCCTTTTTAAACACTAGATGTCGCCAGTGTCTGGAAGTGGCATCGCCATGGTTCAAGGCTTTGTACCAGAATGATAAATTAAGGATTTATTGGTGTCATTTACATTCGAGAATCACAATTGGATGTCACCTTCTAAGCACTGAGATCTTTTTGTCTTTTCCAAATGGAAAGTCCTTTTTTCAGACACAAAATAAGGTTTTATTTGTTCTTATAGGAGGAGTTGATTATTTTGAGTTGAGTGTTAAGAGTTTTTTAATGGACCAATGCTCTTAAAAAAAATCTTCTTTTTTTTTTTTGAATGTGGAGGCGCAGTAGAGAGGCATACCCACAGAGCATTTGGGGTAGTTGAAGTTAAATGCTCCCACAGAGCAGGTTGGTTGGTCAGGGTGGTGAAACTGCTTCCTCATTTCACTCCATTCCTTGCCTCTCATTTATTTCAATTTGCACTTAAGGGAAAATGGACATTTGAACACTTTGATGTGTTCAGATGGGGGGGAAATGCAAAGTTGTCTTAATCGTGGGTTTATTTTCCTCCCATCATATTGTCCTCAGTGACATTTCCAAACGTTGAATGGTGGTAACTTTAATGAGGATTACTCAGTTCTTTTAAGCTTTTAATCCAGTAAATTTTAAAACTACGCTTCTTCACTTTCCAGTGAAAATGCGACCAGAACCATTCACAACACTCCTTCCATTGGATTTTTTTGCCTTGCAGTTGCTAAGTCTTAGGTTTTTTTTTTCCACAAGTATAAATTAAAACACTACTATCCCAGTGAATAGTAGGCTCTTACATGTCTTTGATGTTCTGCTGCAGCTTTTTAATTTACATTTGTCAACAATATCTCTTTAGTTTAATTTGACACTAAATGTGATGCAAAAAGTGGAAATTCCTTGTCTTCCAAAAAAAAGCATACTTGTATACCCCCCTTCCCTCCCTCACTGGATTGAGTATTAGGAACAACCCCATCTTTGGAAGTTTTAGTTTGGTACCCAGTTTGCACATGCTATGGTATATCTGTTACCGTAAGGTTGTGTTTAAAACTGAAGCCCAACGTCTGTTCAGCGTTGAGAGAAGTGAACTGTATGTTAGCTATTTGGTCCAGAGTGAAGGACCAGCGTCAGGCTTGTGATATGAAGTGTAAATCTGTTTTTAATTTTTTTTTTTTTTTTTTATGTTCTGTTCTGGGTTTTTTTTTTTTTTTTTTTTGAAGTTTTTTTTTTTTGAAGTTTTTTTTTTTTTTTTTTTAAAAGATCAGTTAGTGATCTAGTACTATAACTAAGCCAAGTTTGTAATTGTATATTTACTGTAAAATGTAGAACATTGAATAACTATTAAAATTTTCCTATAAAAGGAAGATTGTTTTGTGTGACTTTTTTATTCTGGGCCTCACCTTAACACAGAACTCCCACCTTATTAAAGGGGCGTGACTCTTTTGTACGCCAAGCATTATGCAAATCTCTGCGCAAGTCACAAATCAAGCATCAAAGGGAATTGTTGCCCTTTAATTGGATTCACATAGCCTGACAAGCCAGACCTACATCAAGATGTTGGGTCTGGGAACTCACCATTGGCAGGGCTCAATCTGAGTGGCGGGATAAATGGTTGTCTTTCAAATTCCCCTCTGCACGCAATAGGATAGCGCTACAACCAGGCAGAGCAACACTAGTTGATAGAGTAAATGTATCCGGTCTGCAAAACTCCGAACACATCTTCCTTTTTTAAGAATGACTTCAGTGCCGTTCTTTGTTCTTTTCTCAAAGAAAAGCTTAACTCCAAGTCTTCGAGAGTCGCGACCAAAGCCGATTCGAAAGACCGCTGTTCGCCAGCAGCAGCCATCTTCTTTGTTTTCAAGTAGCAGGGAATTCATGCGGAACCGTCGTAACTCTGCCGTCATTATGTTAAGTCCGCCCACCGACTATACACAATGTTATTGGCCCGGCTAGAGTTTGGATTTTCCAACTCGCAAGTCAATGGAGAGTTGCTAGACCCCCTGGCTGCAAATTACATTTGCTGCTGCTAGTCTAGATTTCTAGGCTAGGATTCACACATATTCCTGCAACAATTTAAGGCTCACTTTTGATTTGTGAACTTCAATTGTATTTGTATAGCTATACAGAAAGACAAAGTCTGAAGTGATGGAAAAAAGCTGGTGTGGCTTCATAGATGGTGATTAGTGTATAATTTGTGGTGAGATTTCTTTGTCAACTGTTTTCAAGGTCTAGAATTGACTTTGAATCTAAACTGATGCCCCATTTTTTTTTTTTTTTTTTTTTTAGTTTTCGACTCAAGCAATGCCTCCTCCAAAGGCAGTAAAGAACACTCAGAGTTCTTTTTTTGCAAATGTTATTAGGATACCAGCTATGTGTTTTGGTGGAAAGCACTGAATGTAAACGTGTTTACAAGAAAACTCCACAAGACACATTTACGATTATATCTGTAAAGAAGAAAAAAAGTCGCAAAGAAATGACTTTATTGTCAATGGAGAGAGTATCTGAAGGGGGCTGAGGTAATGACTTTTATAGTGGCTGGAGTTGTTGGCCAGGTAAGTGAACTATTCCATCTAACCTGCAGGAGAGCAAGAACAAGTGACCAGGTAAAGCATGACATAGACCCACCACAATATTGACTTAAAGTTCCAAAACAATAGTATCAGTGAGCGTATTTTCCCTTTAATGAAAAATCAACGTTGCAGTCTTTGTGGAATAGGTTGCTGTGAGGACACCGACACTGACTGAAAGTTTGTGATATTTTTTGTGAAAGTTGAGTCTGTGTTCAAATAGAAGAACCTGAAAGCATTATTTCCTCAGTAACTGAAAAAGACTGACCGCAAAGATCACTCACTCTTTCACTTCTCCCTACATCCATCAGCAGACATCCAAACCGGGTTGTGCAACAACCACCACTCGCACAGATAAACGCACTACTGAACAAACTGACACACACCTCTTAAATGCACAATGCCCCACCAAAAAAAACACACACAGTCTCATATCTTTATCACTGGCAATAGTGGTTGCTGCTTACGATACGGATTAGAAGATTCAGGCTGTTTTGACAGTAATAAGAAAAATGCTGTCAGTGTCATGAATATATTAAACCTTTTGTGGATGTTTCAAGAAGTATTTTCTTCTTTTATTTACGTATGCACTGCCCTTTCCCTGTTATCTAGTCATCTTGTTTATTCCTTCCGGTTCCACACTGGCTTATCAGAGCTCTAATCAATGCCAAGACTATATAACTTCTGAAGATCAGCCACTGTTGCAACAATTGACAATATGTAAATGTTAAAACGGTAAAATCCACTGTACAACAATAACATTAGCTCCTGGTCATACCAGACCAAGTAAGGCATGTTGCAGTAAACCCCTGCATGTATTTTATTTATTGCTTCTAAATTCAACTGTTCCTCCGTAAGAGTTTTCTTCTTTTGAAAAGTCTCACTTTAAAGTCAAAGGATTTTCAGATAAAAGCATATTCATGAGTAAAAGCATATATTAAAATATATATATTTATATTTATTTATTTATATATTTATATAAAAAAAAAAAAAAAAAAAAAAAAATGCAATACATACAAAAGTAGTGTATAAAATGTTTAAAAAACCAAATCAGAGCATTTTGTTGTTTTGAATTGCCAGATGAAGTTGAGGCGAGTGTTAATGACAGTGGCCACAGAGGTTCATTATTGAGTAACTAATGATTTAAGTCATCCGCTGGGATCCTGCAGGCCAGGGCGTGCAGCAATACATGGCCTCACAGCACCATACTGAACTTCTGCACCTGGGCATCTGCAGCTTTGTCTCTGCATTTTGTTTTCCAGTCTCTTGAGCTTTTGTTCAATCACAGCGTCTCTTTAGTTGGTATTTGTGTAGAAACATTCGTCGTGCTATTATGTCAACAGCGTCCGATTGCAGTATGCACTCTTTATTTCACAATAGGAAAGCATGTGATCTTTATGTGTTGTGTTGTTTTAATTGTGTAAGTATGCTGTTTCCCCATCATACAGCCTTTTTCTACACAGCAGTGCCACCTGCTCAGACTTTTGCTTCCTATCTCTAATAATAGGAAGGAAGGAATACAACATTCTGCAAATTCACACCTGATATGTATTAACAACTGAAAGGTTTCGACACTATTTTCAAATTATGTTTGTGTCTTTTCCCTCCAGGTTCCCCATTTAGTATACTGTGGTTCATCTTTAATAGTTAAAAACTAGACTGGGTGCTGTACAATGTATACATGGTTAAGCTGTCGGTGCATATTAATATTAATATTCAGCTGACACAACCAAAATACACACAGCTCTTTAAGCTCATCAAAAGCAAATCATAACATTCTGTAGAGGCCTCTCCCAGTAGGGCATACTTTGGATGGACACATAATCACACACAATTCGGTCTGACAGTAGACAGTAGTTTCAGGGATTTTAAGTTCAATTGACAGTTGACAGCCTGGAAAAACCAGATGCAGGTTGTAAAAACATTCCATCTCTGATGGCATTTACATGATAATAGCTTGAAAACAGCCACTCATGCACAAGTTTGAAATGAAGGCTTTAGCTCAAGTGGTGTACATGTACTGTGTGTCAGGGTAATCAGAATACTTGTCTACACAAGTCTATACAAGTCTTTTGTGGGAAATATAAACCATACAAGGACTATTTGGTTCAGCTTTGGGTTGTTGACAGTGAAGCTGTTACTCTGCAGCCATCCCAATGGTGAGCAGTGCAAAATAAAATTCTAAATACAAATTTTGTTTAATTAGGTCCAGATTTAACCCATTTAGTTGTGCACTCCCACAGTTTCCCCTTCACGTGGATGCATTTGTTACTGTCGAGCATTTCGAGCAGCAAGAAGGATGGAGGACTGAAATGACGCGTTTAGATCAAAGAGGGTCTTTTCACTGCTCCACAATAGCCGCTTTCCGACCGGAGGGATTTTTGGTCTTTGGTGTTTTTTGCCCCCAACGTCTCCTCCCAGGCAACGCGGCAATGGTTATGTTTAGGGTTATGGTTAGCTGCCTGGAAGGCGCGGTTGGATGCAAAAAACACCATCGAGCAGGATGTTTGCCGTTCCTAGAACATAACGTTCCTAGAACCCTTTTTTTCTCCTGTTCCGACCAGACCAATTTAGGGATTATTAAATTCCTCTGGCCACAGTCCCTGTAACTCTTTCAGCTCCTACTTCAGGGCAGGGTCTTTTCCCTTTTCCGCATAGTGGTGGTTAGATGACTGTGATTATAATAACAAAAGGTCAGTTCCTATGGCCACTTGGCCAGTGTGAATGCAAATGGTAAAACCGGTTTTGGGGGAGAGTAGTTAGTAGAACTGTTGTAACTACTTGGTTGGAAAGAGGCTAATCATTACCAAATTTGCTGATTAAGCTTTGAGCAACTTGTTACTGAAAGAACATTAACTTCCCTGTCTGCACATGTCTCTGTTTCAACATGACAAACGAGCTCATTCAGAAAAAACAAGGTTGGATCCACTTTCAGAATTCATTTTCTCTATAATTGGCAGAAAGACCGAAAGACAGCAGATAATTTAGATTGATAGATTTGACACCCTTGTCATTTTCACTGTTCGTACATGCTTTGTGTTTGCTACAGTTGGCCTTAAAATCACACACTATTGAACTCTATGTTTATATAACATCTTTACAACTGTGAAATACATTGTTGCCACCTCAGTTGTATCAAAGTTTCTATAAATTCTACAAATTCCTATATGCAGATGTTGCAAAACAACCAGTTTTGTGCTGTTATGTTGGTGTCTGGTTGAGGGTAATGGCAGCCAATTTTCTTGCCAAGAGTTTTCTGTACAAGCAACTAACAGATAATGAATGAGTCATCCTGCTTTCCTCTCTTTCTCAGCTAATTCCTGTAAACCATACACTTCGCTTGAAATCAAACTTATAACCACAATACTGGATACTTTCATCTCTCACACAAGCGCACACTCTAAACTTGGACTTGTTTTTTTGGCTTTGTTAATCACACTTTATATAACATAATATGTAATATATTATAACGACACTTGATTCAATCCACATTAACAGTTGGTTTTCTTTCACGTCTTTCTCTGTTATGGCAGGTTTGCCGCTTATACTCCAGGTTTAGGATTTGACAGCTACAGCGCGTGGAGTCTGTTCAAATCAATCATTCACACTCATTAAGATATAAATTAAATATAGAGGGGAGTGGCTCAATAACAACATGATAACAGACAGTTATACTCCTTTTAGTAACATCTGATATTGATAAGTTTGTTAAAAATAGATGATTAGACTATGAAGGGCAGACTCATTGGGAGTAAGAGTGAGGCCATGTGGCTGTGACTCAATGGCCACAACACTGAAAACGAAAGCAAGAGAACATAATAAACCACAGTATTTAATGTAGTTTGAAAACACAGCCATTGGAAAACAGTGGTTTCCTTCAGACCTCAGGTCTCTAACGGCAATCACCAGATGGGATCTAAAGCACAACCATTACTTCATAAATACACCGGTTGGCCTGCTGTTCCTTACCTCTATATTCTGTACTTCACCACTGCTTTAACATTGGTACTCAAAATTGAAATATCTAAAACACACCACACATATCAAGTTATTTTTCAAAAACATTAATTAAGTAGGCTACTGCAAATCTGAAGGAACAAAAGGCACACGAGGTAGCAGCCACAACAGTTTCCATGCACACCTATTTAGTTAAAAGAAAACTGACATCAATTAGTAATCAATGAATGATTAGTTCTTTGTGATGTTTACTGGAAGCTATAGCAGGTGAGTTGTTCTGCGGCATCCCAAATGTGTATGTCTCTGTTGTGGCTACATCTTATCAGATACACCCTGATTGCAACCGGAGGCTGAGCAGGAAACAGCAATGTTCCCAAATCAAATAAGAGTAGCACAATAAAAGTCTCATAAAATCCCAACGAGAAGAGACACGGTGACACATGAAAACCAGCTGTTACTCAGTGATGTTTTGCCAAAAGCTGTCAATGTTTAATGTCAATGCTCATGACCTCAATATTTTATTGAATCCTAGGTATTACTCTGCTTATACAATGGCCACTTGCCAAAGGGGAAAAAACTAATCAAAGTATTCATTCATTAGTCCATGCGCCTTGATTTAGAACAGTGATCAAACAGTTGACCGGAACTATGTTTGAGACAGGCTTGTACACCTGCCAGCATTCATAAAACAAGTGGTGATTGTTTTGAAAAATGATGCCTAAGCAGGTTCAAAATAACTGCATAAAATAAAAGCTCATAGACATTCATTTTGAGTCATTCCATTTGCCCTGGTTGTGTGGGAGAGTAATTGCGCGTGCGTGGCCCCTGTGTAGCGCGCGCCGTTGTGCAGCAACAGCAGTAGTAGCAACAGTGTGTGAAGCGTGTGTGCCTCAGCCGAAGTCATAGCAGGTCCGGAGACAGAGAAGCGGCGAGTTTAAACCACACTTTTACTCGGTGTTTGTTGAATAAAAATAGCTTGATAGTGATTTATTTGTTTCCGCAACGTTTTTCCCAGCACGCTGAACTTGTTGCAGAGGAGAGGGAAGAAGCAGGACGAGTCGTGTAGGCTACCATGGAGTCGCCAACTTGTTGATGTTGCCACTTCATTTTTGTTGTTGTTGCTGTCATTCAGGGTAAGTTGTATTTGTTTACAGTTTTATTGCCTATTTCCTCACTTTGAAATGAAAAATATTTAGCTAAGGCTTTTGAATCAAACAAATGACAACTTCATATTCCCATTCCCATTGCTTAGCGTGGCTGTGTTGCTTATACCAGTCTTATCATATCTGCTCTAGCTAGCTCCTTTTTATAGTTTTCTATATTTAATTATAAGCCTACTACAGCCAGGTAATGTTTTGGGAACTTAACTGAACGGAATGAACCAGATACACTAAACAGTAGGACGGTTAGGTACTGAAATAAATCACTGAAACGTCCCAAAAACCCAGCAAATGTAATAGGGCTGGGCGATATAGAGAAAATCAGATATAACGATATTCTTGCCCAAATATCTCGATATCGATATGGCGGCGATATTCTAGGGTTGACAATTGGTGCATTAACAAAATATCTTCACACTTAGATTTTAGATAAATAATCATCAGTAATGTGGACGTAATGTCTAAGTGGGGAAAAGGCAAAAAATAGAACAGCTAGAACAGTCTGGTAAGATCAGAAAGTACATCACTTTACTGTAATGCAGCCTTTAACACCAGGAAAAGACAACACTTATGTCATATCACGATATTATGATATACAAAATCTAAGACGATATCTAGTCTCATATCACGATATCAATATAATATCGATATATCGCCCAGCCCTAAAATGTAAAGTTTCTGTTGTGGTGGAGGAAGATTTGTGTCTTGTATTTCTGATCAGAGCCTCCTTGCTGTAAATCAGATTAGTTGCATCCCTTCCCTGTTTTCTCTAAATCTGGGAAATTAAAGAAACAACCAAAGAAACTAATCTGATGCAGACTGCACAGTGGCTTGCCTCAGTATTATTATTTTTTACTGTGCACATACTATTCCAAGTGTAAGTATTTGTGACAGCAACTATGTGAAACTTGCAGAACATACTGTATAGTGTGAGGTTTTGCAGAACCATCACAATGAAAATGAAGCCAAAAGATAATTGTAATTATTGAGGCCAAAGTCTCAAACCAAAACAAATGAGACCATAAAATCATGCTGGGAAACTTCCACTCTTCCCATGAATTTGGTTTGCGTTTTTTTCAGCTTGAGAGAAAATGTTACTTTTTGACATCAGAGATGGAACATTTAAATAATGTCTTGTTTGCAGAAGTTTGTTAATATTGACAAATCTTGACTTGAAAAATATGTTTTAGACTTTTTTTTTTATGTTACATTGAATTGGGGATGAAAAAATAGCCACCCCAGTTTCCAGAGGCAAAAGTGACGTCTTCAAATGTCGTGAATTGTTCGACCAGCAGTCTAAAACCTCTAAATGTGCAGTTTACTGCTGCATAAGACCAACAAAGAAACAGCAAATCCTCATAATTGATAAGTGGGAATTTGGTCAATTATGTTGCATTGTTGCTCGAAAAATGACATTTCCAATTTTCCTGTCATTTGGATATTTGTTTCAGTTCTGCGTGCACATCATTTTCGACCCTTCAGTCGTTACATCATTTCTGCTGTTGATGACACCAGTGGAAAAGATTTTTGCAATAAACTCATATAACACATTTTTATATGTCACACTGTTTTCTCAAAACTTTCTTTAGCAGCATGGGAATTGTACCCAATTCCAGTAAAAACAAGTTGTCACATCACAGACGTAATAACCAGGAATCATTTGGATGGGCTGTCTTGTGTGAAGACCTGGCACACTAACACTTTAAGCTTTGGCATGGTGATTGTGATTTTTAGTCAAGATTCCTTTCTGCCAGGCAATGGTCAGGCTTCTGGAGGTATTTTGTCTGTCTGACTGGGAAGAGACTAATATAACACTGGTTAAAGCCCCTGACACACCAACGGCCAACCGTTGGCAGAAAAGACTGATCAGTCGGCTCCCCCAGGCACTTTTTGGACCTCGGAACACACCGAAGCGTCGCCGACTTGAGCGTACCTTCTGCGCGTGAGTGAGACATAATATGTCTCCATAACAGCAGGCGGCGCTAATCTGTATTGTCGCCCAAAAACTGAAAACCGGCAGCTGATTGGAAAAACGCGTCACGTGGGTCTGGCTGCTCCCGGATTTTTCAACCGGGCATAATGGCGGCTTCGTTCAGAACACAATCTATATATTTTCTATTATAAGATAGTTCACCGAAACGTGTTTCTGAAAACATTTTAAGCGAGAAATAGGCCGTGCGGTTGCTGAATCTGTCTTCATTTCAGATCGACAAAGGTGAGTTTAAAAGAATTTCGTCAGATTTTGAGAGACTCTAGTCACGCTCATCCTGCTCGTTATTTCCGGGTTAGCACTCCACCAATCAGATTGGTCATTGAGTCCGACTGCCCGCCCTCCGACCCAGCAAGTCAGGTCAGCCCAAATGAAGGTCGACAGCTCCTCCGACGGACGACGGCACGGAACACACCGAACCGACTCGAGTCACCGACCTCGCCAGACTGTCCGATGGCCGATTATCGGGTTGGTGTGTCAGGGCCATTAGAGACACACAGACAGAGATAGGGAGGTGATAGAGGGGTAGAGAGAGGGACAACAGCCAAGGTTGTTTATAGGACAAAGTTACCTGCACAGTATTATCTCCCTAAGTATATAATCAAAAGCTCAGCCTTTTGATTATGGCAGCCATCCAATACATGCCTGTAAATGTCTTCTTAAATTTGGCAATTTAATACGAATGAGCCAAGATAAAATCTGACTTCTCTGGTCTGAGTAGCACTTAGAATGACCAGAGCTTAGGTTAAAAAAAGACTGTATAATTCTCCAAGATTGTCAGAGATGCATTGGGGAATCAATCAGTAGAGACATTTCTTTTCTTTTTGTCCTGTCTCCTGTACTTTATGCTTTACTGACTCTGCTTTTACCAGAGCTGCATTCACATCCCCTCTGCACCACAAACCCATGACAACAGTCACCACAGGGCACTGGCTAACTACTACTTGCCACTCTGGTAAGCTTTTTGTCTCACCAGAGGTGTGCGTCAAGCTGTTACAGCTTACAGCAGCCTGTGTTTGGAAAAAAACATGTTTTTCTATCAACATTAAAAGGTACCGAAAATGATTACCATTCAAGAGCAAAAACAAGTGCCTGGGCAGCAACACAAGTTGAAAATATTTTTGCATTATCAACATGACCTTATTATCAGCAGTGTAAAGGACAGAAATGAGAGAGATGAAATTGGACCGGACATTGTGTGTGTGTGTGTATATATCTCCTAAATCGTTCAGCGATTCAAATTCAAACTTGTGGGAAGTTGTTCTCCCACAACAGGTTAGCCTAAAACAATGTCGTTAATTTAGATTAATTCAACTTTACTTGTACGTACAGTTGTACCATTGGCATGTACAACATAGGGGTTGGTTTTTAAGAAGCCACAGATACAATTAAAATTTCTGTAAGTTGGCTTACAAGTTGTACAGCTGTGGTTGATCTCATCCGCTCTTATCGCCATTATTCTGTCACAATTTTTCATTAAAGTAGTTGGGATGCTTGCTATCTATGCAGAAGGACGACATCCTTAATCTTAATCCTGCCTACTAAACTCTGATTGGTCATTTTGCTTTACTGAACAAATCTGAGATGTAAATGGCGATTCCGAAATCTGGAACCAGGCTAACAAAATTACGTCTGTGTTGACTGAAAATGATTTTAGCAGAATGGATATATTATTAGCTAGCTATTGAGCTTTTAGAGCAAAGCAAAGCTGAATGAAGTGCTAGAAGGTTGCAGTGCCAGATGCCCTACTGTCCTGTCTCTGATTTTACATTGTTTCATCGGAGCTGCATTCACTTCCCCCCTGTGTGTGGCAACGCCTTGATATCAGACAGAGGCCAGCCTGAACTGCTGTCTCAGTCTTTACACGCCTGATGAAATTCTCTGTCCAAATCCTTACAGCAACGAGCATCAACACGTTTTTGTCCACAAGTTATGACAAATTATTACCAGCAGAGCGCCGTGTATTGTCTTGTGTGTGTGATCCATTTGACTTTAGACGCTCCTGTCCATCTCATTTTCACTGAACTAGAAGTAAGTGGCTATTGGTGTGGGTCTGCCAGAATGAGATCTTCTAAGAGATTCCTGCAAAAGCCCTTTTAGCCATGTAAATATTGTCCATATTTGTACCTAAAACTTCTTCTGTGTAAATCAATGGAAATGCGTAATGTTTCAGAGAATACCACAAAAGGGGAGGTTTAGTTGAAATGTTTGGGTTGCTTGCTTCCTATTTGAGAGACAGCCTGTGCTCTCTGAGGAGAGTTTGATAGTTGTTTATAAGGACCGTTGACTGATTGCAGTTGGGTCATATGCACCAAGCAATTGTTTTATTCTCGTGTGTGCATGTGCGCGTTGAACACCAGCCTTCCTCATCACCCATGTGTCTATTTATGGTACAGCTGATTGGTTTCAAATGTCTCCCGTGTACTGGCCACAGTGCCTGTCCTCACGATTGAACGACTTGTATTAGCCTGCAACATATTAGCCAAGGTGAGAGGTGTTTTTTTCCTCCTAATTAAGACAAAGGCAGTTGTGTGTGTGTTTTTCCATTGCAGCTGCATCTGTCTTTGTTGGAAAAAATTAAATAATGTTTGTTGTTTATCTCAGTAAAGAGGATGTATATGGTTGTGTGCTGACGTGTGCATGCATGTTTTGTACATGCGAGACCGTGTCTCTGTTTTTGTCGTAATAAGACAAGTGTTGTCTTTTCCTGGTTTGAAAAGCCTACATTACAGTAAAGTGATGTCATACCAGACTGTTCTAGCTGTTCTATTATTTGCCTTTACCTGCTTGGTCATTATATGCAGGTTGATTATCTATCAAAAATCTCATTGTGTAAATATGTTGTGAAACCACCAATTGTCAACCCTACAATATCACCGCAATATTGATATTGAGGTATTTGGTCAAAAAAAAGGTGATATTTTATCCATATTGCCGAGCTCTAATTGCCTTTATTTTTTGCCTTATATTTCTTAGATTCTGTACTTTTTAGCGCTGATATTTATTCTCTCTTATCTCATTTGCGCCTTATTTTATTCTTCGTAAATATGTGTAAAGTCCTTAATACAATGCACAATTTGAGGCTGACACAAGCAATTTCTTTGTGCTTGCATAATGACAATAAATGTCATAATAAATGTTCAGCTGCTAGTTACTGGCTGTGTCCGTCTGTTGTTTAGTGCTGGGGATTTAGCATTTAGGGGATTAATCAGAGCTTCTTGTTGAAATACTCTCAGTTGACTCATATTACCTTAACCAGGGTTCAAAAGTCCTGACAGTACCAAATCCACATGCTGAATAATCATTCAAACTGTATGTGTGGTGTTTGATTTACAACCCCTGTCGGGGTTATGTTTGATATGTTAATTTCCTATATTTGTCCTGAGTTGCAGTCACATTCTTGCAATCGTGGTTTATAAATAATCTTGCGTCACCTTCAGCTCTTAGCTTTTGGCAGGCCTGAGGGCAGAGTATGCAGCAACCTATCTCTCTTGTCAAAACATGTAAAATAGAGGGCGAGAGTGTAGACTGAGGCAGCGTCACTGTCGCTGACTGGTAACATTACTCTTGTGGGCAGGACTGTGGGTGTGTACTGCTAAACTACATGTCATTAGGTGGTTCTGTATAGCGTGCAGGGGAATTAGCTCAAATGGTAGAGCGCTCGCTTAGCATTAGCATGCGAGAGGTAGCGGGATCGATGCACGCTATATTTATTGCCATGCAGTGTAGGTGATCTTTAATCTGCTTATCGTAACATTTACAGAAGTACTGTACACCATGTTTGAGCACCATGTTTGAGCAACAGCAATTTTATTTCTCAGACAAGTGGCAATGGTTGCCCACTACGAGAGCTCCACTTTATCCAAGAAACAGTTTATGGTAAAATATAATTTTTATATATATATATATATATATATATAATGGATTTATTCTAATAAGGTGGTATAACTGTAACATCTTTAAAGCTTTCAGATGTCTTGTTACAGAATACATGTCTGTTTTCCCCACAGTTTCAGGAAACCTACCAAAAACACTATAACTATGTGGTCAGAAAAAGCTGCACTGTTTCATAGAGCAGTAGATGACTCCTTCACACCCGTAATGATCTAGTCAAATGAATTCCTGCAAAGGTCAGTGAGCAATGTATTTAATTAGTATTTGCTGTTAGTGTCGCGATGGAGTAAACATGTGGCTTGAAATGACTTCATTTCACACTTTCATTTTGATATTTAGAGAATCTTGCCACGTAGGAAAGCTTTTTTGCACACCTCTTTTGTCGGGCAGGTGCGTAGGATATGATCAAAAGTAGCAGATCAAAAGCTCAAAAGCTTAGAGAAAGTCCCGCACACTGACCATTAAGCAAGCAATAATTTATTTAGAAAAATACTACGTTTGGGTCTTAGACCTTCATCAGGTAAATCTTGCCAAAAATAGTCTTAACCCGTACACTTGTAAACCTTTTGTGTCATTTAAAATGATTTGCCTTGTTTTTAGAAGAGCAATATTTCTTTATACTTATACATCAGTATAGTCTCTCCACCTAGTCCTGGGTCCTCCCAGAGAAATGTGCCTCCCAGCTGGATGTGCCTGGAACACTTCCCTAGGGAGGCGCCCACCTCAACTGGCTCCTTTCGACGCAAAGGAGCAGCGGCTCTATTCAGAGTTCCTCACGATGATCTCTAAGGCAGACGCTAGCCACCCTCCTCAGGAACCATTTTGGCCGCTTGTACCCTGGATCTCGTTCTTTCGGTCATGACCCAGCCTTCATGACCATAGGTCAGGGTAGGAACGAAAATTGACACAATTGACACAGGCAGACGCTCTCTTTTCGTCACAACGGTGCGATAAAGTGAATGTAGTACCGCCCCCGCTGCACCGATTCTCCTGCCAATCTCCCCCTCCATTGTCCCCTCACTCGCCCCACAAGACTCCAAGGTACTTGAACTCCTTCACTTGGAGTAAGAACTCATTCCCTACCTGGAGTAGGCACTCCATCAGTTTCCTGCTGAGAACTATGGCCCTTAGATTTAGAGTTGCTGATCCTCATTCCAGCCGCTTCACACTCGGCTGCTAACCGATCCAGTGAGTGCTGAAAGTCACGGACCTATGATGCCATCAAGACCACATAATCTGAAAAAAGCAGAGATGAGATCCCCACAACGACTACGCTTTGATATCCTGTCCATTAATATCACAAATAGGATTGGTGACAAAGCGCGGCCCTGGCCAAGGCCAACTCTCACATGGAACGAGTCCAACTTACTGCCGAGAACCCGGACACAGTTCTCGCTTTGGTCGTACAGGGATTGGATCGTCCTGAGAAGGGACCCCCTCACCCCATACTCCCTCAGCAACTCCCACAATATCTCCTGGGGGACCCGATCATACGCCTTCTCCACACGTGGATGGGCATACTCCCAGGCCCCCTGCAGGATCCTTGCGAAAGTGAAGAGCTGGTCCGTTCCACGACCAGGACAGAATACGCATTGATCCTCTTCAATCTGTGGTTCGACTATCGGCCGAAAAATTACGAATTTAAAACTCAGTAGGGATTAATCATAAAAGCCAGTGATCAAATATGGCTTATCAACTGCATGTTTTGAACAGATAAGATATCTCAGGAAGAGGTTTACATTTCAGTTTGACTGTTTTCCCTTATTAATTTAAAAAGAAATTGACACTCAACAGTTCATTAATTCTTGTGAACAATATCTTCCTCCAATGATACAGTATATGATGATCTGCACCAGAGTGGCAGTCCTAATGAGGGGCAGATATTCAATATGGGAATCAGAGCTGTGTGTGTTTCAGTTGGCAGATCTCATCTGTTATTCCTGCTTTGCTTTGTAGATCAATGATTTGCTTGCTAGAGCTTGGAGTATCCAGAATGAGTTAGTTTTCTTTCTTTATTCCCTCCTCTGTATTGTAGGAAATGTTACAGTGTAATACTACACAAAGGAGACCTGCCAGTGACCTGTTTAGTTTTTTAGTAAAGTAAATGACACGTTTGGTTTCATGTTGTTGCTCGCTCTTTGACACTTTAACTGCATATGCATTGCCAACATTATGAATTCCAACAACCACAAAGTGACACAATCTCACAGACAGGAGGCACCATCACCTTGGCTGCGCATGTGAAAATAATATCAAAGTCAGACAAAAAGTGTTAATTATATACATCTTATCCCTGGAGGTTAGGCTGACCAAAGGCATGCCTAAACATGAGCGCTGACCATAAGAGGCACCTTCAGTCCAAACAAGATTGATTGTTGATTATTGATTTGAGTTATATCACTGGGCTTTAAGATAGTTGAGAAATTGGTCTCAAGGCCTTTCTTCAAACGGGCTAGTCAACAACTAAAAAAAAAATCAGAATTCCACTATAAAAATTAGTCATCAGCAAATAAAGCTGACTGCGGTGCACTTTCCAAAACCTTTGTTACTCCTCTGTGCCTGCTCACTGGTTCAACGTAGTGAAATGTTTGTATGGTATGCTGGCACTTTGCTCCTTCCTCCTCTCCTTCAAATTACTTTTCCAGGAATTATGAAATCATGCGTCACTGTTGCTCACAACAAACTGTTCACACACCTACACAGAGGAGTTAACTTAAAACAACTTTTATAAAATAAAAGTAACTTTTTGTTTTAACACTCAAATACAGTTTTTAGCAATTTAACAAAACACTACACATGTACGCTAACACACACATAGCTAGTTGTGAAATGCAGTGAGTCACAGTCTGACGAGGCTTCAGAGGAAGTGGCTTAAGACAATCACTTACTCGCCCACATGCTGCCATGAAGGTAATGGATATGATTGATGTTGGTGGTGGGAGCAGTAACTAAGATGTTGATTAATCTCTGAGTATAACAGCCTGTTCCAGACATTGTGAGTTGTGAGTGGGAGACCACCAGACAGTCTGCAGTGGGTTTCATTTCAAAACTTGCAGCTTTCCGGCTTCCACAGTTATAAAGTGATAAAAGGATTAAATTATTATAATCTAATGGGCTGGTTGGCTAGGCCATCATTTATTTATTTTGCAGTATAATCTAGTAATTTAGCACTACTAGTACTCCTACTAAATACATAGTGACCACCTTGTAACAACGAGCACAGGTGTAACGTAATTAACACTGCCGCAGTGGTATTCATTTCCAAACAGGCTTGGTCGCTTGATGGTTATAAAGTAACGTTAAAAACGTAGATCTAATTAGGGGAGTTATTTTGCTGGCGGTAACATTAAAGCGTAACTCTCGCCAAAATGCAACCTAGGGTCTTTTTGTGAATGTACCCAAGTCAAACTTTCGTTTAAAAGCATATTTAGGACGAAATCGCCACTTTTAAGATTTACCGCATTTTCATTGTTCGGTCAAATGGCCTTTTGAATGGGAGTCCTAGGGGCACTTTTATGCTAGCCTCAAAATAGCTATTTTATAAAACTTAAAAGGCTCGACACAACATGAAACTTTGCTTGAAGTATAACCAGGGTCTCTACGCCTTAACGAAAGCATTGAGAACATTGTTTGTGTACACAGAGTTTACTAAAAAGAGAGGTTTTGAGCAACTCACGTTAGCAATTGTTGTTTACGCTATCCGCCATTTTCTCATTCAAAAATAGGCGATCTCAGAATGCGAATGAACGGACTCGATAGGAGGAAATGTCATTCTTATATGAGGCTCCTTTTTCAACTACAAGGTCAATATTGTGTTTCACTAATGACAAAACAACAAATTATCCGTGCATTTATATGGAACTAAGCTTTAGGAGCTTTCCATCTTTACTCTCCTCCCTCGACTATTTTTGACCGGCTCGTTAGATGGCGACCGGAAGAACAACAGCTACAGTGAGTTGCTCAAAACCTTTTTTAGTAAACTGTGTACACAAACAATGTTCTCAATGCTTTCGTTAAGGTGTAGAGCCCCTGGTCATACTTCGAGCAAAGTTTCATGTTGTGTCGAGCCTTCTTAGTGTTGTAAAAATAGCTATTTTGAGGCTAGCATAAAAGTGACCCTAGGACTCCCATTCAAAAGGCCATTTGACCAAAAGAACGAAAATACGGTAAATCTTAAAAGTGGAGATTCCGTCCTAAATACATTCACAAAAATGAATACAAAGTACATTCACAAAAAGGTCCTAGGTTGCATTTTGGCAAGAGTTACGCTTTAATGTTATAAGTTAATAAACTTACACAATTTGAGTGAGGATGTTCCTGTAGTATATCCGCTCGTGCTCATGGAGGGAAGTGAAGAAGAGTTCAGTTATAACGTTAATATATCCAGCATGTTTCCATCAGGTATTCATTTCCAAATAGGCATTTTAGCCTGCTGCAGAAGACATACTTGAGCCATGAAGCCCTGAAGCCCCGCCCCCGCAGCTGCACACAGCAGTCGCTTGTATTTTTACATGTTTTCCCCCCAACCTTTATTGTGCGCTCGCTAATTTTTATTCAGTTTATTAATGTTGAATGTGTTGCGTGTCCAACCTTCACCAAATTTGACATGTGTGCAAGTCTTGATGATTATTTATCAAAAATCTCATTGTGTAAATATTTTTTGTCAAATTGTCAACCCTACAATATCGCTGCAATATCGATATCGAGGTATTTGGTCAAAAATATCGTGATATTTGAGTTTCTCCAGCTCTTTTGGGTACCCAGCAATGCACCCGCTAAGTGTCAAGTACAGTACATAAGATGAACGGTTCACCAGATATTCCAATGACAGAAATCCGGAAGGTGAACATACACACTCACACACACAGATATTCCTTCCGTTAGACTTTCTGTAGTTAGATATAGTATATAGAATAACTTTAAGAGGCCTGGGGAGATTAAAAAAAAAAAAATCTTTACAATGAGTACATTTACTACTTTAACTACATGTGATTGCTACTGCTTATGTATTTTCATTTCAGTAAAATAATTATTATAGGAAAAGTCCAGTGTTGACAGGGCTCAAGGTGACTGCTTTCCTGTGATGTTGCAGATGTTGATGGCAAAGTAAAACAAACAGTAATGTCTTGTGCCCTCTGGTGGAGACTTTCTCTTTCTGTCTGAACACCTGAATACAGTCATCACACAGGCACTGAAAAACTAAAAAAATATATATATTTTGAATGCATACACAAGCATGTAAAATACATAGATACACACATATACACATGCATACAGTGTGTCAATTTCATGCTAAATCTGTTTTCCCTATTTGTTTGCTTTATGATTTGATTTGACCGGAATTTAAAAGCCCAGCCACGAACAGCATCTTGCTTCAGCTAAATGCCCTGTATATACATTACATGTGCTGCATTACTTCCTCCAGTGTAACAATGTTTATCTGTATTGTCCATTTTTATATAAACATATAAAAATATAACTTAATGTCAATGTTAAATAGACAAATGAAAACATAACTTATCCTTTTAAGTGTTGATTGTTTTAGGTGAAACTGGTGTAATGTGTGGTTTGTACAGTGTGTGCTTTAACATCCATACACATTTTATTTTGAGTGGGAATTTCTCATGTTATGTAATGTTAATATCGCCAATAGAATGTGCAAAATCCCATTTGTTTTTGTGCATATACACATAATCACTGTTGTTGTGTTTTTTTGTCAGTTAAAATATTGACATTATTGTCAAAGTAAACAACCCCCTCATGACTCTCGCTGTGTCTCCTCCAGGATGCGAAGATGCCACATTCTGTCAACTCCTTCTCGACTGACACCCTCATCTCGAAAACCTTCCCTTTGGGCTTCTTCTCTACCAACGTATGGCCTACGGAGCCGTACGCAGCAGACGGCTTCATCGCCAGCGTCAGCAACGTCAGCAACACCAGCGGGTTAGACGTCCTTCGCTGCACCTATAAGGAAGACTTCAAACGTATTTTACTCCCAGCTGTGTACACGTTTGTCTTCTTGCTCGGACTTCCTCTCAATGCTGCTGTCATACTAAAGATATGGAGGACTCGGCCCAATCTGTCCAAAAACAACATATATATGCTCAACTTGGCCATTGCCGACTTCCTATATGTGATGTCCCTTCCCTTGCTCATCTACAACTACGGCAGTCATGACTACTGGCCCTTTGGGGAGTTTGCCTGTAAATTGGTCAGGTTTCAGTTCTACAGGTGAGATATTTGACTGAATACTGGCTAATTGTCTCTGTGTACAACTGTGTGTTAAAAGCATCTATCATTTTCTTTTTTTTTACTTTCCAGTTAAATAAGAACACTTTTAGTCTTTCTCACAACACAGTACAGAAGAAACCAGCCTAATAAGATTTGACTCAACAGTATTTCCTTTTTTCTGTTTTAGTAATCTGCATGGCAGCATCCTCTTCCTCACCTGCATCAGTGTGCAGCGCTACGCGGGCATTTGCCATCCTATGGCGATGTGGCACAAGCAAGGTGGTCGCAGGTCGGCGTGGTATATCTGTGGAGGGGTGTGGCTGATCGTCGTCGCCCTGTGCGCGCCAACGTTTCACTTTGCTGCGACAGGAATCCAGCGAAACAACACGGTGTGTTATGATTTAAGTACGCCAAAGAATTCAGTGGACTATTATCCTTACGGCATAGCGCTGACCTGCTTCGGCTTCTTGTTGCCTTTCATGGGGGTGATGGTGTGCTACTGTCGGATGGCCCAGATCCTCTGTCGCCCATTCTCCTACCAGGGTGTCTCCATGGCGACTGGGGAGAAACGGGACAAGGCGGTAAGGATGATTATTGTGGTGGCGGTGGTGTTCTGCATAAGCTTCCTGCCGTTTCACCTCACCAAGACCATGTACCTGGTGGTGCGTACTATTCCTGACGCGCCCTGCGAGACCAGAAACTTGTTCTCAATCATCTATAAAAGCACCAGGCCGTTTGCCAGCATGAACAGCTTTCTGGACCCGATTCTGTTCTACTTCACCCAGCCACGCTACCGCCGGAGCACCAGAAGGTTTATGCGCAAAGTCAAAACCCTCAGGGAAAAGGGCACCAGTGTGTGAGCCAACAATATTCTGCAACAGTGTTTTATTAAAGCCTTTTTGCGTCGCCACTGGTGGATCCTAGGAGGCTGCAAAGTGGTACATGGATTGGTTGCCGAGTTTCCTCGTGCGTGTTCTAATGTTAAGTCCTTGATGCTTTTACCTCGTACTCACCTTACCATACCTTCCTAAGAGGGTCTTAAAGAAATGTAGAGGTACTGGCATATCAAGAAGACTTCTGAAATGCAAAATGAAGGTTGTAATCTTGTCATATGAAAGGTAAACATATACTGAGAAAACTAGGAGGAAAAATTAAAAAAATTTGGGGGGAATTCAGGCATTTGGGACACTTCTCATTGAGATTACAGAATACATCTTGTTTTTATTTCATTATTATTGTGACTGTATTTTAAGGCTCAACTCTGTGGTTTCTGATCCAAGAAATCAATTCTGCTGATGGAATTTAGGTGTTATGATAGAAGAAATAATGAATTTATGAATATTAGTTCTACTTATAAAGAGTAATGTGAATTTGTTTAGTACTTGGTACTGTTTACTCTAACTCTAACTGCATACAATAAAGTTTAAATGTGTACAGTCTACACAATTAAACTTCCTTCTACTATTTATTATGATATACCATGTAACTGAGTTACTGAGTTTATGATTTGGTAGTCTATATCCACGATGTTCCACTTGTGGGATTGCTACGGTGCCGCCAGAAATTCCACCGGATGTCCCTCTTTTTTTCCGGCCGGATGTCCGTCACCTTTCAGCTTTCTTTGTGTTGGAATTTTAAACTCCTGTTGATTTATGAGTATTATGCTCCCCATATCTCTGCAGGGTAAATCCAGACAGCTAGCTAGACTATCTGAGTTTTCTGTTTCACGACTAAAACAACTTTTGAACGTACACATGTTCCACCAAAACAAGTTCCTTGCCGAGGCTATTTTGCACAGGCACCGTGGCTCCGTCCGGCGCTTAGCGCCGCCCATGACGATTGTAACTGGTTTAAAGACATGCCAATAAACCAGAGCACGTTTTTCTCCCATTGAACTCATGCTGGAGGTGTTAAGTTTAGCTGAACCTTCAGAGTAAACAAAGATATTGTGGACACCCAAATATCTCAACACAGACTACATGTGTTTACTCTCTCTATGGCCTTGGCAGGGTGAGCAGCACTGTGTTATCATACAGCTGCTACGTCCCCCTTCTTCCATGGAAACACAGAGTTGAATTACTCCTCTGCCTGGAAAGGTTATGTTGGACACACCTGAATGAGACTCGGGGATACCACGGTCTCAATTTACAAGGCATGAGTTTGTAAGCTTGAAATTCCACCACAACTAAAGTAATCTGTTATTCAGATTTTTTTTAAACATTTAATTTACCAACAACCTTTGAATTGCTCTGACTAACTGTGAATGTAATGTTCATGCATTTTAAATGCAGGGAGCATTTTGACCACAATATGAGGTCATGTGCTTAAAAATGTTTTAAAAAAAACTTTTTAATGTATTTGTGTGTGTACAGCATGCATCGCGAGTAAGGTAGTACTGTAATATACTGTATGTTGGGCTCCAGGCTTCAGCACAAAGTGAATTTGTTGTATATGTGTCTGTTTGGTTGAATATTTGCAATGTCTAATATTTTCCACATCTGTCTGAAGTGTGTGTTGTGTGTTGTGTGTTGTGTGTGTGTGTGTGTGTGTGTGTGTGTGTGTGTGTGTGTGTGTGTGTGTGTGTGTGTATGTGTGTGTGATCAGTTTAGAGAGATTAAGAAGTATATGCACGGTGCCAACATATTTGTGTCAATCAGTATTATTTAGAAGATTTTATTTTTTTTATAAAATATTGTACCACAGCGTAGTATCAGGAATAGAATTATAATTTTGTGGACATAAATAATTATGTTGATGACAAAGTAACATTTATGTGTTTTCCTTTTCTTTTTCATACAGCACCCTTGCGTTGCTTGCTTGTGTAAATGTTTCGGATGTTGTCAAAACGTAACTGAAAACAGCCATTAAAAAACCTCACACAGCCTATCATGAATGACTTCTACTACCTTCTTCATTCAGTGGAAAGTCATTTTCTGATGAATGTATATTGTGATCATCTTTTTCACAACACAACATGAACTTTTACACTTCACTAACACAATTTCACTCGGAAGTGTGTGTTACAGATTTCCATGGAATTTATTGGGCAGAATGCATATATCCCAAAACTTGAATCCGTGCTTCCAAACTGAATAAGTAGGGGAATTACTTTGATGCAGTTCTATATGTTTAATGTGTTAAATGTGTGTAAGGAGTTTAGCAAAAGGCCATGATCTACCACCACAGTGACCTGACATTTAACAGGTCAGCCTGTGGAGGGCGCTGCAGTCTGCAGCTACTCATCTCTGAGGGAACAGAACACAGTATTCCTCTCTGGAACAAAAGGACCTGTTAACCAGACAGACGCATGGCAAGCACCACAGAGGGGTTATTGTGCATGAGTGAAAACATTTTTCTTTGTTTTTCTTTGACACTAATTCA
Organism: Zingel zingel; assembly: GCA_023566125.1. Lineage (NCBI taxonomy): Eukaryota > Metazoa > Chordata > Actinopteri > Perciformes > Percidae > Zingel > Zingel zingel. Next base: position 28,533,242 of record CM042316.1, read on the forward strand.
CCAACACCATCATAACACACTGTTGTATTGAGCTATTGGCTGAATATGCAGTTATGTAGTATTAAATCAAAGTGTTACATTATCTGGCTTCCTCTTTGAGCCTTCACCTCTAAAGACAGAAATACTGAGTTTATACTATATCTTAGAAACGAAGTGTGTTTATAGTGATATGGCCCTAGGGATATTTACAAAAAGGCTGCAGGTCCTTAAATGTTGCTCTAAAATGTGTTTTTTCCTGTCTGAAACTCCTGACAGTGCTACTGTCCTTTTCGTAAGGGAAAGGGCTATAATTACACTAGTTTGTCCACAGTATCTGCCTTCTCCCATCAAAAAAGAAAAAGCCTTTTCCTTTCAATCCCCGAGGGGGCTATGACAGCCCCTATACTCATAGTCCCGCCCATCCCCTCTGCCCTATCCCAGGCATTAACATGCAAAAAACAATATAAGTCACGGAAAACCAAATCATGCCAAAAATAAGGAATCCACAAACAGTTTGGGAAATTAGCAGTGGATGATGCGTCGGGCCCGTGCAGGCGTGCTAACCTGGCGATGGGCTAATGTTTAGAAGTAGTAAGGGATTAACAATGGAAAAGTTGTGCTTGTGAACAGGTTGGGGAAGTTTTGGCCCAAAAAAAAAAAAAAAAAAGTTGTAGCGCTTTTCCTCCTTGCACGGATGCGGTTTCGGGAATCGACAACATGTAAGTCTTGATAAAAGAGCAGCACTCACCTACGTCCTCACTGAAAGCTTTATTACTTTATTAACCTCGTTACAGTGCAGTTTGAAACTTTGCCAACAATTGCGTTTTTAAAAGAGTGATTGCTTTTTGGTTTTCATGCCGTTAGTCTTCTGGGGGGGGGGGGGAGCGGGGGCGGGGGGGGGGGGAAAGGTATGGACTACAACTCCAAAAGATTGATTGGACCTTTAGGCTAATATCCGTGGATTTAAAATGTGTGTGTGAAATCTAACAAAAGACATGAACAATGGCAGAAAGAGAGAGGAAGAATGCGGCTGTGTACCGTAGCGTCTCTTTTAAAAAGTTGGGGTCCTGGAGCGCCAACAGGAGTGAATACCAACAACACAAACCAGAGGATTTGGAGGCAGCTGGCGTCGCCCTCCCCCCGGAGCCCAGCAAAGAACAGCCCTTTGCGACGCGTAATGTCAGTGTGTCAAGAAAAGTTTCCAAAATCTCTGCCACTACTACCACTGCCGGCCTCCCGACCGCAGATCCAAAGAGAGGCTCCTCCACTCCTCTTTCCTCTATTTCTCCATCCATCCGACAGCTCACTGAGAAGTTTAGCAGCAGCGCCAGCGGCTCTGCCGGGACGCACAGAGCCTCGCCGGGAGACGGCACAGCAGTGACGCGGGGGAGCAACACTCTTCCCCGGGCCAAGGGCTCCAGGAGAGACGGGTCTCCGTCTCGTAAATCTTCTCACGAGGACAGTGGTGGTGGATATTTCCAGGATAGTGATACAACGACGGCAGAGTCACCGACAGACAAAGTGCAAACGTTTTACTCTGACACCGACTCCGTGTCAGGCTCTGAATCAGAGAAGAAAAGTAAGCAGCGGATTTTTACACGTTTATCAACCGACAGCAACTCTGGTAAGAGAGATTATTCACAAATCAATGCATGTCACCCTGATCCCAGAAAGACTTTGACTACAGATGAGGAAGAGGATGTTACTAATAGAGGGGCTCCCCCACCCTGTAAATCTCACAGAAGTTATCTCTCTACACACCACAGTGCCTTTATTCCCCTGCACTCTGAAAAGTGGCCCAGTGTCACAAAAATTAGACAACTTTTTGATGAGATACAAGGCCAAGCTACACAGCAGCACAAGACTGACTCTTCTGAGAATTTAAAACCATCCGTCAGCCCCAGTAAAAGTGCTCCTCTTTCGGATAGAAGTGACAAGGTCTCGCCTTGCAGCTCTGCTAATGAAGCCAGTAGCCTGTCTTTGCATGGCAAATGCATTGTTGGAGCACAAAGGAAAGAAAGCACTGCTTGTTACGGTATGGACTGTTATTCCAAAACTGACCACCAGCAGTACTCAAATGATGAGGAGGCAGACTTAGAATCACAAAGTTCTAATAACAAGCACGTTTCTGGCAGAAACCCTTTTCAAAGCAGCGGCAGTAGCAGTCCCAGTTGCACTGGGGGTAGTCACTACCAGAGGATTAACCCATCTCCATTCAGATCTCATAGTCCCAGCACTGAGGCAGAGGCTGCCCACAAGACCCTTAGGACAACAGGGTTGACATCTGACCCCAGCCCTGACCTTCAACCCCCTGCTACTTCGTCTTGGAGTCGCTCGGAGAGCTTGGACACGTCTTCCTGCTCCTCCTCTCTTCAGCGGCCGACAGTGAGGGAGAGAAGGGATAGACAGGGGGTCGGGCTGCCCAGGGATAGTTTACATTCCTCACATAGCTCCTCTAGAGCGCCAGCCCCCACCTCCTCCCTCTCCTCTGTTCCAGCTCCAGATAAAGCCATTACCTCCTCCTCCTCGACTGTAGCTCCCTCCACCCAGCTAAGAACCCTAGCAAGAGTTCCCTCTCCCCTAAGCTACCACTGGAGGTTTAGCTCTGGAGACGAAGAGGAGGTGCACACCAGGAGAAGAAGAGGAGGTGGAGGAAGCAGTTGGATTGTTCCTTCTTGCCCAGCTCCTTCCATCTCCTGTAGAGCAGCAGAAAGGGGCGCCACTGAGCGAGGAGGTAGCTATTTATCCCACAGTAAAAATGGCTGGTGGGGTGCTAAAAGCATTGGCAGGTCTTCAGGCAGTGAGGAGGACAGCCCTGGTTCTTTAGGTCTGCACAGTCGAGAGGCAGTGCGCCGCCGCTCGCTGAGAAAGAAGAAGAAAGTCAGTGGAGCTGCTCTTGCAACAGGCCATGATGATTATGATGATTATGATGATCATGATGGCGAATCAGAAGACAGCGACAGTGACACGGCCTTGACAATGGAGCACTTAGAGAGGCACCCCCAGCAAAACACAGGAGGAGAATTTGCAGGTACAGTATCTCAGAGCCACTTGGTAAGAGCACCCAGCAGTCATGGTAACAGAGCCAGGGTTCAGCAATGGGAGCGCATCTCCTCACCTGTGACATCCACAACACTTACTGGTGTATCACGAGTGTCAAAGATCAATATCCCCCCATTTGTTTCCAGTCCTGGTGGTTCACATTGCAGCAGTCGGTACTCCAGCACTGAGACGCTTAAGGAGGAGGACCAAGCTGGCTGCGCCAACCGTGCAGCAAATGTGTTATATAACACAAGCGGAGCAGGAGGCAACACTAGCAGAACTGCATCCTCGTCCATGCTGAGTAAAACTTACCATGGGAATTTTACCATGTACCGCTCCCCAAGTTTTGGCCATGGGGATAACTTCTCCCATACACCTGTATGGGTGCGCCCCAAGATTGTGCCTACAGTCACCCCCTTATCTAGTGTACTTTCCAGAGAAGGCAGGGTATCTGCAGGAGTTGAGGGTGGTGAGACCACGGCATTAAGGAGGACCACAGGTGGGGATGGGGTGGATGATAAAGATAAAAAACAAATATCCATGTCCAACCCTGATATCGCCTCAGAAACCATGTCCCTCTTAAGCTTTCTTAAATCTGACCTGTCAGAGCTCAAGGTGCGGAAAACTAATGGAGACAAATCCGGGGTCATGGAGGGGACACCGGTGTACAGGATGGGCTCACGGGCTCATGGCGGTACCCTGCTACCTTCTGGTCGTCGGCCGTCACTGAAAGACTTGACTGCCACCCTGCGGCGTGCAAAATCCTTCACTTATTCAGACAAACCCACAACAGCAGTGAGGTGTTACTTGACAGGTGGCGCCACGAAGAGGAGTTCCTCTGAGCAGCAGCTTGACTTGGATGGAGAGGGGGATAGAGGGAGAGTGTCTGTGTCAGATAGGGAAGTAGAAAGTGATGGGGGTGATTTGAGGGTTAGGAGAGGACAAAGAATGAGGGATTATGGATTTGATGATGAGGAAGGGATGCCAACTCCATTGCAGGAGCGGTATGTGCAGGAAGCCAGGCAGGTCATTCGAGATATCTGCCAGATGAGTACTAGAGAAGATGATGACGTAGATGTAAGGAGAACTGATAATGATTTGGTGGATGAATGTTTCCAGCTCAATAAAACAAATGAGGAGCAGGAGAAAGCAGGAGTGAGCATTCAGGATCAGGCAAGGACAGATCAAGAGGCTGAGTTTAAGAACACAAAAGACAGGGATAAACATGAGCGGGAGAGAGAGAACAGGGAGAGGGAGAGGAGCGAGAGGGATGGACAAAGTATGCAGTTGGAGAAGCTAAACAGCAGGGGCACAGAGTACAAGGAGAAGGCTAAGAGACAGAGCAGAGAGACAGAGAGAGCTTTACTTAAGGGCGAATCGGAGGAAAGCATGTTCTACGACCGCTCTGTGGATGAACTTTCTGGCCATGAGTCTAGTTTAACAGATGAAGGGATTGTGACCGAGCCAGAGACGAGCCCCAGTGACCCCTCTGAGAGGTCATTCCTGGGGTCAGCAGGGGTTAATTTGGGTTCACAAATTGCTAGGGATGTGCTAGGGCAGCCTGTCACCGTATGGAATCAATCGGCTCTCCATGAGGCGGAGGTGTTTAAGAAAGAGAGAGAAGAGATGACGGAGAACAGCCTGAATGGTACAAATCGTCTGAATGAAATCGGCGTACCTCCCTCCTTGCCTCGTCATGCCCGTATGGCTGAGAGTGACAGTTTTATCATGGAGCTGAGCAGCACTGCTGGTATCACAAATGTCAACACTAGCATTGAAGAAATCAACACCAACAGCGCTGTGTTGCTGAGGTCAGCAGACACCGCAGGAGGAGGAAGACTTGAAGCCCCTGCGACACCAAGTTCTGTCCGTCGAAGGCGCAAGTTCTCCCCTTCTGGTAATAACAACACAGGCTCCGATTCCAGTAATTGCAGTAATGCAGAGTCAGCAATAGCAGCTGTTGGAAATGGGGAGTCCACAGTCTACCGCTCTCTCAGTGACCCCATGCCTCAGCGGCGCTGTTCTGTGGCAGAAGAAGGGAATAACAATTTTTCCTCTGTAGACAGCAACCTGTTAGGATCCCTATCTGTCAAAGGAGGAGGAGGTGCTCCAGAGACCTCTGATGTGGCCATCCTGTCAGAATACAAGGGCAGTGTGGCCAGTGACTTGTCAGTTTGCAGTGATGGCGGGCTCCGGGATGATGCTGTCCGTGACTACAGTGGGGTTATCAGGAGCATCGTAGCTGAGCCAGGTGCAATGGACAGACTGATGACAGATGACCATGGCAATGGCAAAGCTCCCAAGAAGAAGTCATTCAGTGACCCCAGTCGCCGTAGCGATGCCCCTTTCCTTTCCCAGAATGACCCTGAATTCAAAGGTCAGATTGGCAGTACTCATCCAATCAGTGAGCTCGATCAACCTGGTTCGATTCCACCTTCCAGCAGTGAGCCGATCCTAAACGAGCAGAGGGAGGAACTGTGGGAGCCAGAAGTGAAGCCTAAACACTCATTGCCGACACAGTCAAACATAAAAAAAGTCAAGAAAGCTCGTTCCCAGTCAGAATGCACAACACACTCTGATAACCATGATGCTGAAGATGATGATTTAATAGACCAAAGTGGAGAAGAGACAGAGCTGCAGAAGTTTAACTTTAAGCTGGCTGAGGTTCTGTCCCCTAGACTGATCCGTCGGCCAACCAGAAAGCGTCCAAACAGGCTGGCTCAGTTTTTCCCTCATGAGGACCCATTTGAGCCCCCAGAACTGGGTTCAGAGGAGCAGGAGGATCACAGCATCCAAACCAACCTTACCCCTCCCTTTCCCCCACTGCAATCCAAACCCACAACCAGACCCAAGCACGTCCGCCATGCAAGCGAACCCGCCACCTTTATCCCCATCTCCCCACCTCCACAACTCCAGCCACTGAAGGAAGTGGACTGCCTTGCTGTCCGACCCACTGCAGAGCCTTCAACCTCAAGTAAGCCCCCAGGAGACGAGGCTCCATCTCTGGAGCATGTGACCCAGAAATATATTTTGGAACTGAGTACTGCTGAGGGCCCAGGGCCTCTACCAGTGGCCAGGGATGAAGCAGAAGGTTCAGTGTTGGCATGCGAGGGGCCCAGCGAGACCAGCACCAGTGGATTTACAGAAGCTGGACCCGAGAAGAAGAGCACAGAGGACACTGCATCCACAGCTACTCCACAGAGGACCAAGCCCAAAGTGGTGAGTCCACAATTTTTACCATTTTCAATGCCATGTGTGAGTGTGTGTAAGTGCAAGGCTGGTGTGCTCAATGTGCTCTTGTTGCATGGTGTCTGAGTTCTGATGATTCATGGTTTTAAAATTTGGTTTGTATTTGAGTGAGAGAGAAAGGGGGTGTAAATTATTTGTAGTTGGCCTTTTCAGATGTTTGTGATATGGTGTAACTGATTTGTTTTTGTGTAACAATGAAAGATAGATGGGATTTGAGGTAAAACTCAAAGAATGAGAAAACAGTTACTCAAAAGAAAACTAAGAGTGTGTGTGTGTGTGTGTGTGTGTGTGTGTGTGTGTGTGTGTGTGTGTGTGTGTGTGTGTGTGTGTGTGTGTGTGTGTGTGTGCCTGCCTGCCTGCCTGCCTGCCTGCCTGCCTGGTCTTTTATAAAGTACTGTGATTCCAGACCAATATCATACATTTCAGAGTGGATTTGGGAGCAGTACTACAATACAGAAGCCATTAAAGGCTGACCAGTGTTAAACAAACATCAGAGGATGTTATTAGTTTGATTAAACAAATCTCAGACTAAGGGCTTTAAGGCTTTCAAGGCCCAGTGCGCGTGGGTCTGTTTTCTGTATTTGTTTCATCCAATATGATTGTCTCTGTGCCAGAATCATAGAGAGGGATGTAATAAACAGATGACCCAAACGCAGTGTGTGTTGATGTGTCTGTGATGCTGCATTTACTCAATAGTGTCTAAACAATGAGAAACTTCTGGTTTGTTATATCATAGCAAATGCAAAGATTACCTGATTAGGCAGTGACCACAAATCAATATCGTGATGATTATACAAAACAATAAATTGACCATGAATTCATGGTTTAAACCACCACTGTGTAGAATAAGAAGTATAAACTTACAGTATGCAAGTCATTTTGTCCGATAAACGTAAACTAAATCAATACCATGATGATTATACAGAACAATACATTGACAATAAATTCATGTTTTTAAACCACCACTGTCTAGAATAAGAATTGTATGGTAAACTTGCAGTATGCAAGTAGTTTTGTCCGATAAACGTAAACTAATGTAAAAAAACCTAAATACAGATGAATGCACACACTGTTATTTAGTAAGGTTTGTTAAGTAGCCACTCATGAGGTTTAACTTGTGTAACAGTGCGCTGTGGGAATTAGATGTGTCTGTCTTTGTATGTTTCTGTCTGTGTCATGCATTGCTATACACCGCTACCTTCACTCATAACACACACACACACACACACACACACACACACACACACACACACACACACACACACACACACACACACACACACACACACACACACACACACACACACACACACAATCTCTCCTGGAGGTCTAAGTTAATTTACAGTCATGGGTGTGGCTCTGAATACAGTAGGTGTGGAGAAAGTGAAAACAACATTGGGATTACTGTCCTGTCTGAGCTCAGGACAGAAGGTTGCAGACATATCATCCAGGGCTTTGCCTTCATTACATGATGATGATTATGCTCCTCTCCGGTCGGGAGGCCAAATGTTGCCTGTAGTTGCTTGTGATTCTTCACTGTGTATGTGTCAGTAATGTGGACCATGTTGTTTTTTGGAAAAAAAAAAAAAACATTTTGTTTTGCCTTTTGCTACTTGACTTTGATATTCTCTCAGAAAGCTGCTTTGCTGCCCATTGATATTGTTTCCATCTATTGCCTTGGTCTTCATTAGTTTTTTATTGTTTTACTCCCTTGGCCCATTGTCCTTGCCGTAGTGACATTAGCAGTAATTGGCGAGTGACCAGGCAGGAAATGGGTTTAGGAAAATGGGAAGTTGTTGTGGTTACTGAAAGTGTTTGATGATGTCCAGAATTAGCGGCTGGCATGTGTATATGCACACTGCATTGTGTTGCGTTTTGGTTTCCTCTTTCTTCTTTCTGTGTATGTGTGTGTGCATGTGCATATTGTTTGTCTGGAATATATCAATGGCTTGTTCAAACGGTTGGAGCCCAGAGTTTTGCCAACATGCAGTGTTTAGAGCATTGACCTGCAGCTATGGTGCACGGTGTGTTTGTGGGATTTGGACTGAATTTAAAAACTGTGCCAAGCTAAAATGGGGCACAAACAAGAAAGAAAGAAAGAAAGAAAGAAAGGAGAGAGGTAATTTTTTTTCTCCCTTTTCTGGAGACTGGAGTGTGGCTTGTTTCACCCACAGGACAGTGCCCGCTTTCTGACAACAAAATTATTTGATCTTTGTCTGTGTTTCTGATCTACCCTCCTTCACTATTACTTTGTCCCATTTTCACTTTTTCTCCTTTGTTATGCATCCACATGTTGGGTCAGTCAAAGTTTATAGTCTAAGTCTGAAATAGTATATCAGTATGTAGAATTTTTAGCTCATACCCCATCTCTTATTGTCTTTTTTTAATATTAATTATCTAGCATTCCTCCTGCATGTTATCTTATTCTGCTTTTTGCTGTCTCTCTCTGTCTCTCTGTAACATTTCAGTGAAGTGAGGTCATAACGTTTGTCTTAGTGTGAGGCAGGCTCCCGAGCCAAATGTCAGGTAGAGGGAGAGAGAGAGAGTTGGAAGGAAACGCTTGCTGGCAAAAAAAAGCCACAGGATCAAAATAGAACCGAGAGAGCTGAAGAATGACATGGTGTTGGAGGGAGGGGAATGAGGGGAGGAGAGGCAATGGGAGATAACGATAGAAAAAGGCTAGTTTTCAATTGAAACGGGTATGTACAAAATCAATATTGCGATAGCCATCTTCAATATGTTGTGATTTACTATTATTTTTTACTTTACTACTAAGTATTCAAAACCATACGGCATACATTTAGACTCATGTTTACTTTTTTTTGCTTCACTAGAATAACATATAACAGCATGTTGTGTTCTCAAATGTTTGGGTCCTCATGTGGGGCAGATTTGGGAAAGAAATTTGATTAACATAAATTTAGACGGAAAAACTCTGGTGAAGTCATCTGTATAGGAGTTAAATGACAGTTGTTTCAAAATATTATATAGAGAGACATTTATTGACAATATGGTGTTGCCACCCCCAGAAGAGAGAGAGTGTGAGTGTGAGTGTGTGTGTGTGTGTGTGTTTCACCTTAGTGGGCAGCAGGAGTGCGACCCATCTTCCCTTCAGTCACAAGGATTTTTGTGTCATGCAATAGTGACCTTATTTTAATATATAATATACATCTTTCTCTAAAACCCTGCCCTTTGATTTAACAAGCCAAACTTCTCAAATGCATCAGTGTTAAATGTTGTCAAGCAGAAAAATAAAACGGTCCACAATGAGCAACATTTATACAATATTTATATCAACATTAAAATAAGTTAAAGGTGCAGTAGGTAAGTCTTATAAAACTAACTTTCTGTCATATTTGCTGAAACTGACCCTATGTTCGAGAAGTACTAGTAGAACTACATGAAGCAGGTCATTTAAAAAAAAAAATCTGGCTCCTCTGGCACCACCTACAGCCTGTAGTGCGATTTGCAAAAATCCACAGCTCCCTGTTCAGATGCACCAATCAGGGCCGGGGGGAGGGTGTCTAACTGTGTGTCAATCATTCTCCCTTGTGGGGGGAGGGGCTTAGGAGACCGTTTTGGGATTTAGCAGAAAAGGGGGAGGGACTGAGAAGTTGTCTGTTCAAATTTGTTGGCTAACTCCTGGATCTTCGCAATCCTACCTACAGCACCTTTAACAAGTCTAAAGGCCCAGACACACAGAGCCGACGGCCAAATGTCAGTAGAAAAGGCAGTTGGGCTGATCAGTCTCCCCAAATTGGTCAAAAAAGTGCCTCGGAACACACCAAAGCGACGAGACGTAATGTCTCCATAACAGCAGGCGGCGCTAATCTGTATTGTCGCCCCAAAAATGAAATCTGGCAGCTGATTGGATGAACGTGTCACATTGGTCTTGTTTCTCCGGAAATTCAAAGACAGGCGGCTTGTTCAGAATACGATCTCATATCGTACTAAAATAGTTCACCGAAACATGTTTCTGAAAACATTTTAAGCGAGAAATAGGCCATGCAGTTGCTGAATCTGTCTTCATTTCAGATCAACAAAGTTGTCAGTTTAAAAGATTTTCGTCAGACTTTGAGAGACTCTAGTCACGCTCATTCCGCTCCCCGTTTCTGGGTTAGCACTCTACCAATCAAATGGGTCATTTGAGTCTGACTGCCGGCATTGCCCGCCCCGCTGATTTATACATGTCAAATCGGCCAAAATGAAGGACGACGGCCCCTCGGACGGACGACGGCACGGAACACACCAAACAGACTCGAGTCACTGACCTCGCCAGACTGTCCAACGGCGATTATCGGCTCTGTTTGTCCGCGCCTTAAGAATATCGTCAGTCATTCAGTAGCCTACCAATTGTTGGCCATAGTAATAGGTGTTTGTATGTACTTTTTGCATTTCCTTGAAATAAAGGACAGAGCAGCTGTGTGTGCCACACTCTTTCTTCTGTTTTTAGAAAGCGACTCATATAAAATAATTTCTCAAAAGTCATGCATTACCTTTTATCCTAATGATGAGGCCAGTACATGTTTAAAGAGGATGCTAGCTGGAGTGCTAATGGGAGAAAGAGAGGGGGAAATAGAAACTCGGAGAGAAAGAAAGAAGACAGACAGATCGGTTTGTGCTTTGCTCTGCATGGATTAGGTCTAAAAGCACAGTGTTTATAGCTTCAGATGTATGACTGACTTTGTTTTATCAGGCCACCCACATGGAATCAAATACTTTCCCTCTGCCCAGCCTTTTTTCTTTCACTCCCCTGTTGCATTCCCCACTCCTGCCCAGATGTGATTGTGCTGTTGAGAAGCAGTAAAGGAAGAGATACTCAAGCAGTCAGCTGGTTTGTTCTTGGCTCACATGTTTGAATAATTGAGAGGCCAAAACGGGCTTATTAGAATATGGATGCTCTTAGGCGTTCTTAGTTAAACAAACACAGCATCATCAGAATCAACTTATTTTGTCTAATTGTTTATGACTCGTTATTGGGAACACACTAGAGGGGAAACGGGGGGACTAATACCTCACTTTAGCAGAGATGATGGGCTTTAAAATGAGCTATCACCATAAATGTTTGGATTTGTTAAGGGTCAGTCAGCATTGAATCACAAATGCACTGAAGCAGCCAAAACTGCCAAAAAACTGCGATGTCACAGCACAGTGTTTCAGGGAGCTGTTGAAGGCAAAGGGACTTTGTGACATCACTGATTGGTGCGTAGCCAAAAAGGCAATATACTCAAAAGTTTCAGCACATAGAGATCAATGCAGCAACTGTTTTTGGCCATAAGTGGCATTGATTTCATTGGTTTATTTTCTTAAATCAGTGATTAAATGTATCTCATGGGAAAATACTTGGTAAATAAAAGGATACCATGGGTGGGCATGTGCAGAAATATTATAGGCTCGGTATTATAAACACATCACACAACAGTAATCAAAAGGAGCTTTTACTGTACAGGAGAAATTTTCATTTGTTAAATATATCATCCCTGAAAAGAAACTATAAAAAAGGCATGCATATCCCTGTACCCATAGGATGGGTGCTTGATCACACACCAGGCTCTTAGACTATACTGTATCATTCCTCTCAAATTGAATACTTTTCTTCCAGGGCTGCTAATGGAGCTCTATTCTGTAGTTAAGAGCTATCCAATAATAAATAATAATAAATGCAGACCTAAAAGTAAAGTTAAAGGACACATTGCACACACAACACACACACACACACACACACACACACACACACACACACACACACACGCACATATATAAAGGATATAGTGCGGGTGTTTGGGGTTCTTTTTAACATGCAAAGGTCAACCCAGGTTTAGTGAGGGATGCTGAGCGAGGTAAAGGTGAAGGAGGGATGAAAGGATGCGGATGTGGTTTGTTCTGGTTGAAGGTCTCCATGACTCAGCAGATGAGAAGGAAGAGGTGGGATGAATCAGAAGATCAAAAGGCCACACTGCAGATATCTGTGGCTTCAATGACACATAGGCAGCCTCTGATGTTAGACATTTTGAGTTCACTTATGCCAGTGGAGGCAGAATACTGTAAGAGCTTAGAAGGATGGATCATTGTACTGGGAGCATGGTGTGATTCTGTTTAGAAAATGCAATGGCATCTACTGGTCGTGTAGATTGAACGTAACAAGGATTTGTGTTTGCTATGGTTTCTGTTCCTATGCGGTTAAGGTCCTAAGAGAGCAGAGAACTTTGGAGAGAGAACGACCTGTACCTCTAGCCATCTTGTCTTTTACAAAACACGCACGCACGCACGCACGCACGCACGCACGCACACACACACACTGGTTTGCCTGGCTCTCTGTCTCACAAACACAATATTGCTTTTGGGACAGGCACAACAAAAATGTTTTGTGTTCCTCTGAGTGGGAGTGAGTGTGTCTGTGTGTGTTGGGGGGGTGATTTAATATTAGACTTATTTGGTTTGGTTTGACAGGTCGGCCAATTTAAGAGATGCTGAAGTGATTTTGATAGATAACTGTAGCCAATTGTGTGCAGCCAAAATCAAAAGCTCCTTGCTGAGGAAGAGTCCAGTATATTGTTTCCTGCAACAAAACCTTTTCTCTCTGCCGGTCCATCTACCTATCTATCTTTCCATTACCTCTACCTCTTGTTGAATTATATAACTCTCGTACCACTCTCTTGTCCATGCAGTAAATATGAAGCTGGAGCCAGCAGCTGCTTAGCATAAAGACTGGAAACAGGGGAAAACAGCTTGCCTTTTTTATTTGGGTTCTGTGCAGTAATCTCCTGCAGTCTCAGCTGGTTGACTGGCCTGTAAATGTCAATATGTTGTTTTTATACTTTGTTTCCTGTACAAATTAAACAAATGAGAAATAATGTGTTAATTGCTAAGCTTTAGAGGTGCTGGTAGACAGATTGTGTTACCTTTTGTAAAGAGCCAGGCTAACTGTTTATCCTGTTTTCATTCTTTGTGCAAAGCTAAACTAATTGGCTGCTGGCTCCAGCTACATAGCATACAGATATAAGTGGTAGAGTTCTTCTCATCTAACTCTCAGCAAAAAAGCAAATGAGTGTATTTCCCAAAATGTTTAACTGTTCCTTTAACTAACATGAGACTCCATCTGGTTTTTCACTGTGGGAAAATAAAACTCTGTGGGAAAACCATTCTGGATGTCCTTGCCCTTGGTTGGTGACAGTTGCAATATGCTTTGGAAATCTTTAACTTTTTTTATTTTTATTTTTATGGGATAATCCCTGCATTTAAATTTTTGTTATTCATTATAGCTCGCCAGTGGAAAGGCATGGCAGTTTAAAACTGTGAAGAGTGGCTATTGGGGTCGTTTTCTATCTTTTCCCCCCTCTTTGTTATCCTCTCATTTCTTGTCCCAGTCGCTCCCTTCAGACTGGCTCTTTCTAACTCTCTCAGTCTGTGTGGATCCACCCAGTGTAATTACAGAGCAGTTTGCTTATGTAAGGAAAGCCTCCTCTGAAGCAGCACTTTCTAGCAGAGCTTTTGAACAGGCAGATTTCTATACTAAAGTGTGTTTTTGTGTGTATGTGTGACATGAATAATGGTTGATAAATAATGGTTTCACATGGTTCTTACGCTGGTTTGAAAATGGGGTCATCTGTTAAAGATTGTTTGCGTGTGTGCCATAGATATAGTAAGTTATATCTTTTGGCAGGGTTTCTCTCAGTCATGTTAGTCTTCCCTGTAGTTTTCAGTCTGCGTCATACATCTGCAGTCCACGTGGTCACAAAGATGTCTAATGTGAGAGTTTTAGTTTGCAGTTTGTTGATGATTCACCCAATGCAGGGCTGCACCGTTGGCTGCCATGTGCTAAGTGGAATTGCCTAAGGTTTACCAGCTGGTTCTAGAAAACGGGGAAAAAAAGTAACTGTAAAAATGCCACAAAATACTTTACATGCCGCAACAACAAAAATCCAACAAAATCAACAATTAATTTAATAGTCTGGTAAGCAGCAGGATACTTACCAGCCAGCAGCTCAGTCTCTCTGTTGCTGTTTACTTCTGTCTACTTTTCACAGTCATTGCTGCACAGCACACTGCTGTGAGATCACATAATGTTAAATAATTATTAGAATTTAAACTATTTTTTGATTAATTGTTCAGCCAATTGATTTAAAATCCCAAAGGCAACAATTTGGATGAAGGATCAATCATTTATTGGTTCAAGCTTCTCAAATATAAAGATTTGCTGCTTTTCTTCTTAAATAATAACAAACCTGCAGTGGTTTTAAAGACAGTAATTTGAATATGTCACCTTGGGCTGTGGGAACTTGATGAATATTTTTTACAGTGTTTTGAGATTTAATTGAACGATTAATCGCTTCATCTAATAAGATAATCAACAGCTGCAGCCCTCACTTGGTGGTTACGGCATATGTGGTGTTACTTAAACAATGCATGGACTTGAGGAGCCACAGTAGAAAGTATATCCTGTCCATGCTACCTTCTGCTTTTCCTCTAGCTTCAGTAACTGTTTTCTGAAAGTAACTGTTTATTTGTCTTTCTGAAAAGCTTAAACATGTTCCTGGGGTTTCAGCTAAAGGGTCATTTACTAATGTACTTGATAGTCAAATGTGAGTGCTTCAGAATTTTAACATTATTATATCTCATTTAACAGCTAAAGCTCCCATGAGTTTTGACAGTGTGCTAATGACTGTGACCAATGGGAAATGCTGCTAACAAAACAATCAAATACATGTTAACTAGTTACTGCTGTCTTTTAGCTAGCAGGTCACTGCTCATTCAGTCTGCAGACACCACGTTTACATGCACACAATATTCCAGTTTGACAGTGTTGGCATGTGTTGACAAAAATAGGCAGCAGCATTGGCTTGTAGCCTGTAAACTAGCTAATAAATAGGCATTAATTAGCCCCTATGGGGTGAGTTTGAAATCATAGTCAAGCACTGGAAATAGGTTAAAGACCTCAATTTCCTCATGTTATGGATATTTTCTGTGTTGTGTATTGTAGTTTTAAAATGTTTCTGTTAGCTTGGCCCCATCTGCTGCTGTTTTGTCTTTTTGTGTCTGGTAAGAGGCCGACAGCCTGGGAGGTTTCTCGTTACAGGTAATTCCCAAGTATTGATACCCGTAACTGATACCACCTTTTGCCAAAAAAAGAATTATCCAATGCTAGGGATATAAAAGCTGTTGTATACACAATAAAGCTAACTCCAGCTAACAAGGTAGTTGCTAGCTGTTAGGGTAGCACATCTATGTTCCCAGGGTCCTATGTTCCCCAGCTCAATATCCTCTTAATATGACATATTAAGGAGACCTTTCTCAGCAATGTTTTTTACTTGGTCAAATGTTCAATGTATGTTTCACCTACAGCTGAGAATAGCCTACTGATATTACTCCTTGAAATCTGCATCCTCAAATTTGTGGGCAAGACAGTTTTCTCAACTTTGGACTTGGGAAACGTACATATCCCTTTTGTTCTTTTGCCATTTCAACTCCCCCACCAATCTCTTACAATGTTAGTTAATGCCAACAGACATAGGACCCTGAGAACATAGAGGTGACTCCGCTGTTAGCCAGTGAATGATGTGTAGCTGTGCAAAAATACTTATCTTTTCATATAGCTAAGTAAAATTTACTTGGCATTCATGTTACTTAGAGATGTGACTCTGTGGACCATGAAAAGTGTGATTCCGGTCGTTAACAGCAACTTTTATTTTTTTATTTTCAGTAGGTTGAAAACATACTATATCCTGTGTCTGAGTCACTTCCTATTTAAGGCACTATATTATTTACTACCACACTTAAATGGAAAATAATTCTCTTCCTAAAAATCTCATGTCACCACACCTGTCAGTGATGGTGCAAAATTATGACATAATCACATTAGTCACATGTCTGAATTCCTCAGTTTATTGCACATTTTAGAGAAAGCTTTTGAGTGATACATTGTGAATGTGTGAAGGGGGGGAGTGATTTTGGATGCAGCAGCAGTCGGCATAACACTGTCATAGACACACTCAAAAAGCAGAGAATGGACAGCCTAAAGTCACATTATTATGCATATGCTAGTATGATTTTGTTTATGCGCATATCTCTCCGTGAGTGATTGTCGTGGACGCGTTTCCTGCGTCTCCCCCAGTCACTCACACAATGGTACAACTGTGTCACCAGTGCAATGTGTAGCATAGCATAGTTTACAGCGTGGTCGGACACACACACACACACACACACACACACACACACACACACACACACACACACACACACACACACACACACACACACACACACACACACACACTCTCTCTGTCTCTCAAACAGGGTTTAGGTCTTGGTCTAGTGGGTTGAATGGGCTGTTTATTCCTATTCTCTCACTTGTCTTTTGTCACCCAGAGAAACATGACAGTAGAAACACTCTGCTTCTTCCTCCCTCCTCTTTTTCTGTTATTGTCTTCTTCTCACCCTCTCTTTCTTCTGTCTTATGGCATCAGTCCGGCGGTTTGGATCATGCTCTAGCTGTCAGTTGAGAAAGTCTCGTCAAAATGGGATTGGGAGAAACTGGAAATGTCGGAGTGTTGTTCCTGAGTGGCTGCTGGGATCTCGGATCAAGGCGCAGGGGGAGGAGGAGAGTGATTGGAGAAGAGAGACGGGAGCCGCTAAGGCCAAAGCAGCCTCACAGGCAGGTGGTGATGATCCTCTGTGTTTGTATGGGATGCGGTTTAAGTCATGTTGGTTCGTTTGAGTCACATTTATCTTTTCTTGATATTTTTCAAGAAAGATTGTTTTAAGCGTAGCTTGATCCAATTAGGTAGTGTGATACTTTGTGACAAAAAATGGATTTCATTAAACAGCAGGTTGTTTAATTTTCGATTCAAACTTTTAAACTTGTGTGTGTGTGTGTGTGTGTGTGTGTGTGTGTGTGTGTGTGTGTGTGTGTGTGTGTGTGTGTGTGTGTGTGTGTGTGTGTGTGTGTGTGTGTGTGTGTGTGTGTGTGTGTGTGTGTGTGTGTGTGTGTGTTGACTCAGAGATTAAATAAGTTAAAGATATATAAGATAATGTTTAGCTCTATGCTGCTGTCATCATATTAACTTGACAGTGACATCACCCCTATCATTAGGATTTCATCATTGTGCTCCCCCCATGGTGCCATTACATCATCCACAGCACTTACATGACACCACTATAGGGCACTGTAACGTTTACCTACCCCTCATGGTTCAGAATGTGTTTTAGATACATTTGTCAGAAGAAGAATATTCATATAGTGACTTTGATATTTTTCTTGGTTAGACCCCTTTTGAGTATGGATTTCAATGAGATGAGTGAAGACTACAACATTTTTTTTAGTGCCTGTATTCCTGCTTATTATTTCTTAACTTGAATCCACACAAATATTTTATTCTCTGTTTCAGTATTTAGAGTAATGATACGTGACAAATACAGTAGATGCAATTTTCCTACACAGGATCTTTTTAAAGTTAGCATTTGTTATTTTAAACTTCTATTGTCTGATGCTCCACATAAAGTGGTGCATTGCATATTTCCAGTAGTAGTGCATTAGGCAACTCAGTATTAGCAGCAGCAGCAACCATGCATGAACAGAACAAGATAAAAGCAATACTTTACAGGTAGCACTACACTACCAGGAAAATCTTAATTGGTGTGTTCAAGCAGGCAAAATAGATGCTTATAGATGAAAGTAAAGACTGACACATGCTTGGATCACTGCAGACGTTTTGACCAGACTAGTTAGAATATTTGTACAGCTTTGTTCACTACTTCTACTACACCTCACCTGCAGTGTATTGGTGAGCAATACTACACCCTATATACGTACTTTTCACAAGTATCCGTTTTAATGAAGTATTTCCAGTTTATTTTTTTGTTTACGCTGCCTTCCCTGGCTATTCTTCTTTCCTGTGCTTAATTCCAAGACTAATAACTTTGAGTTGAGAATGCACTTACCATAGAAAACTGCTTTAGCAGAGGATATTAAGGCAAATATTGTATTCTATTTTTCTTCTAGTCAACCCCACAGTTTGTAAGATACCCAATCTGGGGAGTGTTGGATCTCCACATTGCCCCCCCATTTGGCATTGACTTATGTTTGGATTTACAAACAGTTTATTGTCGGTGTAAGTGTTCATTATAATTCTTAACCTTTTTATAGGTCTTATGTGCAAGAGACAAAGGTAATCATTGTTTTTATTCATTAGGACAATTCACATTAATCAACATTTCTGTAAATGCGCCAGTGGTAGTTAGTCAGCTAATTTTCAACTGTAGTCCTAGTTACATAGAATGCATGTCTTTATGATGAGAGGAAACCCGCTCAATGGTGTAACCATTGCCTAATCCTAGTGCCTTCCAGTCAGTACTAACCCCTGAGCCACCACTATCAACTTACATTTGTCTGACTTTGTGAGGATAATTTGTAGGAATAAAATATTGTATTCTCTTTTTAGATTACAGCAGATCATTTAATAATAGAGCCCTACGTTTCCTTTTGTTAAAATTATGTATTATACCAATCCGCAATCAACACCCTTGTTTTTAAATTCCCAAAACTCCAAAAGAGTGACCCGTTTCCTTTCCCTGCCCCCTCACAGGTGTCATTGAGAGGCTTGATCACTCTGGCCACTGTCAACCTTTGTACTTAAGTAAAACATTTTGTCCCAAGATGAGTTTTCACAAAACTGTGAGTCAGCCTGGAAATATGTTGACCTTACCTCAACCGTGTGTGTGTGTGTGTGTGTGTGTGTGTGTGTGTGTGTGTGTGTGTGTGTGTGTGTGTGTGTGTGTGTGTGTGTGTGTGTGTGTGTGTGTGTGTGTGTGTGTGTGTGTGTGTGTGTGTGTGTGTGTGTGTGTGTGTGTGTGTGTGTGTGTGTGTGTGTGTGTGTGTCCGTCCGCTGTCCCTCGACTGTCTCTTACGAAATACAACGGCAGTAATCAGTATGGCAATGATGAGGGTAAATGATGATGACTGCCATTTTTCTGAAGATTGGAGGTGTGTGTGTGTTTCTCCGAAGGTATGTTTGAAGGGCTCACACAAAGCTCCCATCACCCAGTGACAGCCAGGGGATTGTGGGTAATCAGGTCTTTCCTGAAACAATGTAGTCCTTCTTCACTCCTCAATAGGCCCCTTTTTTCAGCCAGGCCTTGACTTCCCCCCCCTTCAAACATTGAATTCACCAGTTGGCATTTCAATTGTATGGTTCTGATATTATTGTGAAAGGAGGAGAGAAATTATTTCAGGTTAAACTTCACTGAAGCGCATTATTTTCTCAAAGATTGTCAGAAGAGGACTAAATCTTGGTAACTGATCTCCAGTGTAATACAAACAGCAATCATTTTGCAATTAAGGGTGCTTAAAAAACATGTCTGTGGTAAAATCTGAGGGTCCAAACCCAATGAAATGGCAACAGATACCAGTGGGTCTGACACCTTTCACATACTCACTATATCGTTCATTGTAATTTTGTTGCACGTCATCTTGGCCACATGTCTGTTGTATTATTTTGTTATTAAGTTAGTGAACATTCATCATTTCAGTGCAGCTACAACTCTCACTGAGAACTTACAAGGTTGTGAATGAATGCTGAGCAAACAAAACACTCGCGATAAGATGCCTAAAAAGTTCCTAAAAATAGTTCACAATCTGACCTTGAAGTTTCAAACCATTTTTCGTGGCTTGAAAGGAGTAGTGCATCCTCATAGCCATCATTTTGATTTCAAAATCATTTGTTTGCACTTTCCTTTGTTCTAACTGTCGTAATCTGTTATGTTTTTTTTCCTCTCAGGTTATCACATGAATGACATATCTTTCTCTTTTCTGATTATGACATTATCATTTGACCTTGTGTTTAACCTGATAATGAAGCTGATTGCCATTTTATTTCACTTCACTATTCAATCTGACATCGAGCTCATGCTGGAATTATGGTTCTTTAAAGGTGCGATATGTAATACTGACAGCTAGTGTTTAAAATAGTTACTGCAGTACAAATTCAAAATACTGGAGAGAGTCGTCTCCCCCGCCCCCTCCTCCACAGACTCGAAGTTCACGGAGGTTGCAAGGTTGAGACCGCAGCATCCACAACAATGTTGCTAGACGCTTGTCTCACATAGCCAGACATTACTTCACAGCACAGCGGAGTAGCTAACATTAGATGATGGCTATATTGACAGTCATAAAAGCCCGTGCTCACGCGGCACTCTGTACTCTAGTCGTCCTCTCCACCCAACGGACAGACACACTTCCTCGGCTTAGAATTACGGTGAGAACCATGAAAAATAACATTACCTTGCCGTCCTCTCCACCCGACTGAACACAGTTTATTGGCTTAGAATTACGGCAACAAGTGGCCGGGTTGGCTCAGTGGGTAGAGCAGGCACTTAAAGGTTTATGCCTTGACGCAGAGGTCCAGGGTTCGAATCCGACCTGTGACGATTTCCTGCATGTCGTCCCCCTCTCGGTCTCTCTCTCCTTTCTGACCTAGCTGTCCTGTCAAAGGTGGAAAAGCCAAAAAAAATTATCTTTAAAAAAAATAAGAATTACGGCAACAATTGCTAAACACACTGCAAACTCACGGTCCTCTCTTCCCGATTTACAGCCCACCTCTCTTGGCTTCAAATAACTCACCGTTGTCGGCTACGGCCGCTGAACAGGCTACACGTTAACAGCCGTGGCCTCTTGCCTGGTCCTCCGGTAACGTTAGCAGTTAGCAGAGTTAGCATGGTGGTGTTAGCCAGGACCAGTCGGGATCACTTTACTGGCTGTGTCTCAATTGTTTTGGTTAGTAACCAACTTGGGTACTCTCGCTATATGATTCAGAGGGAGTACACAAATGTTGAAATGACATATAATGCCCGTTAGTTGAAGCCGTGATAAATTAGCCTGAAGCTAATGCTTACCTGTTCAGGAGGAAATTAGCCAACTTGGCGTCCTTTTGGGCTCTAAGCTGTCTCCATCTTTCAAATACATCTCCAATATTTACCCGGGGTTTGTTATGTCTCTGGGCAAGCAACTGTTAGAAACATGCCGTTTTGTTTTAGGTCGGGTAGAATCTATCTACGTTGATCCTGTTTGTTTGTTTGCTGCTTTCATGGCTGTACTAACGTTACAGCTGTAGCGCACTGGGTTACATTTTTACAGGTATATCTGGCAACCCGGCCTGGCTGTCAAACTGGGCAGTTGATAACAACACACAGGCCAAAACACAAACAGAAATTCCTTCATGGAACGGAAATTTCAAAAGGAAAAAATACTGGCATTTAGAAAGATAGTATTTCAACTTAACTTGTTTCCTTGATATCTGATGACGCATTGGAGTCATTTTTGGATTTATTACAGTAAATATATTACATATTGGACCTTTTTAAGATTGACAAAAACATTTCTGGGAACAAACCCTGAGAAAGGTTTTATGGGTAGCTGCAGTAGTGATTGCTAGGGGCGTTTTGATGTAAAGTTTGTCATGTCAGTCATAGAAATATGGAGATTTAAGAGCTGTTATTTTTTACATTATTTAACAACCTGTATAGTTGTGTTAGTCTCACCCACAACAAATTTCTGGTAATATTTTTGTTGCTATTTTTCTGGCTCCTTGTGGAAAGATAATTAAATAATAATTAAATTGGCCTACAAATCTCTAATAGGCTCAGTTGTTTCGCCAACTGCGAACACAGCCATCTCTCTTCTTTCCTACCTTTGTCCAAATGAGTGCCGCTCTCTTTATCATCCGTTATAGTTTGAAACCTTTTGAAGACATCAGATGTCTTCAAACATTGATCTATTGCAGTAAAGTCATGCTACTATAATGTGAAAGAAAAGGCTGTTGCAGCAGCATAATTGTCTCAGTAGAAAACCATATTGTTAGCCTTTGAAAGCCAGCCTGTGATCTATGTCTGATTTCTAATAAAGCAAAACTGCCATCAAGATAATAAATGCCTTCAGCTCTGTACTCCTTCATGCAGACAGAATAATCTATTCTTTATATTTGAAAACCACGCGGTATTGGTTTATAATTCGAAAAATGTGTGGAGAGGTGAAAACAACGTGGATCCTGCCTTTTAAGGAGCTATTTCTTCTGTGTTATCCTTCTTGCAGGAACCATAATTGTCTTCATTGAGAGGGCAAGGCAGGAAGTGGGTTTGGGGGAGGCATTTTTGACCATCTCTCTCTCTCTCTCTCTCTCTCTCTCTCTCTCTCTCTCTCTCTCTCTCTGAGACACACAAAGCAAAAAGAAAAGACAGTGGGAGCTCTGCTGCTTCAAAAGACCGGGTGACTCTTTTTAAGCAACTGACACTGTATTTAGGATAGACAGTGATGGAGCTGTGGACTTTCTTCTTTTTTTTTTGGCTTGAGAAAGATGATTGCGCCCCTATGTGTATTCTTTTTTGCCCATGGCAACCGTGTGTGTGGGACGGGTGTGTGTGTATGTTGCCTTAGGAATGTGGTGACAGCAGAGGGGCTAGTTTTTCTGTTAAAGGGAAGAAGAAAGTGAGAAAACTGAGCACAATAAAACAGGTCTTTAGCTTTTTCTCTTCCCCACCTTTCTGTTCACCTCATCAGTCTGTCTGCTCTCATACTGTATGTTCACCCCCCAACTTTTCTCACTGAGATCATTGTTTCGACGTTTGACTCTCTCTTGCTTTCTTTCTGACCCTGTCTACATCTTTCTCTTTCTGTCTCCCTCACCTCTCTCACTCTATTTTTATCCCCTCTCCCACTGAGCTCACATCTGGATCTTATTGACAGAGTGAACAGCCCTTCAGCCATAAAAGACGTGTGTGTGTGTGTGTGTGTGTGTGTGTGTGTGTGTGTGTGTGTGTGTGTGTGTGTGTGTGTGTGTGTGTGTGTGTGTGTGTGTGTGTGTGTGTGTGTGTGTGTGTGTGTGTGTGTGTGTGTGTGTGTGTGTGTGTGTGTGTGTGTGTGTGTGTGTTAAAGAATGGCAGGCCATAATATAAACACCTCTTGGTGAAAAGAAGATTTCACCAAACCACGCATGCATTCACACACAGTGTACCCTCAGCAGCGCCAGCAATGTCTGTGATTCATTTTTTATTATACCCCTAATTTGTAGTAATTTGATAAAATACTAACAGTGAATAATGCAAATTGGGACATGTTTTTTTTTTTTTTTTTTTTTACATAAGTCAAGTGTCTAAATTTAGATTTTCAGCATGTAGTAAAATGTTATCTGAACCTGTGAATAGATACTTACTTACTTACGCTTTGGAGGAGGGTCTGGCAAAGTGAGACTATACTAATATCCTAATACCCAACTGCATTTTCCTCATCATTTTAGTTATTAAATAATCGGTTATTATGAGTTATTATATAATCAATCAATGTAATTCTTGCATCATCAGCTATAAATTAGATTATCAGTCAATGTAATTCTTGCATCAGTAAGTCACGCATCACCAATTCGCCTCTCATAATTTAACAATTGTTAATGATGTGTTTTTTATAACATCTGAGAATTTCCAGTTCTTTAAGAGGGACATTACATGTTGACAAGATACACTATACAGCAGTTATTACTTTGAGTGTCAATTTTGCATTTTAGAGCAGGTAATATTTCTAAAAGTGATACTCTCTTGATTTTGTTATTATAATAACCATATTTCACTCAACATTTTCAATTTTCCTTAACTAAGGTGATAAACACGGCTTTCTAATCGGTCCCTGGGATTGTCTACTGTTTTTACCTAAATGTGTACTTAACATACAATTTTCAATATGTATCAGATAACAGAAGTAAAACATAAAGCTAAATCCCTGTTGTGCATCTTATAAGCAACTCTTTGTGTGCAAAGAGTCCTGCCTTTGATTATCTTTGGGTTTTGTTTTTTTTAATAATGAGATCTTGTGTATTGTGCAAATGTTGCAGCCTCCCATCCAATTATTTTTCAATCAGTCTACTCTGATTGCATAAACCTCTGGTGTCAGGTACCAAACAAACACATAAGACTTACATTTCACAGGTACGATTTAAAATACAAATGGTCTCATCCAAAAAAAAAAAAAAAAAAAACTTGATTTGCCAAAACTTTTAGCCTCTCTTTAGCGGTATCTTCTGGTTAACACTCCAAAGTGAGTGGGATGGCGAACACGCTGTGCACAACTTACACCATAAATCTAACAACCACCTTAGGTACTGAGCACTAAAAAAACTCTCCTAACAGTTGGTGAGCAGCCTCTGGGGGCAACACCAGACCTTTTTGACCTCTCATCCCTCACCTCTGTCTCACCTTTGTGGCAGCTAAACACTTCAAGCATTAACCCAGCAGAGATTTACATGACCACATCTTATCTTCCAAAAGACAGACTGCAGTCCGGGCAGAAAAAAAAGAAACTTTGTTAACCAGGGAGGAGCTATGTCTGACTGGCTGACTTTTTGGATGTCACACCGACTCTTTCACAGTGTACTGGTGAGCTAGGAAATAATGTGAGTTGACTGTCAGTGTGAGAGGCTCGACATGGGTAAGGATAAATGTGCTAGATAAATCCGAGATCAGGCTTGAGGCCCAAGGTAATACTGGTAATAAATGACAGTGATAATGGGCAATAGAAGAAGAGCATGGACGGGGCTCAGAGTCAATCATGTTAAACTCATGTCAGGCTGTTGTCTCGCTGTCTCTTTCTCGTCTGAGATAATTGTTACGGTATTTGTTTGCATTAAGGGCCACAACATAAATATATGGGACTTGGCTTGTGTTTTCCACAGTGAACGAAGAGCGTGTGTTTGGTTTGGATGTGTGTGTGCTCTATTAATAGAAAGAGGAATGGTACAGGCCTGGGAATGTTGTCTTCTCCGGAAAAACAAACTTCTTTCCCTCTCTGTCCCTCTCTCGTACTCTGCCTCTCCATGTAATATAGGACTGACATGATGGGGAGGGAAAGAAAAATGACAAGATAAGAGCAAGTTGGAGGAGGATAACATGAGAGAAGAATTTTTTAGAGGGCATGGACAAACAACGTATTTTGTCATTTTAATTTGGATGACTTGTAGATTTTACATCTGGCTAATACTCTAGTCCTGATTGAGTCTTTGCTGTAACATAAAGAAAAGTGAACTTTGCTGCAACGCAGCCATATTTCTAATTTGCTTACTTTCTGTTCAAACTTGCAGTACAAGTAATGTTGCCTTTTATCTTGTTTGAATAAAACGTTATTGGAATTGTCAACGGAAAAAACAATTGGGGGGATCCATTTTTTACGTTCACCGTTGGCTCCCACGTCGTGACTTTTCGATTGATCCATGCTATGTGAGCATTGATTAATTTTATAGTTGTGCTGAAAAACGGCAATTAAACCCTTTATTAAATATAAAAGTGTACTGTGTCTGCCAGCTGTTGACTCCCTTTGTGTTGTTGTCAAAATGTATTTTTGGACCTAAAAGTCACACAGGCCACACATTTCACTGACAGTTTATTGTCTGTACTGATATGTGTATATTTACATGTACAGTACATTCCTTCTTGTACAGTATGTGTGGATGGATGCAGTGTGTTTGTGGCTACCGTGTGTGTGTTCATGCAGACATGCTACCTGGATTCCTGCATTCCTGTCATTTGGGCTCAGGCCAGAGCATTCTGGGAAGCAGACCAGTGCAACGAGGAGGGAGGGATAGATGAAATGAAAAAGAGAGGATTCTGGCTTCTTTTAATTCCTTCCTTTCTGAGGCAGATATCCCAGGGGTTATTTTTGTCCCCTTTAAGAAGCCGTAGCCATAAACAGGCTGTGATGTAAGCTCTTGTCTTTTTTTCTTCTTCTTCTGTTCTCTCCCTTCCTCCTCTCCCCACCCTTTCCACTGCCTCTCAAAGATAAAATCTGAGGTTTTCTTAAATGCTCTTGACTCAAGACCAAAAGTAGTTTATCATTTGCCGCCCAAGGGACTGAGAATACAAAACCAAGAATTCTGTCGAGATTTTGTTGTAAAATGATCTTCAATACCTACCACATTAACCAGATCCTGGCAATTAACATGAACCTTATATACTTTTTATGAAGCATGTATTGAATGCCATAGATATTTTAAAGTGCATTAGAGTCGATGATGGGAAGGGGATATGGGGAACACGACAAAGCTGGCAAAGCAGTGTACAAATGGCGAGGCAAGAAACCTTTAGTTTGAGTTTAGTCATCATGCGCTTGCTGATCTAATCGCTCCCTCTGAGAGCAACACTGGGACTGAGCCCGTATCTCACACACACACACACACACACACACACACACACACACACACACACACACACACACACACACACACACACACACACACACCCAACACTGCCATATAAGGAGAGAGCGAGAGGGAATTGGGCCGGGTTGAAACGGGGTCTCTTTAGTTCTCTCCCTTTTTTTTCTTCATTTTCTCTGGCTATCCTGAAGTTCACTGGCAGCTCTCTCTTTCTTTATTCATGCTATCATCTTCCGTTTCAGTTTGCTCTCTTATCCTGCTTCTTGTGCTCTCATACCCCCCCCCCCCCCCCCCCCCCCCCCCCCCCCCCTCCAACTGTCTTTCTTTCTCTCAATAGACATACACACCCAGTTTTCGGAACGCTCTCTCTGTACCATTTAAAAACATTTTCTTTCCTCCCCGGTTTTACTTATGAGTACACATTAACTAAATGTCCCACTGCTCACAGGCCCCTGTTCAAATAGACCATAGATATTAGCCCAGTCCATGCATGTGGTTCACAGGTGTGTAAGGCCATTAAGAAATAAGTAAGTTTTAATCTAGAGTACAAGCAAACAAATGAGCACTTCCACTACCACTCAATGTGAAAAAGGCAGTTTTCTGCTTGGCTGTTCACACTTCATTGTTATTGCTTGTTTTCTGCAGACACTCTGCATTTCAAAATGTGTTTTTAGAGACTGAGCCCTGCAGGCGACCCCATGTGTATTTGACATTTCATAATGTGTTTTCAGTGGTTTGGCTTGACCCACGAGTTGTACCTTTTGTGCAATTTACTAGCTGATATCAATATTTAGCAATATGAGGTTCTTGCGGGAAACCGACAATACTTGGGCTGAATAGTTCAATCACTGTCGTCTTTTACCCTAAACTGCCTCCAAAAGGCCTGTTTCTGTTTTCAATATTGATTCTTTGTGTTTGTTTTGTTGGTATAACCTTGATCTGTATCCCACAGCCAGGACAAATGTTATGATCAATATTAGTTTCCTTAAATCAAATCAAGCCTCTAGGACAAACGATGTGTTTATGAGGAGTCAGAAAGTTCAGTGTGTGTCACTTAGTGAATATTTTGACAAAGCAGTGGTTAATGTGTACAGTAAAGATGACAGAGAGCACCCCCTGTGGCTTCTGTGTTTTCTGTGTGCGTGCAGATGTAGTGGAATGTGACTGTTTTAATGTGAGCAGTTATAAATGATCCTGGGAGTATCCGGTATCACAGTGTGTATAGTCTGTAGTGGAGATAAAGAGAAATGTTTTCCTTTTTTAGTTTTTGTCCCAACAGTTGGGAGCACAACTCATGGGAGGGTGGTCTAACAATGTACTAAGTGTACCAACAATAAGCGGAAGACATTTTGACATGTCACAGTAGGAAAAGCATAGGTATACATAACCAACATCTTCTTCATGACGTTCATGTTGTGTCCTAAGAATTTTAGATATCCCTGAAATTCCCCTATTGAGGTTTTGAGTGAAATATATTGACACCTGTTGGATGGATTGCCGTAAAATTTGCTACACACATTCATGTTCCCCTCAGGATGAATTGAAATACCTTTTGTGATGCTCCAATTTGTCCAAAACGTTGGTTCATTACCAAATACCTACAGAACTAATGACAGTCCCATCAGCCTGAGCTGTATTATGTGTTTATTGGTAATAAATAGCAAATAGCGTGCTAACATACCAAATGAAAACCATGAACATGCTAAACGTCATACCTGCATGTTAGTATGGCTGTAAACTTTTGGGGCCCTATCTTACACCCGGCGCAGCGCGGTGCAAAGCCCGACGCAAGCGTCGTTGCTATTTTAAGACCGTCCAGCGCCCGCGTCGTTTAAATAGCAAATGCACCTGCGCCCATCTTTGCGCCCATGGGCGTGCTGGTCTTATAGAGAGGTGTGTTCAGGTGAATTCTTGGCGTATTGCTATCTTGAGGCAGCGGGAAGTGATCGCGCTGTTGACCAACAAAAACCTGGTCTAAAGTCAATAGCGCAACATTTAATTATTTTAACAGCGCATAATAAAAATACGCCAAGATTCGTGAACAGCGAGAGCCTAGGCACACACACAGGGACGCCCAGCAGCACACAAACATGCAAAAGATTAAAAATAAAAAATATTACAATGTGAAATAGTATTATGATATGATCTGCTTGCGTGTTTTCACTTCACACACAAGCAGATCAGTTTCTTCTCTCCTTCCTGCTCAGCAAATCCGCCATCATAATAGCAATGCGCCAAGGTACAAACGCGCCTGTCATTTAAAGGGAATGGGAGATGACACTCTCATTGGTTTATTGCATGTTACGCCCAAAACACACCTATGATTAATTAAGCCACAAAGTACAACCCATGTGAACCTTCCGCCCGGCGCACGGACCCTTTTTTCTGTCGTCAAACTAGCAAAAGTGGATTTGGACACACCCTAAACGCACCTGCGCCTAATCACGCCGTGCACTTAGATCAATAAAATAGGGCCCTTCGTCTTGTTTGTATACTAAACTAAGCTGCTGCTTTAAGGATAAATAGGGGAAATGGAGAGAAAGAGGAATAAAGTGGAGAAAGAAAGTGAAGTATGAAGTGGAAAGGGAAGAGATGGGCTTAATCCACCACCCAGTGTTTAGTCTTGGCTAAGCTGTAGTGTTATAACAATGCTGACTAGAACTGTCTAAGTGTTCTCGCAGTCTAAATTTTTCTCTTCTTGCTTTTGGCCATAATTTTTTCTTCATCCCTGTTTGTCTTTTCTCTCCCTGTCCTCCTCCCCTTTTCCCACTCTCAGCCTTAAACTACTATATCACTGCGCTTGGGGCTGAGTGTGTGTGAGAGCATGTCCAAGTGCTGCTGAAGAGCCAACATTATCACTGTGTTTCCTGCAGGGAAATCCAGCTGATAGTCTCTTCAAGTTCCCTATATTACTGGTACGTCTCCTACAAATAACACATACAAATAAATGGGACAGAGATGTTTTAGTTTTTCTGATTTTTGTGAGGGAGGCGGTGTGAGAGAGAGGGGAGGATTTCTAGAAATGATCAGAGAGAAAGAGATGACAGAGAGTGGAAGAAAGGACAAACTGGGTGGGAGAGACAGACACAGAGAAGGTATTTCCGGAGTGGTGTTGGGGTTAAGACTTGTCTCTGTGGCTGATGGCTATCTCTGGATCCCAGTGCATTGTGGGAGAGGTTGCTGGACAGGAAGTGCATTGGAGGTTAGCTTGTCAGGCTGTCGTGGGACAGGAAATTAAGGCTGTAGAGTGGATCGAAGGCTCCTCCTGGTGTGTCCCTGTAATGCTGTCTGGTTGAGGATGCTGAAAAGGTTCCTTTGAAGATGAAAAGGGCACTAAACTCTTTTTTTTTTTTTTTTTTTTTTAAACTTACAAAGATTTACTTTATTATGTAGTTTCATGGAAAGTCTTTTTGTCTTGAAAACACCTTACAGTTTGTAGATATTAGATTTTGTAAAAGGCTTTAAAATGCCTTTTACAATGAAATACAATTATTTACAAATAAGATAAAGTGCCCATAATCTTCAGTAGGATGTATCTTTCTCGATTTTTCTTCATCATGATCTACTCTCCACTTTGTAAGACAAATTTTGTAATCCATACATTGATTTCTTGAAAAGATGAGATGATGTGTAATAAATGAGTGCTCACTCCAAACTCCAATCCAACTTTATGGCCATAAAGCAATGCCTTGAAAATCATTGCAGGAACCGTAATTCTACTTGTGTTAAAAAACCTTTTATAAACTGTATGGTAAGGGACATTTAATACAGCTTTACATGATATCCACTACTCTTTAATCAAATATACTTCTGTGTGTTCATTCAGTCATAGGTGTTTTGAAAATGAATATTTTTTCAAATGAATACCTTAAATGTATTTTTTCATACAATATTTGACTGGTAATGTCATGGCCTTGGGTTGTAATTGCATTGGAGTTTCTCCCCGACGGTTTTGTTAGCTTCGTCTATATATCATATCATCTTAGGTGTCTTCACGTGTGTGTGTCAGAGCAGAACAATAATCGTGTGTGTGTGTGTGTGTGTGTGTGTTAGCCTGAGCGTCAATCGTGTCCTTGCTTCAGCCTCTCCTCTCAGGGACAAAGACTCTTTTCACAGCACACGTATCTCTGTCACACACACACACACACTCTCACACACAAACACAAATCCACACCATCCCATAAGGGTGTATTTGGAGTAGATCTGGTTACCTGTGTGCTCTCTCTCTCTCACACACACACGCTACAGTTTCGACAACAATCACAGCTCTGTTAGATACCATGTGTTGTTTACTTTGCTTATTAAACTCTTTGACTGTCGTTCTGACCTGGAGACAATTGAGAAATACCAAAAAACCAAGTATCTTATGTAATATTTTCTAATTTTCCTATCAAAATGAAGCTATACTGTTTGACAGGTGCCCTTTATCTGATGTTACATAGCTTCTGAATCAATCCATTAATGCCCTATCTAGAAATGTTTAACCGCGACCCTGTGGCAGGAAGACAAAAAAAAACAACAGTTACTCTTTAAGGATTTTTCAGTATGACTACTGCCCCCTTGTGGAGTGTGTGTGTGTATTTTGTTAGTTACCTTGATTAAGCTACAGTAAGACATGCATTAAAAAACAACATTGATGTTTCTTTCAGCACTCAGTTTCATTGAATTCATTTATACAGTATTTTACCATATTTATTTGGTATTGTAAGAAAGAGTCAGACGGAATGAAAGAGGGTGAGATGGGGTAAGGTGAGGCAGAGCTTTATATTGACCTCCCATTTGGTAGCTGTGGGAATCATCTTTTCCCCTGGAACTATCTGTCATTATCATGTTATCCAGCGTTGACGCGGGGAGCTAACACCACTCCACACACCTGCTGCTGCTGCTGCACACACACACACACACACACACCTGAATGACGGGATGTCATGATTTATTCTCTTTTAGTGCCTGTGTATCTGTACTTTCATGAGGGTTGTTTTTTATAAACGCCAGATGGAAAACTGGACACACACACACACACACACACACACACACACACACACACACACACACACACACACACACACACACACACACACACACACACACACACATGCAGATGGACCAAGCTGTATGCATGCACAGGTGTGTGATGAGAAATCTGTTTTGATTTGTTTGGGCAGTAATGCGTCCACATCTCCTAAGGTTACTCCCTCTCTCTCTCTGACACACACACACACACACACACACACACACACACACACACACACACACACACACACACACACACACACACACACACACCTGTGGACCAGTGGGTATGCTGACAGGTGTCATCAGTCCTCCTACATGTTTATCTAGAGACTCACTCTAGACTGACTCAGTTTTTGTGGGGCGATAATGGCTCAGAGGCTGTGATACAGATGTCACAACAGCTGTCATTTAGCAATTAGTATCTTATAGTTGTTATCTGCATGAATATAAAAAAAGTATTAGTTTATGTTAGGCAGATTATAAAACGTTTTTTTTTCTCAAACATTGCATGTCCTTTTGTCGACGATCCCATTGATGAAAAGCTTCACAGAGAGTTTACGTCGGGAGATGATATTGAGTCCCGACTAGATGTATTTTCATTTCCACATAACCAATTTGAGAGGTATTTTCTTCAGTCGATCAGATAGATTTGTAGATTTTTAGCAAACTGTAGTTTTCTTTACAACATTGGTGATGCGGAGCATATTAGTAAAGCCACTATATGCAGAGCTGTCAGAAGAGTGAGACTCTCTCTGAAATGTTTGTTTTTTTTAAATGTTTTTGTAGTGTTCCCTGGACACAAACCAGTAAGAGACTTTAAAAATTAATTTGATTAATTAATTATATTTCTGTTAATGATCATGGTGCTGCAGGCTCAGAATGGGATTAGTAGTAGCTTATTTTTTCACCCGCAGGATTGCACCTAAATGAAATTATAGGTGTAATACCATTCCAGTTTTCACAAGTAATATTATAGGTTACTGTGATTAAAAGCAGCAATGTTCTCCCACACCATTTCTCGCTATTTTGCAGCAGCCGCTATTTGCTTTTTTAACGAAATATATGTTCAAACTTGCTGTATGTGCGCATGAATATTTCCGCCGACCTGTTTGTTTGTGGTTGTTACCATGGTGAATCATAGTGTCATGGCTCCATTCATGCTGCCTTTTTATAGTGGTGGTGCACACACTTAGCTCTGAGTCAACCTACTCTGAGTTGATTGAACCAACTCACATCAGCTGTTCTGGAACCGAAAACTCAGAGTTTCCTATCTCAGAGTAAATCAACTCAGAGATCAGGGTTAGACTCAGAGTTTGTTAAACCTCCCTTCTGAGACGGACCGTGAGTGAGTGAGTTAGTGTGGCCCCAAAGTATCAGTGATATTCAATGTATGTGTTATTGTCAAAGAATCACACAAAGTAGAAAATGATATACAATAATGAATTACTAACAAGTATGTGTTTGTTAATAAATAAACGAATGACGATAGAAACAGAGATGCGGATATAAAGAAGGCAAGATCTCCCCGTTTATTCTCTACAGAACTATAAAGCATTAGAGAGGCGACACACCAGCCCGATAATCGGCCGTCGGACCGCCTGGCGAGGTCGGTGACTCGAGACTGTTCAGTGTGTCCTGTGACGTCGGCCATCCGAGGAGCCGTCGGCCTTCATTTTGGCCGACCCGACCTGTTCAGTCGGAGACAGGGCAGTCGGGACTCACCCGGAAATGGGGAGCGGATGAGCCTCTCAAAATCTGACAAAAATCTTTTAAACTGACCTTTGTTGATCTGAAATGAAGACAGATTCAGAAACTGCACGGCCTATTTCTCGCTTAAAATGTTTTCAGAAACACGTTTCGGTGAACTATTTTAGTACAATATCAGATCGTATTCTGAACAAGCCGCCATGACAGTCTGGCTGTGAATTTCCGGAGAAAAAAGAACCACGTGACGCGTTCGTCCATTCAGCTGCCGGTTTTCATTTTCTGGGAAATAATCAGACTGTTAATGGAAACAATACAGAGCAGCGCCGCCTGCTGCTATGGAGACTTATTACACGCAGAGCGTATGCTAAAGTCGGCGTCGCCTCATTGTGTTCTGAGGCATTTTTTGGACCTCGGGGGCCCGACTGATCAGTCTGACTGCCTTTTCTGCCGACGGTCGGCCCGTCTGGTTGGTGTGTCAGGGCCTTTAGACTTTGGAGGAAAGTTATTAGTTTGAATTGCTGTTATGGGATTAAGTGGCCTTTATTTGGTATTAAAATGTTGTTACTAAAGAAAAATTCTGTGTTCCAACTCCGAAAATGCCTGAGAGATTGTGGTCTCTGTCACCAGACCATCAAACT
Organism: Zingel zingel; assembly: GCA_023566125.1. Taxonomy (NCBI): domain Eukaryota; kingdom Metazoa; phylum Chordata; class Actinopteri; order Perciformes; family Percidae; genus Zingel; species Zingel zingel. The sequence goes on from CM042316.1 coordinate 28,567,056, forward strand.
TGTCTATTGTTTCTATGGCAACAAGGATTAAAGGCCATTTTCCTGCCACTAGCTTGACCTTTTTAAATGTCCATTTGTGATCTTTTACTGTTGTCACCATCTGATCTCAGTTGGAGAGAAAGAGCCTGAAGTGTGTTTGGGTTTATCGCTGGACCAAAGCCACCACATACCATGCTTAACTTGAATGGGGAAAATCTGTGTTTATCGATATCTTAGTCAAACTATAAAAGTGTGGTGGACGTCAAATCACTTAAAGCAACACTAGAGAACTTTTCCCACTTCGGTCCCCCTACAGGTTGGAAGCAGAATTGACCATTACATTATATTATGCAATGTTGCCAGATTGGGTAGTGGATCTGTAGTTCGAATGAACTGGACAGTGTAATTAAATGGACAATTCCGCTTCCAACCTGTAGGGGGACTGAAGCGGGAAAAGTTCTCCAGTGTTCCTTTAAGGCTTGTTATGTATGTTAATATCACAGGGCATAGGGTATTTTTAAAGCTACTGTTGCTTCTCTCCGTTCAGTTCAGCTCAAACCCACATGCCGTTCCGTCTTCTACTACTGCGTTTTAGACCTATGCAATCATTAAAACTCGTTGGCGATGCGTGCCATCCGGCCGATGTGTGCACACTCACTTACGCATGCATACAATCATTTTGACCCTTTTGTCAAAATTGCAGTTTTGTCCTCTTTGTGCTCTGGTCACACATCTTGATTGTGGTTTTCTGTGTATTACAGAAGGGTGTGGACTTACTTGCTGCGTGTTAATGTGGGTGCACTTACTTTATGAATTGTTAAAGGACCCTACTGGTGGTTCTGCATATTTTAGATCATTAACTTTATGTGGTATGCAGTTGCTTACAGAAACTCTGTGGAAAACTGAGGCCAATAGTGTATGCAAGGACAGTGGTTAATAGTTCAACTGCACAACCACAATGAAAATATAACTTTGATCAAAACTTTATGAAAGCACGAAAACAGAAAATTCTCACATAATGCCAGTCCTCAAATGAGATATATATATATATATATATATATATATATATATATATATATATATATATATATATATATATATATATATATATATATATATATAATATAATATAATGGTATAATATCAGTACATCTACTACACATAATGACTGGGATGGATATTCAGCATAATCTCAATATATTTCCACAGTATTCTTTCCATCAGTTCAACTGCACTGCTAAATTTTTCTGTTGCTTTGAGTTTCTCATTTTGCAGAAATACTGTTCTCACTTACTAATAAATGAATTCTGATGGATAGAACTTTGGTGTGCTTTCTCAATATTAAGCTACTTTTCAACTCAACCCTTCCTGCAGTTTTTCAATATAAAAGTATTCCATTGAAACCAATAGAGGAAGTGGAAAGGCTACATTTAAAGTGAAAATGGTGAAAGCAATGGCAAACAGGAAGGCTTCTTTTCTAAATTATGAACAGGGTGAATAAGAAAGTATGACATGTCTCTAATAGTCTCACATAAAGGCCCTGGCCAGGATTTCAGAATTTCCAGATTCTCCAATGTGCTGCTTTTCTCTGTTTTTAATTTAACTGTAGATTGATTCACCTTGGGCTCTGGGAAGATTTAATGGGCATGTTTCATATGCTCATGTTTGATAGACTAAAGAAATACTAAAGGGGTATTCCATTGATATAGTATTGCACTTCCATAAAGTTGAGGTACTCGCAAGAGACGGATAAAAAAAGAATGGGAATAATCAAAGCAGCAGTGGCTGAGTACCCTGACTTTTAGTACTTATTATTATTATTATTATTATTATTATTAAAAAAATATTATTTAAAGTTTTAGTAAATTAAACAAATTTTATTATTATTGGTGTATTATTATTATTATTCTTGTTATTATTATTTTTATTATTATTATTAAAAAAATATTATTTAAAGTTTTAGTAAATTAAACATATTTTATTATTATTATTATTATTATTATTATTATTAAAAGGAAAACCGTAGCAGCCTGGACAATGGGAAATACATCTTAGTCACTAAACATGATTTGTAGTTTTAATAGCTAAAACTTGCAAAACACAGATTTGGTCCTTTTTAAAATGACACACTTGCCCACTGTTGTCATGGTTATCCGTGGGCTGCTGCCATTCAGTGTGCCTGCATGGAAACAGACGAAGATAAGAAAGGACATTACAATTCAAATCTGTATTGCCTCAATGGAGCATTTAACTGCACTGGGAGTAGGGAAACTTACAACAGTGTTGTGACATAAGGAAGATGCTATGTTGGACGGATCATTTGAAAGATAGTTAAGAGGGAGATGGATGAATGGACAGCTCTGTCATCCTCCCCTCTCTCATCCCACAGATGCCTCAATCAATTATTTATGGAGGGATTGGTTGAGTCTGGCTGAGCTGAGTGCTTTGAGCGTCTGCCTGCTGTCTCTCATTTTATACACCCGAGGGGAGGGCCATGACACACACACACACCACACACTTTGTATTTCTTCCGTGGTCCACGCACACACCTCGACGTACGCTCAGATCTTGCTTACATCATCCATGCAGCAGAAAAAGATCAGACACCCATGCATACATGCTGAAGTATCCTTTGCCTCTCACATACGGAGTGGGTGTGTGCTGCGTGACACACACGTTGTGACAGCTGCGTAGCCGAGTCTACCTAAACAGAGCAAGACCAAGACACTTTGACACAAAACACTGAATTTATGGAAGAGCAAAAGATTTGCATGCAGAGAGGTTGCTTTCTGAAGGACTGAATTATTTAAAAGCATCTGTTGCCAGAAGAAGAGAGGACAGAAAAACAACGGCAGGAAAGATGTTTATTTTATGTCGTGAATAAGAGGAAAGGTGGCTATCCCTTTGAACTTCAGGCGTTATTCTGTGGACATGAAGACCGCATTTTATCTGTGATTCAACAAACAGATATTTTTTTTTTTGTCTATGTGCGTGAGCGTGCGTTTGGGCACAGGGACCGCTCCGTATGCTGCAAATGGTGCGAACCCTTGCCCAGTTCAGCATCGCTCTGGAGGAAATGAATGAGAATGGAGAGAACACAGGAGATGAGGGAGGAGGTGGAGAAGTAGTGGTGGACAGAGATACTGTGGACCAGTTCAGAAACAACAAGAATGGGAACACCAGCAGGAATTTGAATGGGAATGGACTTTGTGCTGGAAGCCCCAACGGAGAGGTAGACTACGTGTTTTCTTTTCTTTGCCTTGAAGATTTGTGGCTGCCTGCCCAAGTCAATTTAGATTTCACTCCATCCAACCTTCTTCTTTTTCCTCTCATGTTCTCATTCTCTCTATTATTCTTATGCTGTAGATCCTGCTTTTCTTTGAATTATTTTTTGTTCTGTTTTTTTGTGTATCTCCTTCATTATCATAGCTCATTCCTTGTTTTAACATGTCTGTCTTACTTGTATAATGTGTCTTTCTTCAGATCTCCTCTCTATCTCTCTCTACAATAGAATTCGAGCTGAGTGAATCACATGATTAGCCCCAACACCTACTGTTACAAACCTTCTACTACTCTATGTAGTCTCACTGTCTGTCCATCTGCACTCGTTTATGAATCTGCACTCACTGTCCAGTGTTTTGATGATCTGTGGGTACACGGTCTGTGGTAGTTTTTTTCATATATTTTTTTTAATGTTAAGGCCTCTCTAGTAGCATTTCCTTTTTGCGTGTTTGTTGTATATTTTGAGTTATGCATGCACGAGTGGCAGCAAAATCAACAAACGCGCTTCGGATTACCTCCACACATGCGTGAATGCACAAACTCACACATACTGCAGACATAACACAGCCGTTGTAGTTCTGCTAATCCTAACAACCAGCCTGTTAATCCACACCAAGGGCTGACGTGTATTTGTACATGTGAGGGTTAAGTAAATCTATGTAAGAGCAGCGATACATTTTCTTATGATGTGTGTTTTTTTTCATTTGGAAAACAATTTCCCCCAATGCATATAATTACAGAAGTGTGGACAATGAGAGCTAACCATTCACCATAGCAAGGACACAATACTTTCTTATGCCTGGCAGTATAACTCTTTGGAAATCTTTCTTTTCAAATAATTGTAGAACCCCAACTGATAGATCTCTGGATTATTTTCCATTCATATTTTGATTAATATCATAAAAGAGTAAGAAAACCAGCAAATATTCATATTAGTCCAAATGTATGCCATATTTGCTTGAAAGAATTACTTAAAATAGTTGCCAATTAATGCCATTTTTTGTCAAGTAACAAATCAATGAATCAACTAATCGATTCTGATTGTATGTAATGCAGTATAAGTACAAAAAATATTTTCTTGGCCAATTTGTGGTTTGATGAAGGCAAATATTGAAGCGGCAGCAGAGGACTAATTACACACCTTAACATAGATGTTTTATGAAGTGAATGTGAGGTGAGACCAATGTGAGGAGCTGTAGAAAGGAAAGAGTAGGATGAGAGGAAGGGAATGGAAGAGGTGATGATGACGGAGGAGTCGAGTGGTGGATCAGTAGTCTGTGTTCGCGCGTCTGAAATTCAGAGAAAACTATTGGATAGTAATAGAGTGGGTCAGAGCAGTCTTTGGCATGCAAATAACAATTAGGGAGAACATAGACACACACAGGCTGTCACTCACATCTGCACGCAAAATGACATAACCCTGCTAAAAGGCAGAGGCTTGACGAGGAAGTGACGCATGAGACTCGATTACGTTCAGGACCTAGAAACTTGAAGATGTGAAAATCAAGCTGTTTACAGAGGTGTGTGGATGAATAGGGGAAGGGATGGGTGATGAGGATGCTTTCTCTTTGGCCGAATTCAAGCTGCCTGTTGCTGCGTTCGCAAGGCTGTTGCCAGGGGAAACAGTCATCGGAGAGAGGGGATGAAAACAGCAGGGGTGGAGAGGTGTGACGACAGCAATGAGAGGAAAGAGCTGTGTTTCTGTCGCTGATGCTTTTAATGAAATAACTTTAGCTCAGATCTCACACAGTATGGGGTTTAGGGAACTTAAGCCATTATTTTTGATATTGAATATGTGTTGGGCTGATGTTGAGGTACATATTCAGTAAATTGACCACATGGAAAAAATGAGGAATGTCCTCCACGTAGAAAGGCGAAAATTGCATTTATAGAAAAAAGTGACACTAAAAGTCTGCAGTAAAGTAATTTATATGTTTGTCTGTGTTAATAAACTACTCTAGAAAAATAAGACAAAAACGTACAGGTTTTATGGATTCATTTAATGGAATAGTTTGACATTTTGAAATATCATTGTCTACCAGAAGAGACTCCAGGTGGTTTTTGATTCCAGCCAAGAAAACGTCTGGCAACAGAGGGAATTAATTAATTAACTACAGGCCGGTAGGAATATTGTGTTACCGTTGGACAGAACCAGGCTAGCAGTTTATTATGCTAAGCTAAGCTAACCAGCTATTGGCTCCAGCTACATATTTAGCATTCAGACATGAGTGGTGTTGATCGTCTCATCTAACTCTCGACAAGAAAGCAAATTCCTGCTTCCCAAGATGTCGAACAATCCTTTATTAACTTAGATAAAGAAGCTGCCAATATCAGGTTATATAGCCTACCTCTTACAGCTCTGTACAACAATGTTGAAAGTAGTCTGTAAGTACATACCAGCTACACTTGGTTTACCTTAGTAACATGATTTCGATAATAGATAAATAGATTTGTATCAAAATACACATAGTGATAGATAATCAAGGGATTACTCCCTCACTCTTCTATTAGCTGTGTTGTACCTGTTAGGCCGGGACAACATGACATGTTTTTGGTACAGACAAACTACAATATACAGGATCGAAACATAACCATGTTGGCAATATATCATTATTTGTAAGAAGCTGTATGCTTTTTTTTTTTTTTTTTTTTTTTAAAGTGATACAGCTGTGGTCTTTACAGCCTTTACAGCAGTCTTTTTGTCGGCGGCGTAGGTCACAGAGAGAGAAGAAAGTGACCTTACAAAATATTTGATGGCCCAAAATTGAAAGCAGCTGCGGCACTTGGAAAGTATGATTGGGAACTTCTATCCTTCATTGACAAAATACCACTTTTAGATACTAAATTTTGTGTACAAAACAGGTACAGGATGAATAGTTATTATCTGTCCTATAATGAATACATTACATTATACAATTGAACACCTTGTATGGCATTCAGTTTTTCTAATTTAGCAGCCCTCAAATGCCAAGGTTTGGCCTTGTCAAACTACCATGAGCAAAATTACAGCAACAGTTTTGTACAGTTTTATACAAACAAAAAGTAAGCTGCAACACAGTAGTAGCAGTACTATATTAGAGTGTACAGAACAACATACACTCACAGCAAAGGCAGACAGTCCATAGTTGATACACCGCATGACCTTGGCTACATGAAACTAAAATAGTTTCTGCCTGTGCTCTGACTCTGGTTTATGTTGTCTTTACTGTCATGCTGTAATGTTTGGCTGCAGTTGTGACGAATAACTTACTTTATGGACCCCCTGTGTCCACACCATTATCAAGACACCAGAGCTCGCAGAGGGACTCATGAGAACATGCTGTACTACTCACTCACATACTACACACACTGTTCAGATCTTTCTCTCACACACACAGTCAAGGGTTTTTTCTCAGAACCCCTCCAGTGTTAATAAGTGACAGGCAGAATCCTGTGAATCATCTATCCTGTCACAGTTACTGCCATGCCACAGACTACAACCCTGACTACCAAGTAACGTTTGCGATTGTGACTGTGTCTTAGAGAAAAGAATAACCGGATACTTAACATATTATGGCATACTCGTTGTGCCCCTCTGGGAATTCTATCTCAAATGAGCAGGCTGTGATGTACAGACCTGTCTCTCTAAACAGATCTTAGCTTGGGCTGTTTTGGGCTGATTAAATTACACAAACACATTCTTGGTCTTCAGGCCACATCATTCCTAAGAGCTGGGTGGTTAAATAGATCAAAGTTATCAGATTACAAATAATTTGAAGCTGAGATTTTAAGACCTCTGAAAATAGGTGACTCCTTAGGTTTATGAAAGATATTTAATTTAGGAGATACTACATAAGATATACGCGTGCAATATTAGTTATTCATGCTTGATTACAAAGATATTTAAGCAACAGCGTAAATTATCTTATTGTTCCTGCTGTCTGGTGACCACTGTTCGCATTAAATGCTCTGTGTCCTCTCCTTCGTCTGCCTCACGACTCTGCGAGGCTGCTCTCTGTGTTGTAAAGTTCAGGTTTTAAAAGGTGTATTTACAAAAGTTGTGCTGTGGGAAAACAAGAATAGTCTTTCAGCATCTTTGTCTTCAATAGTGTTCTCCATGTACAAAAGTGTGGTTTGCCGCTGTCAGCCTGCAGCCTCCGTGAGTGTCTCTCTCCAGAAACATCTCAAACTAAAAAGCTCTTCGACACACCTGCAATGCCTGGATTAAATCAGATCAACCAACACACCCTCATGTGACTTGTCAGTCTAGCCCCGTACATCAGCCTAACTACACACACTATCAGCAACATTCAAACCAGCACTGTTATTTGTGCTTGTGCATCGACATTCATGAGGTGTTTTGCATTGACCATTTATGGTTGAATGTGGGTGTGTAGAGGGTGGGATATAAGGCATGTGGACTGTAATTTATTAATGAAACATTACCTGCGGGTGTGCATGCGCACGGTTTTATAAATCTGATTATTTTTTCTTTTATGCGCACATACACTTTGAGTATGGATCCTACGCACTCTTTTATTCATGAGGCCTCAGGTGTCAGGGCCGAGGCTCTGAGTTTCTAAGTTATTTTTTTAGTTTTTCTATTAGAAATTCATTTTGTCAGTGGTGGCAAACAACCAAGGGGCTGTGAGTTCTGTGCCTGTTGTACTAAAGCCCAAATTATAATCTGCACCAATGTGAATACAATAGTCTGAGGGTTCTTGTGATATGAATGTAAATGTTGTCATACATGCCAGTATATGCAGATGCCTAATGTAGTATAAACAGAACTGTGTCAACTGTCTAGCCATTTTGGAGTATATCCAGCCCTGAAAAGAGACATTTCTGCCAGCTGAAGAGCTGGATCTGATCTTCTTTGAGGACCAATGAAGAGGGTTTTTTCACTGCATTTTTTAATTGACATAGTCAAGTAATAAATATATGATATATATTTTTTAATTTAAGTGGCTTTATTGGCATGACTGCATACATTACATGTTAAAGCATGTTAAGCAAGCAAAACTTTATTTATATAGCACATTTCATTCCAGGTGGAAGCACAACTACCACAGAAGTTGCAACCACAAACAATATGTGGATAGTGTAAAGATAAAACATTAGATATAGTAAACACAATTAAAGACAAATTAAATATGTTTCTCTTATAAATTTGAGAAAAGGCCAGATGTCATGAGTGGAATGTAGCTATCATTAATGGGATTAGTTACACCTGTGCTTAGGCTCATTAATCTTCTGTGTTAACTCCCTGCCACTGCTTTTCTCAAGATTGTTTAAAAGATAATTCCAGTGTATTACTACCTGGCTCTTACTTTTGTAGTTTAGTCAATCTTTTTTATCAGCTTTGATAAAATTGATTTGGAATTTAAACAAATTTAAAATAAAATTAAATAAAATAAAATAACTAGACTAGAGTTACTCCCCAACCTCTACCTTGTGAGCTGGACAGGGTAAAAATAGGATGGAAAAAATTGTCTCATCCTGTGTCCTCATAGCACCACACAGTGTGTGACTGTTGTTTTATTATGCTGACTGGGCTCTCTGGTCTGTGGCTTGACTCAGACTGGTCTGAGTGTCTTGTCTTCAGCTGTGCTGTTGTGAGAGACCAGCCTTTTCTGTGACCATTCAGCCTCTCAGCTGGGATTCCTATGGTAACCCTGCTAGCAAAGTGCAACTAGCATTCCTAGCATTATTGCACCATGTTGTGTGTGTGCATGTGTTCGTGGTGTATAATCAGATAAAGACGACCAGCACAGAACACAGGAACATTTCCCTTCTTGTTTACCTCATTGCCACACATATATACACATATATGTGTGTTATTCCCTTCATCCTGTTCCCATCATCATTAATCGGACAGCTCTCTGAGAGTCCATATCACTCCTAGAGTGTGTGTGTGTGTGTGTGTGTGTGTGTGTGTGTGTGTGTGTGTGTGTGTGTGTGTGTGTGTGTGTGTGTGTGTGTGTGTGTGTGTGTGTGTGTGTGTGTGTGTGTGTGTGTGTGTGTGTGTGTGTGTGTGTGTGTGTGTGTGTGTGTGTGTGTGTGTGAGAGTGTGAGACTGTGCCAGGAGATGCTGACTGAAAAAGCATCTATCACTGCAGTTTAAGATACTGGGGAAATCCTGCTTTTACTACATATACTGTACACTACATAAATACTGCAGGTTGTAGTATTTCTGAGAGAGCACTGCAGTTCAAATATATATAGATTAGTGTTACTGTCTAGCAATGCAGTTGTGCTTTATGTTTGATAGCATTATTCTCAACAAATGATCAACTGTTGGTACAAGTGGGTGATTGATTGATTTAAGATATAATGCTGAAACCATTAAGTAGGTAATTAACAGACAGCAAATGATGTGACAATAATTATGATTTATCATTTTACTTACTAATCAACACAAATGCCAAACATTTGTGGATATTTGCTACATATTTATAATAATAGTTTATCAATAATACAAAATTATTTACCTATTTTATATACTTGTATATTGAGTATTTTTTTTCTTTTTTTTTGCTGATGGTCAGAAAAACAAGCAGTTTGAAGATTTCACTCTGGGGTTAAATTGTGATGTACATTTTCCATTATTTTCTGATAGAGTATGAACTTTTAATTGAACAATATAAAACAACTTTGACTGTCTTTATTTATAACAAAGAGGTACATAAATAATCTTACAAAAACCCAGCAACAACTGTTACAAACCAGGAGTTTATCCATTGAAGACAATTACAAGTTCATTTTTAAATCTAATTCTAAATCTAAAATATTGAAAGTCTTCTTAGCTTATTTGCTGTTCACATCTTTAATTTTGGTGCATTACTGTCAGAGCTTGACAAGAAAAGAACCTAGGTTTTAAGTAAATCTATTTAGATTTGCAGGTGTGACATTTTACCCAGAAAGATCAGCAACTGAATTATGAATACTATTTTTAAAAAAAGTCAAGATAGATAAGACTTGAGAAACTGGGATTCAGGACACTTTGGTAGGGCTGCTGCTACTGTATCAGGGGACTGAACCAAGATGTATTTTTAATAGATGAGTGTCCCTATTTGGAGGGTAATTGGGGAGTATAGATGGATGATTACTGCGGTATTGTGTGTTTTTTATTGTGCCCTGCATTTATTCCTTCCACTCCATTGTGTTTGTGTTTATATCTCAGGGTAGTGTAGACTTGGACTAAATCTCTCACTCTGTGAAGGAGCAAACAGTGTGGATCTTGGGAAAATTATTTAATAAGAGATGAGTCACTGGTGGTAACGTCAGCCTAACATTTACTATAAAATAAAACAAATAAAAACATAATGCTTTTCTCTCATTTTAGAAGGCAGGTTTTCCACTCGCAATTACTTTGATGCACTTTTTGACACACACACACACACACACACACACACACACACACACACACACACACACACACACACACACACACACACACACACACACACACACACACACACTCTCCTCCATCCACACACCAACTTTCACCCTCGGGTGGTACCCCACAGCGCCCCTGGGATCCCTTCAGATGCCAAACACTAAACATGGCCTTTCTGGGAAGTTATTGTTACAGTTATTTATAGGGCACAGTGGGGCTGGCAGAGCGGAGCAAGGGAGGAAGGAAAAAATCCTCCTGTGTTTTTGTGGCCTGTGTGTTTGTGTGTGTGTGTGTGTGTGTGTGTGTATAAAAGACAGTGAGATATATTGTGGTTACATATGCACTGTAGGGTTTTGCCTGTGGCTCTGTTTGATATTTACAAGTATGGTACAAGAATATTTTGGGAGACTCCCCTGAGATAATATGTCTGACTTGTTCCATGATCCTTATATACTCCCCTTGTTATTCTCCCACCTCTCACTCTCTGTCACACACACAGACAGACAGACAGACAGACAGACAGACGCAGCCTGTCTCAAGTCATAGGATAGACTTCATCACATTACAGTATAACCAGAGAAAAGAGGAATGGATTTGTACCTTTTGTAGCACACACCTTTCAATTGTTGGCATGAAATGTTTGGGGTTTTCGCACCTGATTTTGATCCATCTCACAGTGGAGAAAAGTAAATGAAATTATCTTTTATCATGTACAAGAAATCATCAAATTATGTTGACATTTTTTGATTTTTGTCTGCCCTTCTTCCCATCATTTGTCTTTCTTCGTCTCTCACTTTTATTCTCTCTTTTTTTCTTCTCGGCCTTAATGTGTTGGGCTTTTTGTTCACTGTGTGTTGAGCAGCTTATTCACTTGCATATGAAAATGCAAGAATGACAACATCTTTGCAGTCTTGTCTGTGTTTGTTTATAATATCATTGACATTAAAGATCTGATGTTTCAATTAAACAGTTGAAGGAAAGTGGTAGGAACCAAAAAGTCAGAAAGTACTCACTTTGCTTCTCCAAGAAGATTAGGCCTATTAGACCAATAATTGATTAGAAACAATACAAAGTGGTTTGAGATTTAAGGCGTGCATACAACAAGATTGTTGTCCTAAATGGCTAGGTGTTATGATGGAGGCACAGGTGTATATCAGTGTGTTGAGTGCTGGGTGCAGTCTACACATTTTGTAACCTTTAGTAGAATGTTCCTCTAACTACTGACGGTATGAATATTTGAAGAAGATAAATCTACTGTAAATGCAGTGATGATTGACCTTCTTCTGTTTTCACAGGACATGAGGAAACATGTGATGATGACCCTTTTGGACACAGAGCAGTCATATGTGGAGTCACTACGCAGTCTCATTCAGGTAACGCATACACATTTCAAACTTCTTGCATTTCTGGTCTAATAGGAGAGCAACATTCACTTATAGGCACACACCTTCTTTTTGAGCGTTTTGCAATCACACATATGCATGCGTGCGTGCACACACACACACGCACACACACACACACACAGCATGGTGGATTCACAGATGGCTAAGGACATAAATAACAAATGTAGTTAACAAAGGTGTTATGTAATCCACTTATTGTCATTCAGTCAGGCTAATCTGCAAACCCCATCACAACTCACTGTCATCAGCATTATTATCCACCTTCACTCACTCACTCACTCACTCACTCACTCACACACACATACACACACCACCATCCCCTGTTGTATATCCTGTCACCATTCGCTGTGTGTGGGCGAAACAGTGTGTGTGCTTGCATTCAGCTGTGTGACATGGGTGTGTGTGGTTGGGATTGTGCACGCACATCCCACATGCACACCAATTTTTCTGCGCTTCTCCCTATACATGTGTTTCTGTGTGTGTGTGTGTGTGTGTGTGTGTGTGTGTGTGTGGGTGGCCACAAAGTGAATAATCCTGGACTGTGTTTCCATGGCGACAAAGGGAAAGTAAGTGTTACCACAGTGACTGCAGTGAGAGTGCAGATCCCTGAAGGAGGGTGTCCGATGTGGTTCAGCTGAGAGAGCTCTACAGCAGTGCTTCCCAAAGTTGAAATCAGACTCTTTCTCCTTGTTTCTTTTTGGGGGGGGGGGGGCTTAGGATGGTCTCAGGTACCTGGTCTGACGTAAAGAATTAATATGAGCTGTACTAATCAATGTTTTTATAATATTTGATCAAATGCCTACATGTACGTGAAAGATGTCGCACATAGTGTCAGACCCACACACACACTGTAACTATCACAGACGGTGCAGTCCCCCACAGTCATACTTAGCATTTTAGCCTATTGTAGTTCATAGGAACTAACAGAAGAGCAAATATTGGACTTGAATCAATGTGTGACATAATCGCTGTCACCAGATTGGACTGACTTTTAGATAATGTTACATTAAAACACTACACAGTAGTAGGGAGTAGGGATATACCTAAAAGATGCAGAGCAAGTAGCTCTGTGGAAGCAGGGTTGGAGGCCACTAATCTAGAGCTACCCTCTCACAGTTTATTCATTAGCTGACTAATTTCCAATCAGTTGACAATTATACTCACATCTTTAGGATAACAATGACATTTGAGAAGATACTTTGGCCTTTCATAAGCACTTGTTAATAAGAGATCTTCAGTATCAAAGAAGTCCAAAACAACCCTGTTTTTATCAAACTGTGTGTGGCTGGGGTGGCCTCTGGCTCACCCAGTGGGAGCGTTCGCCCCATGTGGGCTGAGTCCTGCAGCGGCCCGGGTTCGGGTCCGACCTGTGGCCCTTTGCTGCATGTCATCCCCCATCTCTCCCCCCTTTCACATCTATCCACTGTCACTACAATAAAGGGAAAAGCCCCACAAACAGTGTGTGAGTCCATCTGAATTAAAAGTAGGAAGCTTCCATTAGAACCCGATGCTTCCCTGTGACATAAAGTTACTGGACTCTTATTTACTGAAACATATTTTTAAGATAAATTAATTAAAGGAAGCTGAATCACTGCTGCATTAAAAAAATATATCTGTGTCCCAACTTACTTCAAAACAAATGTTTTAGCCAGCAGATTGGATTAGTCATCAAATGTGTCATAGAGTCAGGCAGTGAGCCACACACGGTTGACTGGACTGAACAGCTTCTGGAGCCTCGGGTCACATCGGTTTAAATCGGTTTTATACAGTAAATTAAATCTCTAAATTTCCCTTCGGCTTTTAATGGATTGCTGTGTGCATGTCTATCAGGCAGAGTGTGTCACACTCTGCCGAAAACCAGATAAATCTACAAAAGCCGTTTTTTTTTTTATTATGTGTATGGAGTTACCTTGAGACCCGAGTAAAAGAAAAGGAAATATAATTATTAGGAGAAAAGAAGAAGGAAAGGGTGTGAAATTATATGTAGACACAGTTTTGATGTAACTACTTGAATGCACCTTAATCAGTTTGTTACTGTGGCATTACGCCAACGTGGCCGATGCTGCATTCACATTATGTTGTTCAGACTGCAATTGTGGAGTTATCAGTGATTCCTGACTTCTATCTCGCACTTGGTGAAAAGAACTGAATAGAAAGGGTTACCAAACCTGGAGCAAAATGTCTGCCAACATTCACTGGCAATTACATCTTGATAACATCCTATATTAACACGTATAATAATCATCATACAGTAGCTAATTTAAAAGGAGCTGTAACAATAATTACATCTCAAAGTTCTCAATGCTAGAAACTTGTCAAACAAATTGCCCCGGCAGCCATCATAACTTGGTGCATATTTAAATGATTTGAAATGGCCTGTAACTAACTGGTTGTCTTGTCCCTTTAGGGCTACATGCGTCCTCTCAAACAGCAGGACAGCGGCTCCATAGTGGACCCTCTGCTGGTGGACGAGATGTTTTACCAGATCCCGGAGATCCTGGAGCACCACGAGCACTTCCTCGAGCAAGTCGCCGGCTGCGTCAGCCAATGGCACGATAGGCAGACTGTCGGAAACATCCTTATTCAATCCGTGAGTAGAGATGACAATAAAGTGTCATCTCCTGTTATCTTTAATAATAAGATATGTAATTCATATGTGTCATTCTTATGTGTTTGAACTTTACAAATAGGAGTATTGAAATGATTAATTGCATCAATGCATCGCGATGCGGACGTGAATGATTCTGCATCCATGCAGTGACAGACCATAATCGATTACTGCCTACTAATGCTACTTGTTGATTTCCTGCTCGCTCCTTTTTTTGTTTCTGCCTTTTGTCTGTTGTGTTCGGCCGCGCTACATTCAGGAAGTGTCTTTTTCAAGAGCAGATACAATAAAAAGGGGATTTCATATACTGTAGGTCTGCTTGAATTTGTCGATGAAAACCGTGTGTAGTAATATATAATAATATTGAGGTGAAGCATTGTGATGCACCGTGATTTTGAATCGTTGACTGGGTAATCGAATTGAATCGTGACAGCAGTGAAGATTTACACCCCTAACGCACAGTCCCATTTTCAGAAGGGGAAGCCAGCTATTTTACACTTTTGAAAGTTTAGTTTTAATCTGACTTTGGATGGAATTAGTTTGAATTTGAGGATTACTACATGTAATGCTCTCTCCTTTCATCCAGCTGCTCCGGCATTACTTTCCCTAACTTAAGTATTTTATTTTCACGTGTGCCCACGTTAAAAAGCCAATTAGAAAGCGGTTTACCCTCAAACGTGGCAGAGAAAATCGGCTTTCTCTAGGAGAAATCTGGTTGGGGAAATGAGGTTTGTTGTTTACATGATGCTAAGAGAACAGGTCACTGTGGAAAGTGCCTGACTGAGAAGTTTTCAACTCTCTTCTTCTTTGTGTTGTAGGAATGTATTAAGCATATGTTAGCATTGTTATCTTGTGTATGTGGCATGTAAGGTGAGTGTGTGAGATAGTTAACCTCTGACCATAGCAGTAATTCCTTTACTTCGCTCAATAGCATCCATCATGAAAACAAAGGCTGGTGGTGTGTAGACTTTGTGTTCAAATGCAACAGTGTGAATTATAGTAGCATCCCCAAGCTCAAATCAACGGAAACTAATGAACAGCCCACCTAAAAGTACAACTAATTCACTTCAAAATATGCAGTGCACTTTACTTCTCTGGGACGATTGTATTGTTATGTTGTATATTTGCTTTTATTCTCCTTGCAAGATAAGAAAAATGACAGAATTTCCAGTAAGGTTTGATAGCAGACTGTTGATCAGCTCTGGAAAGTGGTGGTTTTCAAAATCAGGCTTAGTTAAAGGGGTAAGAAACATGAATTATTCAAATGCAGTTGCAGTTTTATTATGAAACCAATGCATACAGGTTATCTTATACTTATTTTGAAAAATTCTGATTTCTGATCTACTGTGGTGCAGCAGTAAAGCAAATTGTACAGATATGGCATTTAAAATGTAATTTAGTATAGACTCCAGAGCTTGAATAAATAAACAGTCTTTAAACACATTATTGACAGCAGGGTGGACTGGAGGGAAGCTGTTTTTAATAAGAGACAGTTAGGTGGCAACATTGGTTTAATATGTTGTCTTCCCAGTGAACTCTTTTTTGACCCATTTACAATTTCCCATGACCGGAGGGCGGTTCTCAACCTAGACTTTCAAAAGCAGTGCTCCAAAACATCAGAGTTGGGCTAAATGTCAGTTTTCTGTCTTTTTAGAATGAAAGATATTTAGAATGACATTTACATATCGTCAGAAATTCACTGCAAAGAAGCACATAGAGCACAGTTTCTTCATAGACATACCAATTGACCAGAATGCAGTGTGGCTACAGGCAGCTTTTGTTTTTTATTGAGTGGGAGAAAAACCCCTCACTCTCTTGCTATGTTAATGCTATTGTTGTCCCTCTCAGCAGCTCACAGCTTGAATGAAACGGTTTCACAAACTCTCACTGGAGACACAAACTGTCACACAATGTGAGAAATGCAGGAAACCACTAACTGAATTAAAAGCAGATGAAGAAGGTTGAGGAAAAATTGCTGTAAAACTAAAGTTACCTAATCTTACAACACTTCATACCTCCCAGAGAGAGAGAGAGACTCTCTCTATTCTGCTCAGGCTGATCCTCCCCCACTCCTTCCTTTCCCCCCTCCTTATCACTCCGCTGCAGCTCTTTAAGTGTCAGCAGCTGCAGTGTGCTACATGCCTCGTTGGCGCAGTAGGCAGCGCGTCAGTCTCATAATCTGAAGGTCGTGAGTTCGAGCCTCACACGGGGCAGTGTTTTTTCTCTGCTTGTGTTGTCTTTGGGTCACATTGGCCCGTTTTTAATTTTTGTTTGTATACACATCAATGCAGACTGTGCATTGCCTGTAAATACACATACTTTAGCATTTAGATAGTAATTTGGATTTGATTTGGTTTATTGACACCTTCCTGATATATTTATAAAATCCAACGTATCAGACTCCGCAGGATAAAGTGATTGAAGTACTGGTCTTATTTTCATTGTTGTCTGTGGTGTTTTCACAGTTAAATTCATCATGATGGTTAATTTTATTCATCCATGATATCCTGGGACTTAAGTGATCATCACATCCAAATCAACCAACACATATAAATATATACTAAAATAAATACTTGAATGAAAACATATTATACAACAAAACAGTATTCCATTACAAAAATAAAACAATTACATTAAAATTAGAGTTCCATGTATCAAGAACTAAAACCTGTAAAATGCAGGGGACAGTCTCTAGCTGTCCCCTGCCCCCTAGTTGTGAAAGAAATCAGGTCAGGGTGAATCATCTGTGTGTGTGTGTGTGTTTATGTGAATGTTTTAGGGAGGGAAATAACTATTATTCTATTCTTTTCTAACGCCAGCCAAAACAAATTGAATGCCACTAACACCAATGTTTCTTTGGTAATCTCTTTGATTACAGCTCTTTTGCTGTTATTATGATGTAGTTACACAGTGACAAATACAACATGTGTTAAATGTTAACTGTATTAAATAGCTTAAAGTGAACCAATATAGAAATGTGATAGTTTTCTCTCATTTGTACCATTTGTTAGTCTTGATTGTTTACCAAATGCAAGAATGTACCTGGGAAATATTCATCCTGGAATGGGTAATGGATATGTTTTGGTGTTGGTGAAAAGTAAATAAGCTTGTGAAATCGTCTGATATTAAATGAGAATGTTATTTTCAACAAGTTTGATCCTACAATAGTTGTATTATTCTTTTTGATTATGCATAAAAAGTAGTCGCGGTTAATCGCATTGATGTCATAGTTAACTCGCAATTAATCACACATTTTTATCTATTCTAAATGTCCCTAGATTTCTTTTTGTCAAATTATTTTTTTCTCATTTTAATGCTCTTATCAACATGGAAAAGTGTCTCGGCTTGCTTTGTGCTTTTGTCGCCTGGCTTTGATTAGGGGGCGGAGAATTCGCATCAGCTGTGTGCTTGGCCATCAAGTGGTATTTCATACTGGACGTGCTGCGATGATAGCTCCGTTCACAACGACAAAACACACAGGTCACTTTGGTCTTGTCAATAGAACCATTTGGCAACTTTTTAAAATCCACTCAAAACGTAACGTTAGCCTACTACTCTTTGGCCGGCTCGCAAGCCCAAACAAGTGTGTGTTGTGTTTCCGGTCTAGCTAGATCCGGTGTGGTGTTGTAGTTTTTCTAACGTTACCAGTTGTTGCAACAGCATGTGAAAAAAAACTACAAAGTTTGCTATGCCAAAAAGAACGTTAATCTCGCGATAAAAGAATTTACGCCGCTAAAATGGTTTGCGTTAACGCCGTTAATAGCGCGTTTAACTGACCACAAATAAAAAGTTTAAAAAAAATACAATTTAAAAAAAAAAAAAAAAAAGCAAAGAACATACTGAAATCATTACTTCTTATTGTGTGTGTGTGTGTGTGTGTGTCCCCTCCACCAATCAACTAATTATTTCAGGTCTTATAGCACCTCAGATATTCTGCTTTAAGTTATTGGTGAACTTAAACCTTTATTTTACAAACAGGGTTTGGGTTTAAATGACAGGTGGCATATAACTGCACCAATCTCTACCTGCTTTTCATAAAAACATGTATTCCATCAGATCAATGTTAAACATGCTATTTTCACATAAAAGTGTACACATAGTAACTTCAATTTATTCTCTTCTCCTCCTTCTTCTCAGTTCTCCAAAGAGACTCTAGCCAATATGTATTCAGCGTACATCGACAACTTTCTCAACGCCAGAGATGCTGTGAGGATTGCCAAGGAGGCCAAACCAGCGTTTCACAAGTTCCTGGAGGTAAGTGTTGGACAGAGTCACAGGATGTCCTGTATTGTCTGGGCAGCTGCTCTTATGTGTTGCCTTGGAAAACGAGGAAACAGTCTAGACATGTTGGTCTGGTGGAATGAGCCTTTTATCCAGCTTTTAGATCCTGAAAAGGGCCGTCTCTATTTGCCAATGTTAGGTGAGTGTGAGTTTTATGAATTGACAATATTGTGTTTAGTCATGTATGTTTCTGAATAAAGATGAAGATAAAGATTCTTGATCAAAATGGAAAAATAATCAACTGCCTGTCATTGAATTAATGCAGTGTTTTGACATAGGGACTTAAAATCATGTAATGTGAGGAGCACTTTATCTTCCTCTGCTCATGGGATCTGGAGGATCTAAAATGTTTTCACAATGACAGATACTACTGAAACTGATTCTATCTATCTATCTATCTATCTATCTATCTATCTAAAATATAAACAATTCTTTTTCATTTTCTGGGTCTGGGAACTGTAAGTAAGGACAAATGATTGTATGTGAAATGTTCAACAAACCCAACGAGATAATTTGACCTAAAAACCCAGGGATATTTAGCTAAATGTCCAGTTAACTTTGGTAGACCCTTGTTGTACACTTTGATGCTGTGGTGTGCCACCACCACTGCAGACGCAAAAATGTAATACATTTTTCAATTCAATTTTATTTATAGTGTCAAATCATAACAGGAATTCTCTCAGGACACTTTACAGAGTAGGTCTACACCACACTTTTTGTTGTAATTAACATGGACCCAACAATTCCAGTGATTCCCCCAAGAGCATGCATGAATGTGTAAGTGCGACAGTGGCAAGGAAAAACTCCCTTTTAGGAAGAAACCTCGGACAGACCCAGGCTCTTGGTAGGCGGTGTCTGACGGTGCCGGTTGGGGGTATGATGAACAATGGCAAAAAAAAGTCACAATAAAGATAATGACTAGAGTAGTTGTAATAGTTAATGGTGTCGTAGAGCACAGCAGGGCGTAACAGGGCATGGCAGGGCGTTTGCCGGACATAGCAAGTCGACGCCGGGCATTGCAGAGCGTAGCAGGGTGTAATAGGGCACAGCAGGTCGTAGGGCAGGACCATTGCGACAGCTGCCACCATGATGTAGGTGCCGTCATGATAAGCTCCCCGGAGCTATGTTAGTAACAAGCATTTCTGGGACATGAATACATACAGATGGAAAGAGAGAGGAGAGAGGAGCTCAGTGTGTCAAAGGAGGTACCCCGGTAGTCTAGAACTATAACCGCATAGAGAGGCTGTGTTCGACGATTGTGGCTACACACCTTCCCCCGCTGGTATAGGCTAACGCTGCAACACCTTACTCCCTAAGTATACGTAAGCTTTCTATTGGGTCTATCAGACAACACAAAAACCTGTCAGTTCCTTGTCCTGGTCTTATTTTTCAACTACAGAGAGCTTTGTGCCAGGCAGGGTTATCACAGTGGAACCCCTTTGCCATCTTGTGGTGGAGACGAGAAGTGCAACACTGACCTGATTTGAGAGACAATCATCTTGTTACTTGGGATTACTTGAGTCTTTCACGCTCCTCCTTTTTTCACCCCAACAGCAAAACATGCGTGAGAACAAGGAGAAACAGGCTCTGGGTGATCTGATGATTAAACCAGTCCAGAGGATTCCTCGATATGAGCTGCTCGTCAAGGTGAATTATTTCAAAATATAGCTGCGTACTTTCTGTATACTGCAAGTATCCTCAACCTGTGTTTAGTGACATGTAAAGGGAGATTCATTCATTTGTATTTGTATTTGTTTTGTTCAAGGACCTGCTCAAGCACACCGCAGAGGATCACCCAGACCACCCATACTTACTGGACGCCCAGAGGGACATCAAGCGACTGGCTGAGAAGATCAATAAAGGCCGTCGCTCCGCTGAAGAGGCAGAGAGGGAGGCCAGGGTCATCCAGGAGATCGAGGCGCACATAGAGGGAGTTGAACATGTGAGATACTTATTACTGTGAAGATTAACCTTGGGCTTACAGCTGATGTTTTGTCTATGTCTGTTAACTTCAAGACTGCTTTTAATGGTTGATTAATGTGCAGAATATTTTCTGGATTGATTCATTTTTTCATCATAAAATATAAGGAAATAGTAAAAGTGCCTGTCACAATTATGCTATCACATTGCTTGTTTTGTCCTTCTTACGTTTTGAAGTCTAAAGGCTTGCAGTGTTTCCCAGTGCTTATGGCTTATGAAATGGCGACAGTTTAGTTATTTGTATGGTATAAGGTGATGACAACTTCTGTGTGTGTGTGTGTGTGTGTGTGTGTGTGTGTGTGTGTGTGTGTGTGTGTGTGTGTGTGTGTGTGTGTGTGTGTGTGTGTGTGTGTGTGTGTGTGTGTGTGTGTGTGTGTGTGTATGTGTGTGTGTGTTTAGATTCTGAACCCGCAGAGGAAGTTCTTGAGACAGGAAATGGTCATGGAGGCGGTAAGAAGTACTTTGTGAATTGATAAATGTTTGTAGTTTGAAGTTTCTAAACTGGTGTCATGTCTTGGAAAATAAGTCAAAGCAATACAAATGATTTAAGCAAACTGTATTATAAATATCATATTGTATTAAAACTTTGAATGTTATATGGTTGACCCAGAGCCCAAGTTAAGATTTTCTGAGCTCTTGACCTCTCCTTTCTCTCTCTGTAGAAGACTGTTGGAGGGAAGAAAGACCGTTCTCTCTTCCTCTTCAGTGATCTGATCATTTGCACCACTCTCAAGAGGAAGTCTGGCTCGCTAAGACGCAGCTCCATGAGCCTGTATGTGACACACACACACACACACACACACACACACACACACACACACACACACACACACACACACACACACACACACACACACACACACACACAATCATAATATAGTTTCCAAACTACACTGCCCCCTGGTGTTGTACAACAGGCCATGCTTTCTACAATGTTTGCCAAAACGTCTTAGTATTGACCTTTTTTTTTCTTCTTTTTGTCTCTTCTGCTGCTCTCACTCTCAGATACTCTGCTGGGAGTGTGATTGATACTTCCAGTAAATACAAGTTCCTGTGGAAGCTTCCCCTGGAGGACGTGGAGGTGGTGAAAAGTAAGGCTCCATCTAGATCGCACACATGCAACTGCCAATATTGTCATTTCATTTTTTCTTCATATAACTGTGTGTTGCCTGATCCATCAATATTAAAATGAGATATTACTGTTTTTTTCCTTACGATTTTTTTTTTATGATAATGTTCAGTCCTTTAACACTTTAATTGAAATAAATCTCTGCACCAGGCCCCACTCAGGCAACAAACAAGGAGACCATCCAGAAGATGATAAGTCGATTAGATGAGGATCTCAGCACTCTGGGTCAGATCAGCAAACTGTCTGAGACCCTCAGCTTCCCACACCAGGTGCTGTGCACCAACACACACACACACACACACACACACACACACACACACACACACACTTCGATCTGTCTTATTGTGTTCTGTTCTGTGGTGTCGTACATCATCTAATGGTCTTGGTCTTTTTCCATCTCTTTCAGTCCCTCGATGAAGTGATAAAGGATCTGATGGCGTCAGTGCACAGGGAGCTGTCAGAGAAGCAGTCTCTGGCCTTCAGCATGACCTTCCTGCCCACAAAGCTGGAGTTCACCACGGCCTCTGCTGAGAGCAACTTCATCTTCGAGTTCACCTCGCCTGACACTCGGTCCA